>VZQC01001758.1:540299-565323 GCA_009823505.1 Rhizomys pruinosus | reverse complement strand
AGAAAAGAACAGAGAAAGGAGAAAGGAAAGAGAAACAAGAAAGAAAGAAAGAAAGAAAGAAAGAAAGAAAGAAAGAAAGAAAGAAAGAAAGAAAGAAAGAAAGAGAGAGAGAAAGAGAGAAAGAAAAGAAAAAAAGAAAGAAAAGAAAGAAAGAAAGAAGAAAGAGAAAGAAAAGAAAGAGAGAGAAAGAAAGAAAGAAAGAAAGAAAGAAAGAAAGAAAGAAAGAAAGAAAGAAAGAAAGAAAGAAAGAAAGAAAAGAAAGAAAGACAGGCAGACAGGTGTCTGGACTGAGTCAGAGTGGGTTAATGCCTCGTCCTATTTTTTTTTTCTTTTTGGTCTTTTTCGAGACAGGGTCTCCCTGTAGCCCCAGCTGTCCTGGAACTCACTCTAGACTGGGCTGGCTTTGAACTCACAAAGATCCGCCTGCCTCTGCCTCCCAAGTGCTAGGATTAAAGGCATGCACCACCACGCCTGGCTAATGCCTCTTCCTATTAAAGAAAGCTGCAGGCCTCCCTGACCTAACATGCTGTTGAGTTCTAGAGACCAACTCAGCACCTGTTCCCAGGTCCCTATCCCTGGTGGGGAAGGGACAACAAGGTGCCACTTCAGAGAACTCCCCTGTGTCCATGGGACTTGCTGCTTAGAAAGGGTAGGTGTGGGAGGGGTTCCCACACCTGCCTCCTGGAGCATCTGGTCCTTGTCCCAATGCCATCTTTTAGTTTAGTTTTTCTTTCTTTTCTTTCTCTTTTATTATTTTTTTTGCATGTGTATGAATGTATTGTCTGCATGCAGGTCTGTGCACCTGTGTCGTGCAATGCCGCGGAGGTCAGAAGAGGGTCTCAGACTCCCCTGGAACTAGAGTTCTCCTGGAATTGGAGTTACAGACAGTTCTCAGCTGCCATGTGGGTGCTGGGGAGCGAACCCGGGTCCTCTTCAAGAGCGTCGGTGCTCTTAACTGCTAGGCTATCTCTCCAGCCCCTTCTTTTTTTTTTAAAATCAGGATCTTACTATGTAGTACTAGCTCACCTGGAACTCACTGTGTAGACTAGGATAGACTTGATCTTAAGAGCTGTACCTAGCCGGGCGTGGTGGCGTGCGCCTTTAATCCCAGCACTCGGGAGGTAGAGGTAGGCATATCTCTGTGAGTTCAAGTCCAGCCTGGTCTACAGAGCGAGCTCCAAGACAGCTGGTACTAAAAGGGAGACCCTACCTCAAAAATACAAAAAAAAAAAAAAAAAAAAAAAAAAAAAAAAAAAGGATATGCCTGCCTCTGCCCCTGCCTTGGAGGGTATACTGAGATCAAAAGAAAGTAAACCACTGAGTCTGGCCTGGGATGTTCACCTTTTAGGTCTCATAAAACATTGGCGCCAGCTCAACTACTAGTCCTTAACTACTTTTCTTTTCCTTTTGCTCTTCTTTTCTTTCTTTCTTCTTTCTTTTTCTCTCTCTCTCTCTCCTCTCTCCTCTCTCTCTCTCTCTTTTCTCTTTCATTCTTTTTTTTTTTTTTTATCTCTTCCAATTTTAGGTCTAGTAGAGAACACTGGCAGCCAGCTCAGACTCTAGTCTCTTGACTACTTTCTTTTCTTTCTGTTTCTTCTTTTTTCCTCTTCCTTCCTTCCTGTATCCTCATCCTTCCTGTTTCCTCCTTCCTTCCTTCTTCCTTCTTCCTTCGCACCTTTCTTAAATTGTGCAGGCCACTTCCCGTAGAGAAAGCTCCACCCCACAGTGGCTGGGCACTATCAGTCAAGGAGTAATTAAGAAAAATGCCCCACAGGCACTAGCCATATCAGATGGAGGAATTTCCTCCAATGAGTTTAAATTTCCCACATGTTCTCTAGTTTGTGTCAACAAAAAACAGTTGACAGCTGTGCATCCCTCTAGTTTCTGTAAAAAAATTTTTATGTATTACACTTACTTTCTTTTGTGAGTGACTGACCTGCATGTTAAGGAAGTGCACCCCACTGTCCGCATTGCCTGTGGGAACGTCCGGACCCATCGGTCCCCGGAACGGGTCTATGGACGGTACTCCTCCTGATGTGGTGTTCGGGATTGTGAACCTGGGTGTCTGCAAGAACAGTCAGAGCTCTTAACCACAGCCAGCTCTCCAGCCTATTGTTTGCTTTGTGTGAAGGATTGTCGCTCAAGTGTGGAGAGTCAGGGTGTTGTTTATCATGCTTCGCAATCAATCACCTCTCATTATTATTACTGAGACAAAGGTCTGGCCTTTTTTATTTTATAGTGTAAGAGTGTATATGCCTGGATGGTACATAAGGTCACACATTTGTCTTGCAGTTGCCCCTTGTAGAAGAGGGTTTTGAGTTCCCTAGGCACTAGAGTTAATGGACAGGTGTCACCACCATGTGAGATGCTGGGAAGTTGAAACCCTGGGTCTTCTGCAAGAAAAGCCATGCCTCTTTAATGCGAGCCAATCTCTCAGCCCTCTATTTTTAATTGTGTGTGTGTGTGTGTGTGTGTGTGTGCTGATGAAGTTACAATCTTTGCTTTTTTTTATGTGTATGAATGTACTGTCTGCCGTAGGTTTGTGCACCCAGTGGTCGTGCAATGCCCGGAGGTCAGAAAGGTCCTCGGATTCCCCGGGAACTGGAGTTCTTTCCTGGAATTGGAGTTTCCAGACGTCTTCGGCCGCCATGTGGGTGCTGGGGATCGAACCCGGGTTCCTCTGCAGAGCAGTCGGTATGCTTCTTAACCGCATAGGGCTATCCTCCACCCCGATGAATCCAATCTTAAAATGGACAGAGGATTACAGATATTTCTTCCAAACAATTATACATATGGTCAACAAAGGGAAAGGGTGGGGGAAACGAAAACGAAAAGACAGACTGCAGCAAGTGTTGGCAGGATGTGGAGACATTAGAACATAAAATGATGCTGCCACTTTGGAAAATACTTTTTTTTGAAACATATATTACTTTTTTTTTTTTTTGACAGGGTATCCTGTATCCCCGCTGTCTTGGAACTATGTAGACTAAGCTGGCATTGAACTCACAAGAATCTGCCTGCCTGGTGCCTCTCAGTGTTGGTATTAAATGTGTGCACCACCACCACCATGCCCAGAAATTTTTTTTGTTTTTTTTTGTTTTTTTTTTTACAAGCGTTTGTAGCCCCCAGCTGGTGTGAACTTGCTCTGGTAGGCTAGGCTGCTTGATTCACAGAGATCACTGCCTCTCTTCTTGAAATCTGGGTGGCAACCATGCCTGGCCTGAAGAGTATCTCTTAAAATTTTTCAGTACTACGAAGTTTAACTCAGAGCTTCAGTTGTGCTAGGCAAGCACTCTACCACCAATATAGTTTCTTTTTGTTTTTTTTTTTTGGTCTTTTCGAGACAGGGTCTCGCTTGTAACCAGCTGGTCTAGGAACTCAGCTCGTAGAACCAGCTGGCTTGAACTCACAAGATCCGCGCTGCCGCCGCCTCCCAAGTGCTAGGATTAAAGCTGCGCCCCACGCCCAGCGCAAACTTATTTTACTCCTTCAATGAACTACTGAGAAAACCCGCCAGCAAATCAGTGATCACAATAATTTTAACCACAAAGCCAACCAATGAAAACCCAGTATGATTCCCAGAGAAAAGAACCTTGAGAACTCCTGGGGCAGAGATGAAGAATGCATGCTATTCGTTGTTATTTTGCAGCAAAGGAGAGATTCTGGATCATTTGGTATATTCCAGTAAGTAGAAAACTTCACATTTGAATGGGGTATGTAGCTCTGTTGGTAGAAGTCTTGCCCAAGCATACAAAGCCCTGGGTCAATTCCCAATACTCTATAAATTCCACCGTGCCTGTCAATCCCAGCACTCTTGAGAGGCAGGAGGCTCTGAGATTCAGATCACTTTCCAAAACCCCCCCCCCGTACCTAAATTTTGAAGGCAGCCTGGGCATACATGAACCCAGACTCAAAAAAGGAACACAGCTGGGTATGGTGGCGCACATCTTCAGTACCAGCACTCTGGAAGCGAGGTAGGTGGACGTCTGTGAGATCCAGTATGGTCCCACAATGAGTTCCAGGTCGCAAAACAAAAAAAAGACCAAAAAAAACAAAAACAAAAAAGAGACACACACTACATATGGGGCTCCTCAGGATTTCACAGAAAAAACCTTTAATTTTTATATAGTTTTGGAGACAGGGTTTCATGTAGTCCAGCATGGCCTCAAACTCCTGGTCGTGCCTCGCACCTCCCCAGGGCTGGGATGCAGGCATGCACAAACCACACCTGCTTATTGGGGTGGCTGGGCAAGCACTGCCACCAGCTACAACTCAGCTACGCCAGCTCCGGGTGGGATAAATCTTATTCTGAAAACACAACAGAATCGAAATTGAGTTTTAGCACCGTGCCAGCGATGCACACAAAGAAATGTCAAAATAAAGGCATCTGAATGCAAGATGCCAGAATGCGAGCGACGGGTGCTTTCTCATGAGATGGCAGATTTGGCAACATAGCCAATCCTTCTTCAGTGGACCTGGGAGGGCGCCGGAGAGGTAAGAGAAAAGTTTTTGTCAGCACCGCGGGGGCGTCTCCTCCCCCATCCTCGCCCCACCGGTCCTCCATTGCGCAAGCGCGGAGCCGTTCCGCCTCCGTCCCGCCCCGGCCTCTCCCTGCGGCCTTCCAGGCGCCCAGCTTCAGACCGTGACCTCGGCTCTTCTCCAGAGTCTTCCTCCCTCCGCAGCCCACCCGAAGAAGGTTCCACCTGTCGGGATGGGAGAACAAACAAGTTTTTCTCCGGCTTGAAAGGCTCCAACGTGGCCGAGAGCCTGGGGCCGGAAGCGGAAGTGACGTCACGGACCACGGCTCTTTCCCTCCCCCCTTTTTTTCTTTCTTTCTTTTTTTTTTTTTTTTTTCTCTTCTCCCGCCACCCCACCCCGTCGCGGATGCTCGTCGGGTGGTCTGTTTCTCCGACTGACTTCGGTGAAGATTCGGTGAGGGCTGCGGCAACTGCGGGGCGCGAGGCGCGGACGAGGCCGAGTGGGCTTCGGGGACTAGGCCGAGCCGCCATTGATCGAGGCCGCCCCGGGGACGCGCGCCGCCTCCTTCAGGTGCCACCGGGAGGGTCTTTCATAAAACCTGCAAATACCGGAATGCTGCAAGAAGATCCAGAACCTGCATGAAGAGTCCTTTCGGTGGATGCCGCTGGTCCGCATCTTTGATGTTTATTTTATTCTGGCAGAAAAGCTTCCGTTATTGCTTGATAGTTGACTGAGGTCCATCCGACCCCGCGATTCTGGCCGGGTCTACAGAGCATTGACTGAAAGGTGGGTTACGAGAGCCTTTCCTCTTAAAAAAGTTGTAAGGTGTGTAAAGTGTGTGTGGATGTGTGTGTGGTGTGTGGTGTGTGATGTAGTTGTGTGTGTGTGGTGTGTTGTGTGTGTGTGTGTTTTGTGAACAAATGTTTCATCCTAACAGTTCATTCTCTCGGGGCACTCTCTCGGGGCATCCCTTTTTCACCTGCGACACATTGCGTTCTGGTAGAAGATAACTTTTTAGTCTTCTGCGGGTGCATTTATCTACATATAAGTAGAACAAGAGTCTAAACAGGTCTTTCTGTTGGAAGAAAGGGAAGGATAACTGAGTTTCTCTTTTCGTTGGTTTGGGGAAGGGCGTCCCGCCTCTCTCGTCGCGAAGCAAGCAGTCTTTTCCTGCTAGAGCTACACCCTTAACCCAAATAGTTTAGCTATTGTCTGAACGCCTGCAAGCCTCTGCCTCCTTGCACACTTTAAAATCTGTCCAGAAGCTTTGTTAGGTTAGTACGAATTGAACTGACTGCTTTTTTTCCAAGGAAAAATAAAATACCTTTTATGGTGAAATATTTGAGAATTTGCAGGCATATGACCCTTTGGTTTTTTTTTTTTGAGACAGGGTTTCAACTATGTAGGCCTGGCTGGCCTGGAACTCCTATGTCACACCAGGCTGGCCTCGGTGGAGATCCGTTTGTCTGCCTCCCGACTGCTGGGAGTGAATTCGCGATGAGACGCCAGCCAGGCTTAGGCATGATACATTTATGTAACTGGATTTTATGTTCCAAAGATGAACAAACCCAGTAAAACCTTAATGAGTAATGTTTTTACCAAAAGAATTAAAAACAATGGTGCGATCTAATAACTTTGTGTAAAATCAGAATTCTTCACTTGTTGTAAAGTAAGCTTTTGGGTGTTTGGGATTCTAAGATTTCTTCTTCAAAGTTTTCTTTTTGTGGTTCTGTGAGTTGAGCCTAGGGCTTTGTGCCTAGACCTCTTCAAAATCTTGTTTTCTAATGTTTTTATCTCTCCTCAAAACTATAAAAAAAAAGATATATATGTGATGTGTGTCTGTGGTGGATTTGTGCACATGAGTGTTGTGCTGGCAGAAGTTGTAAGAGGGCCTGTGTTAGGATCCCTGGAACTGGAGTTACAGGTGGTTGTGAGCCGCCAGACTGGATTCTGGGACGTCTGAATCTCTCTGAAGACAAGTCTGTGTGCGTTGTAGTACCCCCGAGCCATCTACGCTTCGGGTTCTTACAGTGCACATAGTCCAGATGTATTTTAAGACAGTTGAACCTAGAGCAGTTGCTGGTTTTCGTTATACTGACTGTTTGAAGAGTCATGTATTCTTTTAGACTTTTAGACATTTTGGTATTTCTGTTTATATTCTCATGGTATGTTTGAAGGTTTTCTCCATTTCTTTCATTGTGATTGAGTGAAGTGGTAGAGTTAGGAAGTTGCCTAGATTAAGGGGATTTTCATCCTCAGTACTACAAAAGCAGGGGGAGGTAGTGAAGAAAATTCAGCCTCAGACAGTTCTTCTAAATACATTATATTGTTACAAGTCAATATATTATTACAAGTTGATCAGTGTTTTTGGAAGTATTATATACTCTATTGGTATATGAAAGTACTTGAAGGTAAGAAAAGTGAGAGTGCGCACGGGCGCTCGCATGTGTGCGTGTGCGTGTTTGTGTGTGATCATTGGGGATCGAACCTAGATCCTTGGGTAATGTTGAATAAGTGTATCACTGAGCTACATCCTCAATCTTTTTTTTAAAGTATTTTTTTTTAATTTTATTTATTTTTGTGTATTGAATACCGTACTGTCTGCAAATGTCGTGGGTCGTGCAGTGCCACGGAGGTCAGAACGCAGGGCATCGAGATGTCCCCATGGAACTGGAGTAAGGACATTTCGCTGCCATGTGGTGCTGAGGGGATCGAACCCTGGTCCTGCTGTCAAGAGCAGTTGGCGCNCTGCCTCTGCCTCCTGAGTGCTGGGATTACAGGTGTGTGCCACCATGCTTAGCTTTAGCTTTAATACTTTTTAATAGTCTTTGTGGTTTTGTGTATAATAATATGTTGTCTTCAGAGATGGCTTAATTTGTCCAAATTAGAGACTTTCTTTTCTTTCTCTTTCTTTCTTTCTTTCTTTCTTTCTTTCTCTCTCTCTCTCTCTCTCTCTCTCTCTCTCTCTCTTTCTTTCTTTCTTTCTTTTTTTTTTCTCTTCCTTTTAGGTCTCAGTAGAGAACACTGGCAGCCAGCTCAGACTCTAGTCTCTTGACTACTTTCTTTTCTTTCTTTCTTTCTTTTTTCTCTTCCTTCCTTCCTTCCTTCCTTCCTTCCTTCCTTCCTTCCTTCCTTCCTTCCTTCCTTCGCCACTTTCTTAAATAGTGCAGGCCAACTTCCCTAGAGAAAGCTCCACCCACAGTGGCTGGGCACTATCAGATCAATGAGTAATTAAGAAAATGCCCCACAGACACTGGCCAATCAGATGGAGGAATTTCCTCCAATGAGTTTAAATTTTCCCACATGTCTCTCTAGTTTGTGTCAACAAAAAACAGTTGACAGCTGTGCATCCCTCTAGTTTCTGTAAAAAAATTTTTATTTATTACATTTATTTTATATTTGTGAGTGTATTGCCTGCATGTAATGGAAGTGCACCCATGTCCAGAAATGCCTGTGGGAGTCAGGGCCCATCAGGTTCCCCTGGAACTGGAGTCATGGACAGGTATCTGCCATGTGGGTGCTGGGAAGTGAACCTGGGTGCTCTGCAAGAACAGTCAGAGCTCTTAACCACTAAGCCAGCTCTCCAGCCTATTTTGCTTTGTGTGAAGGTGTGCTCAAGTGTGGAGGTCAGGGGTTGATTTAAATGCCTTCCTCAATCACCTCTCATTATTATTACTGAGACAAAGGTCTGGCCTATTTTTATTTTTATGTGTAAGAGTGTTATGCCTGGATGGTACATAAGGTCACACATGTCTTTCAGTGCCCATTGTAGAAGAGGGTTTTGATTCCCTGGCACTAGAGTTATGGACAGTTGTCAGCCACCATGTAGATGCTGGGAATTGAACCCTGGTCTTCTGCAAGAACAACCAGTGCTCTTAACTGCTGAGCCATCTCTCTAGCCCTCTATTTTTAATTGTGTGTGTGTGTGTGTGTGTGTGTGTGTGTGTGTGATAATCCAATCTTTTTGTTTGTTTGTGTATGAATGTACTGTCTGCATGTAGGTTTGTGCACCCGTGTCGTGCAATGCCGCGGAGGTCAGAAGAGGGTCTCGGATTCCCCTGGAACTGGAGTTCTCCTGGAATTGGAGTTTCAGACGGTTCTCGGCCGCCATGTGGGTGCTGGGGATCGAACCCGGGTCCTCTGCAAGAGCAGTCAGGTATGCTCCTTTAAACCGCATAGGGGCCTTCTCTCCAGCCCCGATAATCCAATCTTAAAATGGACAGAGGATTACAGATATTTCTTCCAAACAATTATACATATGGTCAACAAAGGGAAAGGGTGGGGGAAACGAAAACGAAAAGACAGACTGCAGCAAGTGTTGGCAGGATGTGGAGACATTAGAACATAAAATGATGCTGCCACTTTGGAAAATATATTACTTTTTTGGAAAATATATTACTTTTTTTTTTTTTTGACAGGGTATCCTGTATCCCCACGCTGTCTGGAACTATGTAGACTAAGCTGGCATTGAACTCACAGAATCTGCCTGCCTGTGGCCTCTCAGGTTGGTATTAAATGTGTGCCCACCCCACCATGGCCCAGAATTTTTTTTGTGTTTCTTTTTTTTTTTTTTTTTAACGCGTCTCCCCTTAGCCCCAGCTGGTCGTGAACTTGCTCTGGTGGTAGCTGCTGATCTCACAGAATCCACTTGCCTCCTTCTGAAATGCTGGGATGGCACCTGCCTGGCCCTGAAAGAGTTTCTTAAAATTTTTCAGTACCGAAGTTGAACTCAGGGATTCAGTGTGCAGGCAAGCACTCTACCACCTAACTAAGTCTTCTTTTTGTTTTTTTTTGTTTGGTCTTTTCGAGACAGGGTCTCCGTAACCCCGCTGGTCTAGAACTCAGCTCACGTAGAACCAGGCTGGCTTGAACTCACAAGATCCGCGCTGCCACTGCCTCCCAAGTGCTAGGATTAAAGCATGCGCCCCACGCCCAGCGCAACTTACTTCTTAACTCCTTCAATGAACTACTGAGAAAACCCGCCAGCAAATCAGTGATCACAATAATTTTAACCACAAAGCCAACCAATGAAAACCCAGTATGATTCCCAGAGAAAAGAACCTTGAGAACTCCTGGGGCAGAGATGAAGAATGCATGCTATTCGTTGTTATTTTGCAGCAAAGGAGAGATTCTGGATCATTTGGTATATTCCAGTAAGTAGAAAACTTCACATTTGAATGGGGTATGTAGCTCTGTTGGTAGAAGTCTTGCCCAAGCATACAAAGCCCTGGGTCAATTCCCAATACTCTATAAATTCCACCGTGCCTGTCAATCCCAGCACTCTTGAGAGGCAGGAGGCTCTGAGATTCAGATCACTTTCCAAAACCCCCCCCCCGTACCTAAATTTTGAAGGCAGCCTGGGCATACATGAACCCAGACTCAAAAAAGGAACACAGCTGGGTATGGTGGCGCACATCTTCAGTACCAGCACTCTGGAAGCGAGGTAGGTGGACGTCTGTGAGATCCAGTATGGTCCCACAATGAGTTCCAGGTCGCAAAACAGAAAAAAAGACCAAAAAAAACAAAAACAAAAAAGAGACACACACTACATATGGGGCTCCTCAGGATTTCACAGAAAAAACCTTTAATTTTTATATAGTTTTGGAGACAGGGTTTCATGTAGTCCAGCATGGCCTCAAACTCCTGGTCGTGCCTCGCACCTCCCCAGGGCTGGGATGCAGGCATGCACAAACCACACCTGCTTATTGGGGTGGCTGGGCAAGCACTGCCACCAGCTACAACTCAGCTACGCCAGCTCCGGGTGGGATAAATCTTATTCTGAAAACACAACAGAATCGAAATTGAGTTTTAGCACCGTGCCAGCGATGCACACAAAGAAATGTCAAAATAAAGGCATCTGAATGCAAGATGCCAGAATGCGAGCGACGGGTGCTTTCTCATGAGATGGCAGATTTGGCAACATAGCCAATCCTTCTTCAGTGGACCTGGGAGGGCGCCGGAGAGGTAAGAGAAAAGTTTTTGTCAGCACCGCGGGGGCGTCTCCTCCCCCATCCTCGCCCCACCGGTCCTCCATTGCGCAAGCGCGGAGCCGTTCCGCCTCCGTCCCGCCCCGGCCTCTCCCTGCGGCCTTCCAGGCGCCCAGCTTCAGACCGTGACCTCGGCTCTTCTCCAGAGTCTTCCTCCCTCCGCAGCCCACCCGAAGAAGGTTCCACCTGTCGGGATGGGAGAACAAACAAGTTTTTCTCCGGCTTGAAAGGCTCCAACGTGGCCGAGAGCCTGGGGCCGGAAGCGGAAGTGACGTCACGGACCACGGCTCTTTCCCTCCCCCCTTTTTTTCTTTCTTTCTTTTTTTTTTTTTTTTTTTCTTCTCCCGCCACCCCACCCCTCGCGGATGGGCTCGTCGGGTGGTCTGTTTCTCCGACTGACTTCGGTGAAGATTCGGTGAGGGCTGCGGCAACTGCGGGGCGCGAGGCGCGGACGAGGCCGAGTGGGCTTCGGGGACTAGGCCGAGCCGCCATTGATCGAGGCCGCCCCGGGGACGCGCGCCGCCTCCTTCAGGTGCCACCGGGAGGGTCTTTCATAAAACCTGCAAATACCGGAATGCTGCAAGAAGATCCAGAACCTGCATGAAGAGTCCTTTCGGTGGATGCCGCTGGTCCGCATCTTTGATGTTTATTTTATTCTGGCAGAAAAGCTTCCGTTATTGCTTGATAGTTGACTGAGGTCCATCCGACCCCGCGATTCTGGCCGGGTCTACAGAGCATTGACTGAAAGGTGGGTTACGAGAGCCTTTCCTCTTAAAAAAGTTGTAAGGTGTGTAAAGTGTGTGTGGATGTGTGTGTGGTGTGTGGTGTGTGATGTAGTTGTGTGTGTGTGGTGTGTTGTGTGTGTGTGTGTTTTGTGAACAAATGTTTCATCCTAACAGTTCATTCTCTCGGGGCACTCTCTCGGGGCATCCCTTTTTCACCTGCGACACATTGCGTTCTGGTAGAAGATAACTTTTTAGTCTTCTGCGGGTGCATTTATCTACATATAAGTAGAACAAGAGTCTAAACAGGTCTTTCTGTTGGAAGAAAGGGAAGGATAACTGAGTTTCTCTTTTCGTTGGTTTGGGGAAGGGCGTCCCGCCTCTCTCGTCGCGAAGCAAGCAGTCTTTTCCTGCTAGAGCTACACCCTTAACCCAAATAGTTTAGCTATTGTCTGAACGCCTGCAAGCCTCTGCCTCCTTGCACACTTTAAAATCTGTCCAGAAGCTTTGTTAGGTTAGTACGAATTGAACTGACTGCTTTTTTTCCAAGGAAAAATAAAATACCTTTTATGGTGAAATATTTGAGAATTTGCAGGCATATGACCCTTTGGTTTTTTTTTTTTGAGACAGGGTTTCAACTATGTAGGCCTGGCTGGCCTGGAACTCCTATGTCACACCAGGCTGGCCTCGGTGGAGATCCGTTTGTCTGCCTCCCGACTGCTGGGAGTGAATTCGCGATGAGACGCCAGCCAGGCTTAGGCATGATACATTTATGTAACTGGATTTTATGTTCCAAAGATGAACAAACCCAGTAAAACCTTAATAGTAATGTTTTTACCAAAAGAATTAAAAACAATGGTGCGATCTAATAACTTTGTGTAAAATCAGAATTCTTCACTTGTTGTAAAGTAAGCTTTTGGGTGTTTGGGATTCTAAGATTTCTTCTTCAAAGTTTTCTTTTTGTGGTTCTGTGAGTTGAGCCTAGGGCTTTGTGCCTAGACCTCTTCAAAATCTTGTTTTCTAATGTTTTTATCTCTCCTCAAAACTATAAAAAAAAAGATATATATGTGATGTGTGTCTGTGGTGGATTTGTGCACATGAGTGTTGTGCTGGCAGAAGTTGTAAGAGGGCCTGTGTTAGGATCCCTGGAACTGGAGTTACAGGTGGTTGTGAGCCGCCAGACTGGATTCTGGGACGTCTGAATCTCTCTGAAGACAAGTCTGTGTGCGTTGTAGTACCCCCGAGCCATCTACTCTTCAGGTTCTTACATGCACATAGTCCAGATGTATTTTAAGACAGTTGAACCTAGAGCAGTTGCTGGTTTTCGTTATACTGACTGTTTGAAGAGTCATGTATTCTTTTAGACTTTTAGACATTTTGGTATTTCTGTTTATATTCTCATGGTATGTTTGAAGGTTTTCTCCATTTCTTTCATTGTGATTGAGTGAAGTGGTAGAGTTAGGAAGTTGCCTAGATTAAGGGGATTTTCATCCTCAGTACTACAAAAGCAGGGGGAGGTAGTGAAGAAAATTCAGCCTCAGACAGTTCTTCTAAATACATTATATTGTTACAAGTCAATATATTATTACAAGTTGATCAGTGTTTTTGGAAGTATTATATACTCTATTGGTATATGAAAGTACTTGAAGGTAAGAAAAGTGAGAGTGCGCACGGGCGCTCGCATGTGTGCGTGTGCGTGTTTGTGTGTGATCATTGGGGATCGAACCTAGATCCTTGGGTAATGTTGAATAAGTGTATCACTGAGCTACATCCTCAATCTTTTTTTTAAAGTATTTTTTTTTAATTTTATTTATTTTTGTGTATTGAATAGCCGTAAGTCTGCAAATGTCGTGGTCGTGCCAGTGCCACGGAGGTCAGCAACGAGGGCATCGAAGATTCCCATGGAACTGGAGTTAAGGACATTCGGCTGCCATATGTGGGTAGGGGATCGAACCCTGTCCTCTTCAAGAGCAGTTGGCGCNAAAAAAAAAAAAGGAAAATGAAAATCACCTAAAAAGTAAATGTACTTGAATTTTCAACCCAGTCAAGCTACATAACATCTCTATCATTCCAGAAAGTTCCCTTGAATCCTTTTCAGTCAACCATACCCTAGCCAGAGGCAATTCACACCCCATCATCCATACCTGAATTTTGCCTGTTCTTGAATTTTTCATAAAATAGTGTCTGGCTTCTCTTACTTTGAACAGTATTTCTGAATTTCCTCTATTCTGTTGTGGGAATCATTTCTATTGTGAAAGAGCTGACATGAACATTCTGTTCCAGGCTCTCTGTGGACATATACTTTGCTCCTTTTGGTGTAGCACATTTCATTAAAAAGGAAAAAAAAAAAAAGAGGTTCACATATAAATAAGCCAGAATGAACAGTTACACAAATACAGCAACTATGTGTATGAATACATATATACACTTATATATAGTAGAAAATCGATCTGGTATTTATATAGAACATGAATATTTGTATATATATTATATGTGAAAGAAAAATACTTATTTTCCAAGAAATTTATTAAGTTCACAGTAAAAATAAATCTAAGATGGGAAAAATGACAATCTGCTGTTCATCTTTTCCAAGAGTAATAGAACGAGAGAAACAATTTGTTTTTTTTTTTTGGTCTTTTCGAGACAGGGTCTCCCTGTAGCCCCAGCTGTCCTAGAACTCACTCCGTAGACCAGGCTGGCCTTGAACTCACAAAGATCCGCCTGCCTCTGCCTCCCAAGTGCTAGGATTAAAGGCATGCGCCACCACGCCCAGCGCAAACTATATTCTTAACTCCTTCAATGAACTACTGAGAAAACCCGCCAGCAAATCAGTGATCACAATAATTTTAACCACAAAGCCAACCAATGAAAACCCAGTATGATTCCCAGAGAAAAGAACCTTGAGAACTCCTGGGGCAGAGATGAAGAATGCATGCTATTCGTTGTTATTTTGCAGCAAAGGAGAGATTCTGGATCATTTGGTATATTCCAGTAAGTAGAAAACTTCACATTTGAATGGGGTATGTAGCTCTGTTGGTAGAGAGCTTGCCCAGCATACATCAAGCCCTGGGTCAATTCCCAATACTCTATAAATTCCACCGTGCCTGTCAATCCCAGCACTCTTGAGAGGCAGGAGGCTCTGAAGTTCAAGATCACTTTCAAACCCCCCCCCCCGTACCTAAGGATTTTGAAGGCAGCCTGGGCTACATGAGACCCAGACTCAAAAGGGAAACACAGCTGGGTATGGTGGCGCACATCTTCAGTACCAGCACTCTGGAGGCGAAGGTAGGTGGACGTCTGTGAGATCCAGTATGGTCTACATAGTGAATTCCAGGTCGGCTAAGGCTACAGGGAGTCAAAAAAAGACCAAAACAAAACAAAAACAAAAAAGAGACACACACTACATATGGGGCTCCTCAGGATTTCCAGAAAAAAACCTTTAATTTTATTATATAGTTTTGGAGACAGGGTTTCATGTAGTCCAGCATGGCCTCAAACTCCTGGTCGTGCCTCCACCTCCCCAGGGCTGGGATGGCAGGCATGCACAAACCACACCCTGCTTATTTGGTGCTGGGCAAGCACTCCACCAGCTACAACTCAGCTACAGCCAGCTCCGGGGTGGGATAAATCTTTATTCTGAAAACACAACAGAATCGAAATTGAGGTTTTAGCACCGTGCCAGCGATGCACACAAAGAAATGTCAAAATAAAGGCATCTGAATGCAAGATGCCAGAATGCGAGCGACGGGTGCTTTCTCATGAGATGGCAGATTTGGCAACATAGCCAATCCTTCTTCAGTGGACCTGGGAGGGCGCCGGAGAGGTAAGAGAAAAGTTTTTGTCAGCACCGCGGGGGCGTCTCCTCCCCCATCCTCGCCCCACCGGTCCTCCATTGCGCAAGCGCGGAGCCGTTCCGCCTCCGTCCCGCCCCGGCCTCTCCCTGCGGCCTTCCAGGCGCCCAGCTTCAGACCGTGACCTCGGCTCTTCTCCAGAGTCTTCCTCCCTCCGCAGCCCACCCGAAGAAGGTTCCACCTGTCGGGATGGGAGAACAAACAAGTTTTTCTCCGGCTTGAAAGGCTCCAACGTGGCCGAGAGCCTGGGGCCGGAAGCGGAAGTGACGTCACGGACCACGGCCTCTTCCCCTCCCCCCTTTTTTCTTTTCTTTCTTTTTTTTTTTTTTTCTCCTCCCCCACCCCCTCCGCGGATCCCGGAGGCGTTCTCGTCGGTGGTCTGTTTCTCCGACTGACTTCGGTGAAGATTCGGTGAGGGCTGCGGCAACTGCGGGGCGCGAGGCGCGGACGAGGCCGAGTGGGCTTCGGGGACTAGGCCGAGCCGCCATTGATCGAGGCCGCCCCGGGGACGCGCGCCGCCTCCTTCAGGTGCCACCGGGAGGGCTTTTCATCCCGCTTTCTTCCAAAACCTGCATGAAGTAACCTCGGTGGAATTGCGTTTATTTGATTTTTTTTTTTCTTTCAGAATAGACTTTCCGCCTTTGATTGGCATCACGTTGACTGAGGTCCATCCGACCCCGCGATTCTGGCCGGGTCTACAGAGCATTGACTGAAAGGTGGGTTACGAGAGCCTTTCCTCTTTAAAAAATTGTGTGTGTGTGTGTGTGTGTGTGTGTGTGTGTGTGTGTGTGTGTGTGTGTGTTTTGTGAACAAATGTTTCATCCTAACAGTTCATTCTCTCGGGGCACTCTCTCGGGGCATCCCTTTTTCACCTGCGACACATTGCGTTCTGGTAGAAGATAACTTTTTAGTCTTCTGCGGGTGCATTTATCTACATATAAGTAGAACAAGAGTCTAAACAGGTCTTTCTGTTGGAAGAAAGGGAAGGATACTGAGTTTCTCTTTTCTTGAGTTTGGGGAAGGGCGTCCCAGCCTCTCTCGTCGCAAGCAAGCAGTCTTTTCCTGCTGAGCTACACCCTTAACCCAAATAGTTAGCTATTGTCTGAACGCTGCAAGCCTCTGCCTCCTTGCACACTTTAAAATCTGTCCAGAAGGCTTTGTTAGGTTAGTACTAATTGAACTGACTGCTTTTTTTCCAAGGAAAAATAAAATACCTTTTATGGTGAAATATTTGAGAATTTGCAGGCATGATACCCTTTGGTTTTTTTTTTTTGAGACAGGGTTTCACTATGTAGCCTTGGCTGGCCTGGAACTCACTATGTACACCAGGCTGGCCTCGGTGGAGATCCGTTTGTCTGCCTCCCGACTGCTGGGATTGAATCGCATGAGACGCCATGCCAGGCTTAGGCATGATACATTTATGTAACTGGGATTTTATGTTCCAAAGATGAACAAACCCAGTAAAACCTTAATAGTAATGTTTTTACCAAAAGAATTAAAAACAATGGTGCGATCTAATAATCTTTGTGTAAAATCAGAATTCTTCACTTTGTTGTAAAGTAAGCTTTTGGGTGTTTGGGATTCTAAGATTTCTTCTTCAAAGTTTTCTTTTTGTGGTTCTGTGAGTTGAGCCTAGGGCTTTGTGCCTAGACCTCTTCAAAATTCTTGTTTTCTAATGTTTTTACCCTGTTTCAAAAAGACAAAAAAAAAGATATATATGTGATGTGTGTCTGTGTGTGGATTTGTGCACATGAGTGTTGTGCTGGCAGAAGTTGTAAGAGGGTGTTGGGTCCCTGGAACTGGAGTTACAGGTGGTTGTGAGCCGCCAGACTGGATTCTGGGAGCTAAACTGGTCCTCTGAAGAGCAGTCTGTTCTTGTAACCCCCGAGCCATCTAGCTCTTCATGGTTCTTACATTGCAATTTCCAGATGTATTTTAAGACAGTTGAACCTAGAGCAGTTGCTGGTTTTCGTTATACTGACTGTTTGAAGAGTCATGTATTCTTTTAGACTTTTAGACATTTTGGTATTTCTGTTTATATTCTCATGGTATGTTTGAAGGTTTTCTCCATTTCTTTCATTGTGATTGAGTGAAGTGGTAGAGTTAGGAAGTTGCCTAGATTAAGGGGATTTTCATCCTCAGTACTACAAAAGCAGGGGGAGGTAGTGAAGAAAATTCAGCCTCAGACAGTTCTTCTAAATACATTATATTGTTACAAGTCAATATATTATTACAAGTTGATCAGTGTTTTTGGAAGTATTATATACTCTATTGGTATATGAAAGTACTTGAAGGTAAGAAAAGTGAGAGTGCGCACGGGCGCTCGCATGTGTGCGTGTGCGTGTTTGTGTGTGATCATTGGGGATCGAACCTAGATCCTTGGGTATGTTGAATAAGTGTATCACTGAGCTACATCCTCAATCTTTTTTTTAAGTATTTTTTTTTAATTTTATTTATTTTATGTGTATGAATGTACTGTCTGCAATGTCGTGTCGTGCAGTGCCACGGAGGTCAGAAGAGGGCATCGGATTCCCCTGGAACTGGAGTTAAGGACAGTTTTCAGCTGCCATGTGGGTGCTGGGGATCGAACCCTGGTCCTCTGCAAGAGCAGTTGGCGCTCTTTACCGCTAGGCCATCTCTCCAGCCCCTCAATCTCTTTTTAATTAAAACAATTTTTAGCTACATCTTATTTTCTGTGTATGTCTATGTGCACAGGTGCCATGGTGTGTGTGGTTAGAGGACGAAGCCTAGGAGTCCGTTTTCTCCTTCCATCATGTGGGCCACAGGGTTGAACACAGTCCTCAGTCCTGGGTGGCCAGTGCCTGTCGATGCTGAGCCATCTTATTGGCCTTTTTTTTTTCTTCTTCTTCTTCTAAATACAATCTCACTGAGTGGCCCAGGCTAGCCTTGTTAGCCTTGTCTTCCTCTGTAGCCCAGAGAGACCTTGGGCTTGTAATTTTCTTTGTCAGCCTCCAAAGTACTTGGGATTGTAGGGTTTTTTTTAAATAGCTCCAGATAGCCGGGCGTGGTGGCGCACGCCTTTAATCCTAGCACTCGTGGGCAAAGTCAGGCGGATCTTTGTGAGTTCAAGGCCAGCCTGGTCTACAGAGTGAGTTCCAGGACAGCCTGAGTATCCAGGGAGACCTTGTCTCAAAAAGACAAAAAAAAAAAAAAAANTTATGGAAATGAAAGCATATGTGATACAACTCACGGAATGAAAAACGTTGAGAATACGGAGATGCATCCAGTCAGTTTGAAGGAACTGCAAAACTCCTTGTATTACAGACATGATTTCAGCTAATCTGTTTACCTGTAGAAAGGATGTTTCTGAGTTTGAACGCACAGAATTAATAAACTGATGGAAATGAAAGCATATGTGAACAACTCTATATAATGAAAACCTTGAGAATACGGAGTTGCGTCCCTTCAGTTCGAAGGAACTGCAAAAAACCTAGTATTACAGACGCGAATTACAGATAATCTGATTTACCTGTAAAAAGATGAGTTTGAACTTACAGCATTAATAAACTGATAAAAATGAAAGCATATGTGATAAATTCTCAGGAATGAAACGTTGAAATACGGATCCAGTCTGTTTTAAGGAACGGCAAAAACACCTTGTATTACAGACGTATTTCATGGTAGTATACTGCGCATTTTATTGCGCTTAATTTACAGCTAATTCTGCTTTTCCCCTGTAAAAAGGATTGTCTGAGTTTGAACGCACTGCAATTAGTAACTATGGAAATGAAAGCATATGTGATTTAACTCAGGGAATGAAAAACACACACACAGATGCGTCCAGTCAGTTTGTATATATATCTGTCTATATATAACTCTTGGATTTTATCAGACTTCGATTTACCTAGCTAATCTGCTTTTCCTTAAAAAGGATGTCGCTGTAGGAGAGCGCGGGCGAGTAGTAACAACTGAGGAAATGAAAGCATATGTGATACAACTCAGGGAAGTATATAAACGTTGAGAATACGGAAGATGCGTCCAGTCAGTTGAAGGAACTGGAAAAGCCCCAGTATTACAGACGCGATTTGTAGACATTCTGGCTCTTACCTTAAAACAAAGACTTTGCTGTGTTTGAATGCATAGCATTAGTAAACTGATGGAAATGAAAGCATATGTGATACAACTCACGGAATGAAAAACGTTGAGAATACGTATATGCATCCAGTCAGTTTTAAAAAACTGCAAAACACCTTTTATTACAGTCACGATTTACAGCTAATCTCGCTTCCCTGCTAAAAATGATGTTTCTGAATTTGAATGAACAGCATAAAACCAACTGATGGAAATGAAAGCATATGTGATACATCTCGGAATGAAAACGTTGAGAATACGGAGATGGTTCCAGTCAGTTTGAAGGAACTGCAAACACCTTGTATTACAGACGCGATTTACAGCTATCTGCTTTCCTGTAAAGGATGTTTCTGGTTTGAACGCACAGCATTAATAACTGATGGAAATGAAAGTATTGTGATACAACTCAGGGAATGAAAACTTGAGAATACGGAGTGGTCCAGTCAGTTTGAAGGAACTGCAAAACCCTTGTATTACACGCGATTTACAGCTAATCTGCTTTCCTGTAAAAGATGTTTCGTGTTTGAACGCACAGCATTATAACTGATGGAAATGAAAGCATATGTGATACAATCTCAGGGAATGAAAAACGTTGAGAATACGGAGAATGCGTACCAGTCAGTTTGAAGGAACTGCAAAACACCTTGTATTACAGACGCGATTTACAGCTAACTCGCGCATTCCCTGTAAAAAGGATGTTTCTGAGTTTGAACGCACAGCATTAATAAACTGATGGAAATGAAAGCATAAGTGATACAACTCAGGGAATGAAAAACGTTGAGAATACGTAGATGAGTCCAGTCAGTTTGAAGGAACTGCAAAACACCTTGTATTACAGACGCGATTTACAGCTAAACTGCTTTACCTGTAAAAAGGATGTTTCTGAGTTTGAACGCACAGCATTAGTAAACTGATGGAAATGAAAGCATATGTGATACAACTCAGGGAATGAAAAACGTTGAGAATACGGAGATGCGTCCAGTCAGTTTGAAGGAACTGCAAAACACCTTGTATTACAGACGCGATTTGTAGCTATTCTGCTTTACCTTTAACAAAGACGTTGCTGTGTTTGAATGCACAGCATTAGTTATCTGATGGAAATGAAAGCGTATGTGATACATCTCAGGGAATGAAAAACGTTGAGAATACGGAGATGCATCCAGTCAGTTTGAAGGAACTGCAAAACACCTTGTATTACAGACGCGATTTACAGCTAATCTGCTTTACCTGTAAAAAGGATGTTTCGGGTCTGGAGAGATGGCCTAGCGGTTAAGAGCGCTGACCGCTCTTACAGAGGACCCGGGTTCGATCCCCAGCACCCACATGGCGGCCGAGAACCGTCTGAAACTCCAATTCCAGGAGAACTCCAGTTCCAGGGGAATCCGAGACCCTCTTCTGACCTCCGCGGCATTGCACGACACGGGTGCACAGACTTGCATGCAGACAGAACATTCATACACATACAGAAATAAAATTAATTTAAAAAAATTAAAAAAAAATTAATGGAGTGGAGGAGGCAAAAAATTGATTAGAGAAAGACAGGCATAGTGGAGCATGTCTATAATCCCAGTGTTTGGGAGGTAGAGGCAGGACCATAATCAGTTTCAGGTCAGCCTGAGCTACAACATAGGGAGTTTGAGGTAACCCTGGGCTATGTGAGACCTTGTCTCAGAGAACCAAAGCAAAAGAAAAAAAAAAAATAGGTTATCAGAATGTAGTTTGTAAGGATATATAATGCTGGCAGTAGAGCTGAGTGAATAAATATGTGAAATATTGGCAATATCTGCTAACTTTGTGATATACGTATACTCTATCATTATGGTGGTGAACTCAGCATATTAGAATAAAAGACTATTTCAGTACTAATCCTTAAAATTGTGTTCAGTTAGACACCACTGTGAGGCGGGATGTGGCTCAGTTGGCAGAGTGCTTGTTGAGTTTGCAGGAAGCCCAGGGTTTAGCCCCAGCACTGCACCTGGGCAGTGTCATATGTCTGTAATTCGGGAGTGAGGAGGTGGAGCAGGGGCATCAGAGGATCAAGGTCATCTTCAGCTACATATAATGAGTTCAAGGCCAGTTTGAGACCTTGTTTTGAAAAGCAGTAACAGTCGGGCCTGGTAATCCCAGGAGAGGTAGGTGAGTTCAAGGCCACCCTGGTCTACATAGTGAGTTCCAGGCCAACTGGGGCTACAAGGGAGACCTTGTCTCACACAGTCCCGCACCCCCTCAAACCAAACCAAAAACCAGAACAAAAGAAATAGTTTTTCTTTCATGGCATTGGGTTAAGAACTTGTTCTTTTTTTTTTCTAGGCAGGGTCTCATTATCTGGCCAGGGTTGGCCTTGAACTATAAGCAGTCCTGCCTCGGTGTTCTCTACTGGGCTTACAGGCATATGCCACCAAGGCTAGTTGGAAACAGTAAATTAGAGGAATTAATCAGTGATACATACCAGTGAAGTATGAATTTCTTTGATTTCTTCCCCTCTCATTGTCCTGGGAATGGAATCCTGGGCCTCATCAGTGCTAGGCAGCTGCTACACTGTTGAGCCACATTCCCATCCCCTATAGCATATTGTGAATGAAAGATGCCACCACACGGATGCCTGCAGAAGCCAAGTCATGGAAGATTCAAACTTCATTAAAGAACATGAACATGGTGAACACCTTTAAATCCAGGCAGAAGCAGGTTGATCTCTGGGAGATCGAGGCCAGCCTGGTCTATGTAGCAGGTTTCAAGCCAGCTGGAGCTACAGGAAAACTGTCTGAAAAAGACTGAGAGTCAGGAGAGATGCTTCAGTGGTTAAGAGCATGTACTGCTCTTCCAGAGGACCTGAGTTTGGTTCCCAGCAGCCATGTTGGGCAGGTAACTCCGGCAATATTCTCACTTGTACAAACCCACACATAGAAATGCACATATACACATAGAAATGCACAAATGTACATAGAAATGCACATATACACAATTTTAAAATAATAAATTTAAAAATAGATAAAAATATGGAGCTGGAAAATTGGTTCAGTGGTTAAGAGCACTGGCCACTCCTGTAGAGGACCTGGGTTTGGTTCCCGGCACCCACATGGCCACTAACAACCACTCTTAACTCCAGTTCCAGGGTCCTTTTGGCCTCTGTGGGCATTACATGAATGTGGTGCAGTTACACACATGCCATCAAAACACTCATATACATAAAATACAAATACATTAAAAAAAAAAAATAACAGGCTAGAGAGATGGCCTAGCGGCTAAGAGCACCAACTGCTCTTGCAGAGGACCCGGGTTCTATCCCCATCACCCACATGGCAGCTAGGAACTGTCTTTAACTCCAGTTTCAGGGGAATCTGACACCCTCTTCTGACCACCGCAGCATTGTACAATACGGGTACATAAACCTACATGCAGACAGTATATTCATACACATACAAAACTAAATAAAATTAAAAACAACAACAACAACAACAAAACCCTAGAGAACAGGTTTATATTGATCAGTTGGTACCTAACACGTTTTGACAATTTACTGGCTTAAAAATGGCACATGGGGGGGCGGGGTCTAGAGAGATGGCCTAGCGGTTAAGATCATTGACTGCTCTTGCAGAGGACCCGGGTTCAATTCCCAGCACCCACATGGTGGCTGAGAACTGTCTTTAACTCCAGTTCCAGGGGAATCTGACACCCTCTTCTGACCTCCCTGGCATTGCAGGACACGGGTGCACAGACCTACATGCAGACAGTACATTCATACACATAATAAATAAATAAAATTAAAAGAATCTTTAAAAAAAAATGGCACATGGGAGCCAGGTGTGGTGGCACATGCCTTTAATCCCAGCACTCAGGAGGCAGAGGCAGGTGGATCTCTGTGAGTTCAAGGCCAGCCTGGTCTATATAGTGAGTTCCAGGCCATCTGGGGCTGCAGGAAGACCCTGTCTCTAAAAAACCAAAAAATTGTGTGTGGGGGCGGGGGGACATGGCTGGATGTGGTGCGTACCCATAGTCCCAGCACCCAGAAGGTAAGGCAGGTAGGTATCAAGTTCAAGAGTAGCCTGGGCTACATAATGAATTTGAGGCTAGCCAGAGATACAAAGGAGGGAGGGAAGGAGAGAAAGAAACCAGTGTTGTATTCTTTAGCAAGTCCTGGAGGGTAATTTGGAGCTCAGATAAATAAATAGCTAGTGTCCCAGTTCCAGTGTGGGGTTACCCAGCCTTCATGCACCCTTCTATACACATCTTACAATTCTAATAGTAATTAAACATGTTTTCATTTCTTGCTAAGAAAGGAAGAACTTTCAACTCTTTCCCAAAGTTGAGGGGGATACATATTCATAATGGACCTAGTATCATTGATGATTCCTCACATTTACACACAGTTAAATTAGAGCTAGGCCTGGGCCTCAGGCCTGTAATCCCAGCTGCTGGAGAAATCAGGGTAAGAGGACTGAAAATTCAGGGCTACAGAGTGAGTTCAAGGCCAGCCCAGGCGACTTAGTAAGACTAGGTCTCAAAAAGTCAGAAGGCTGGAGACGTCACACTTGCTGCCATGTTTGAGGCCCTGGCTTCCATTCCTAGGACGAGTTGGGGACGACTAGAAATGAGAAGCTGTGCGAGGTCAGTCTGGTCTATGTACCAAGACCTGCCTGAAGAAAAGAAGGAGAAAAGGCTGAATTACGAAATAATCTCTAATACTTGTAAATAAAAATGGAGGAGATGGAATGGATTGCTTTAGCCCAGGCTGGGGTCAAACTCACTGTGTAGCCAGGGCTGGCCTTGAACTTCTGATCCTTCTACCCTAGACCCTCAAGTGTTGAGATTACAGGTATGGTGCCCCCCCCCATTTTAGCTCTTTGTCCCCCTCCCCACCTGTGGTTGCTTATTCAACCTTTCTACCCTTGACATCAGCAGATGCATTGTTCTCTACTCTGTACATAGTAGAGCAACCTGGACCTTCATGCCCAGTCTCCTTTCTGTTCTCTTGGTTGGTTTTTTTTTGTTTTGTTTTTTGTTTTGTTTTCTTTCCTCCCACAGTAACTTTCTGTTAATCTCCTGTGTACACCATGGAAGTGTGTGAGATTCTAAACTTCTTCCTCCTTGGCCCAGTTGTATTCCTGCATCCCAGTTTCTTTTTAACACTTAGGAGCCGTCACTATAGCCAGGTAGGTAATAGACCCCAGTGACCAGGTGGCAGTATTATGTCTCCAAGGAATGCATTTCCCAGTAGAGACATAACATCTAGGAACCTGGGAACGAAGGCAGAATTTCTTTGTGTGAAGCTATTTCCACATGCACTCCCTTAATCCCTCCGGTGTCAGCTCGCACAGCTTTCCCAGGCATGGGCTCCACTCAGCCAACAGTTGGGACTGACATGTAGCTAGGCTTGCATCTTTTTTTTTTTTTTTGAGACAAGGTCTCCCTGTAGCCCCAGCCCTGGAGCTCCCTATGTAGACCAGGTCGGCCTCTTCCTCCCAAGTGCTGGGATTAAAGGCATGTGTCACTACGCCCTGCTTTCCTTGCATCTTTTTTGAGACAGAGTTTTACTTTTGTTAAACTCTTTGCAATCCTTTTGCTTCAGCCTCCTCCCCACCTCGCCCCCAGCTGGGACTATAGGCATGCATCACCACCACACCTTGGTTTTTGGTTTGGTTTTGTGGGACAGAGTCTCAGGGTATAGCCGAGGCTGCCCTGGAATTCAGTGTGTAGCCCAAGCTAGCCTTGAAGTCCCACTCTTCCAGCCTTAGCCTCCTGAGTGCTGGTGAGACAGCTGCCTGTCGCCATACCAGATTCAGTGGTTATATCTGTATTGAACATGACTTTTCTTTGCATTATTTTCTTTGCAATATAGCAGAAAATCTATATAGCATGTGTATTGTAGTAGGCTTTTTTTTTTTTTTTTTTTTTT
>VZQC01001758.1:412529-540211 GCA_009823505.1 Rhizomys pruinosus | reverse complement strand
TTTTTTTTTTTTTTTTTGAGTTGGGTTCTCATGTTGCCTTGAAGTCATGTTATAGCTGAAAATGACTTTGTACTCCTCATACTCCTACCTTCTGGAGTGCCTGTTAAGCTGTGCTGGGAATCACAGGGCCTCATAAATGCCAACCCAGTATTCTGCCACCCAAACTACATTATTAGCTGTAAGTAATTCAGAGGTGATTAGCTTCTGGAAATGCATAGTGATATGCAAATATCGTGTGATTTAAGCATTTGCAGATTTTTGGTTTTTTGAGACAGATCTTCTTGTAGCCCCAACTGGCCTCCATTCTCATAGAGATCCACCTGTTTCTGTGTCTTGAGTGCTGGGATTAAAGGCGTGCCCCCACCACGCCTGCCTCTGTCTATCCTTTTAAGCCACTACACTGTTTTAGCTTGTCAGGCAGCTGTGGGCAGCCCACACTCCCTCCCTGCCCTGAATTCCTGCCTTTGGGAGGGGCAGGCCTTCTTTGCTGTCTGATTTCTTTTACTCCAGATTCTGTCTGTCCATCCACATTGTTGCAGAGCATTCTCTAATTTTACCACCATGTTCCCACTCTATTGTTGGGGTTTTCTACAGTTGAAAACTTTGAGACAATAACTGCTAGGAAGGAGGCTCTCCTGCCACACAGGAACACTTGTTGGTGTTTTGTTGTGTGTTCACACAGAAACTGTGTGAATGCTCCCAGTAGTTTGACACTTGTCTGTTCCATAACCTGCCCAGTCAGCAGCATTCGCATGTCCTGCTTAGCTTCCCCTTTAGAAATTTTCAGTGTTTGTTACTAGATTTCATTTATTTTGTGTCTAGGGAGGCATGCCCTGACCTAAATAAATGTGGAGGTGGGAGGACAGCTTTCAGGAGTAGGTTCTCTTCTTCGACTATGTGGGTCCTTCCTGGCTTCCTGGCACTGCAGAGTAGCACATAGAGAAGGCGATAAATCCATTTCCAAGCTGCTCAGCCCCTTCAGGTCTTTCTGGCAGCTCATGTTGGGTGTCAGCTGTGGAATGAGTCCAAGCCCCCAGGCATCTCAGTGTGCTCTGCTGTCTCACTTGGGCTGGGTTACTCTGGATGTGCCTTTAGGAAGATGAAGGAGAATTACAGGGTGTGTTGCCCACAACTCAGAAAATCCCCTTCTTCTGAGATGAGGGTGGAACCCAGGCCTTGCACCTGCTGGGTCAGCACTCCACTGAGCCGCAGCCCTGACCCACTGACCATTTCTCATCTGTCATCTTTGTTGGGCCCACATGGGTCCTTTGTCCCTTCAGACAAGGCCATTCTTTTCTTTTCTTTTCTCCCCTCCCCTCCCCTCCCTTCCCCTCCCCCCTTCTTTTCTTTTCTTTTCTTCTTTTTTCCAGGCAGGATTTCCCTGTAGCCCCAGCTAGCTGGCACTCCCTATGTAAACCAGACTGGCCTTGAACTCAAGATATTTGCCTGCCTCTGCCTCCCAAGTGCTGGGATTACAGGCGTGTGCCACCACATCCGACTCAAAGAGATTCCTTTTTTTTTTTTTTTCCTTTTTCTTTTCGAGACAGTTCCAGCTGTTCTGGAACTCACTCTGTAGACCAGGCTGGCCTTGAACTCATAAAGATCCACCTGCCTCTGCCTCCCAAGTGCTGGGATTACAGGCGTGTGCCACCACATCCGACTCAAAGAGATTCCTTTTTTTTTTTTTTTCCTTTTTCTTTTCGAGACAGTTCCAGCTGTTCTGGAACTCACTCTGTAGACCAGGCTGGCCTTGAACTCATAAAGATCCACCTGCCTCTGCCTCCCAAGTGCTAGGATTAAAGGAGTGTGCCACCAAGACATTCTTAATAATCTGTCTGTCTGCTTGCCTGTCTGTTTCACTGTCTCACTGTTGCCAAGGCTGATCTGGAACTGCCAAGCCTCCCAAGCATTGGGGTGACAACTGGTATCACAGCCATAGTTCGTTTATGTAGTTGTCCCCAATCTTATATCCTCACTGTCTGGCCAGGCTGCTGGAGTGAGTCAGTGACTGGGCATCATCCTGGGCAGGCCAACATTGTGGGACATTTTTATTCTGTGTGTGTGTCTAGTATCTGCGAGTACATGTGTGCACTGTGCAGATTGTCTTAAGTGTATGCGAGTACTTGTGTGCACCATGCACATTGTCTTAAGTGTGTGCGAGTATGTGTGTGCACCGTGCAGATTGTCTTTTTTTTTTTTGGTCTTTTCGAGACAGGGTCTCCTTGTAGCCCCAGCTGTCCTGTCCTGGAACTCACTCTGTAGACCAGGCTGGCCTTGAACTCACAAAGATCCACCTACCTCTGCCTCCCAGTGCTACGATTAAAGGTGTGCGCCACCACGCCAGGCTTGCAGATTGTCTTAAGTGTGTGCGAGTACGTGTGTCCACCGTGCAGATTAAGTGTCTGTGAGTACGTGTGTGCACCATGCAGATTGTCTTGAGTGTGTGCACCATGCAGATTGTCTTAAGTGTGTGCGAGTACATGTGTGTACCGTGCAAATTGTCTTAAGTGTATGCTTAAGTGTATGTGAGTACATGTGGCACCATGCAGATTGTCATGTCTGCGAGTACATGTGTGCACCGTGCAGATTGTCTTAAGTGTCTGCGAGTACATGTGTGCACCTGTGCAGATTGTCTTAAGTGTATGCAAGTACATGTGTGCACCTGTGCATATTGTGTGTGTCTAAGTGTATGTGTGCACTGTGCACATTGTCTTAAGTGCATGCGAGTACATGTGTGCACCGTGCAGATTGTCTTAAGTGTATGTGAGTACATGTGTGCACCTGTGCAGATTGTGTGTGTGTCTAAGTGTATGTGAGCACATGTGTATCTGTGCAGATTGAGGGAACTCTTCAGTCATATCTTTTTTTAAGTGGGGGAAGTATTTCGGACATAGTCTCCCTTGTAGCCCCAGCTGGCCTGGGACTTGCTATGTAGACCAGGCTTGACTCCATCTCCCAGAGATCTGAGTGCTAGGATTAAAGCCATGTGTCACCATGCCTGGCCATCCACCTTGTTTTGATTCAGGGGCCTCATGTTTTCTAGGATGTCTGCAGGCTCTCTAGCCATCAGATTCCTGGAGCTGCTTGTGTGCACCGTCCTCCTCCCATGGGAATGGCTGAGACAGCAGACCCGCTTCTGCTGCCTCTGGCCTTTCCTTGGGTTCTGGGGATTTGGCTTTATCTACTCTCCAGCCCCTAGCACTGGGGTGATTTTCCATTAGATTTTCCATTTCCTTCAGAGTCACTGTCAGTGGAGCTCTCGCCCCAGCTCTTGGCTTTCAGGTGGTGCTGGTATGCCGTGCAGGCTTGTCTGTACAGTATTGTTTGTCCTGGTCCTCCTCTGCACAGTGGGATTTGTCTTAGTTGGCTAGGTGGACAGTATAGCTGAAGTCAGTGCTGAAATTGCAGCAAGCTCATGAAGCTGACAGAGCTCAGGGTCTGTTTTGTTTTATTTTGGTAAGGAGACTGGGGCTCATGTTACCCAGGTTGGCCTTGAACCCTTGAGGATGACCTTGAACTCAGCTTTTTGCCTCTACTTTCTGCGTGTTGGGATTACATGCATGTGCCGCTTCCTGTGGTTTTATGCAGTGCTAGGAATGGGACCCAAGACTTCATGTGTGCTAGCCAAGCACACACCAGCTCAGCCCTGGTCCCAGCCCACTTGGCGACTTCTCTGAGACAGGGCCTTGCTGTATTGGTCAGGCTGCCTCAGCCTCCGCAGTGCTTGGATCGTAGGTATGTGCTACCATGCCTACTTCAGCTTGGTGATTTTTGCTTTTTTAAAAAATTATTTTAATTTTATGTGTATGAGTATATTCCTTACATGGATGTAAGTGCACCTGTGTCGTGCATTGCCCATGGGGGTCCCCTCACACTGGAGGTAAGAATGGCTTTTAGCTTCCATGTGGATGCTGAGAACTGAACCCACGTCCTCTGCAAGAGCAGCCAGTGTTCTTAACCACTCCGCTAGCTCTCCAGCCCCTTTGCTTTTGTTAAAAAAAATTTCTTTTTGCCTGGCGTGGTGGCACACGCCTTCAATCCTAGCACTCGGGAGGCAGAAGCAGGCAGATCTTTTTGAGTTCAAGGCCAGCCTGGTCTACAGAATGAGCTCCAGGACAGCTGGGGCTACAGGGAGACCCTGTTTCGAAAAAGACCCCCCCCCACTCAAATTTTTTTTTTCATTTTTTATTTTTTTTTTTCATTTTTTATTTTTTCTGTGTATGAGTGTTTTGCCTGCATGTATGTAAGTACACCTGTGTTGTTTAATGCCTGTGGAGGCCAGAGGAGTAGTGTTAGATGCCCTGGAACTGGAGTTAGAAACAGTTGTTAGCTGCTGTGCGGATGCTGGGAATGTGGATCCTCTTCAAGAGCAGCCCGTCCTCTTCTTAAACTGCTGAACTCTCTCTCTCCTGCCTCCCTGTTGATTTTTGAGAGAGGGCCTCACTATACAGCCCTGGCTGGCCTGGAATTCTCTGGGTAGATCAAGTGGGCCTCAGTCTCACCAAGGTCCACTTGCCTCTGCCTCCTGAGTACTAGAATTCAAGGCATTTGCATCCTGCCTGGCCTTTGAGACCACTGGAAGGAAACGCTAACGCGCTTTCTGGAACTGCTCATGCTGCGCCCTGAGCTTGCTGACTGACAGCAGCTTCTTGCCTTAACCTCACTTGAAGGTGGGTCAGCGCTGACCATAGAGTTGTTAGAATGGAGAAAAGTCTGTCATTTGCAGCAACATGGTGAACAGACATAATCTCATGATCTCCCGTCCAGCAGAGTGTAGCAGATAGTTCCTGGGGCAGGTGTGATGGTTCATTTTCTCCTTTAGACTGGATTGAGCAATGTCTGAGAGATTGGAAGCACGTTTCTGGGTATTCCTGTGATCAGGGTTCCAGAAAGGGTAGATCATGAGCGTTCTGACCTAAAAGATGATTCGATCCACTGCTTATAATTTGAGTCTCTCTCTCTCTCTTTTTTTTTTTTTTTTTTTTTTTTTTTTTTTTTTTTTTTTTTTTTTTTTTTTTTNTCATTACTATACAGCCCTGGCTGGCTGTAATTCTCTGGGTAGATCAAGTGGGCCTCAGTCTCACCAAGGTCCACTTGCCTCTGCCTCCGAGTACTCGAATTCAAGGCATTTGCATCCTGCCTGGCCTTTGAGACCACTGGAAGGAAACGCTAACGCGCTTTCTGGAACTGCTCATGCTGCGCCCTGAGCTTGCTGACTGACAGCAGCTTCTTGCCTTAACCTCACTTGAAGGTGGGTCAGCGCTGACCATAGAGTTGTTAGAATGGAGAAAAGATCTTGTCATTTTGCAAGTAGGGAGCAACATGGTGAACAGACATAATCTCATGATCTCCCGTCCAGCAGAGTGTAGCAGATAGTTCCTGGGGCAGGTGTGATGGTTCATTTTCTCCTTTAGACTGGATTGAGCAATGTCTGAGAGATTGGAAGCACGTTTCTGGGTATTCCTGTGATCAGGTTTGGTTCCAGAAATTGGGTATGATCATGAGCGTTCTGACCTAAAAAGATGATTCGATCCACTGCTTATAATTGAGTCTCTCTCTCTCTCTTTTTTTTTTTTTTTTTTTTTTTTTTTTTTTTTTTTTTTTTTTTTTTTTGTCGATACTGAGGGTCCCCCTGTAGCCCACAGCTGTGTCCTGGAGCTCATTCATGTAGGACCAGGTTGGCCTTGAACTCAAAGATCCACCTGCCTCTGCCTTCCAAATGCTAGGAATAAAGGCGTGTGCCACCATGCCTGGCACTTTGATTTATTTTAGGACAAGGTCTCAAAATATAGCTTAGATTGGCCTGGAACTGGTCTGGTGATCCTTCTGCATCAGCATCCCCAGGACTGATTAGTCTCGTGAGCACACACTCCAGCGTTCTATGTTACTACATTTATGTGTGTGTGTGTCGTTGTGATGTGTGGACGTTGCTGGTGTATGTGTGATGTGTGTATTTGCATTGCATGCATGCATGAAAGTGGCTTGGTCACATAATGGTCCCAAGACTGTAGATGTGGATGGTCAGAGAACGGTGCGCGGATGTCACGTCTCGTCACTCCCCCCTATTGGACATCGTGGAGTGAGACTTGGCAGCTGGTTGCCTATGTGCCGCACTGAGCTGTCACTACGTCTGCCCCACACCTTTCTTTTGGTCTGTTCTTTCTTTTTGAGTACAAGGATCTCCTCTTATCCCAGCGGCCGGCGCTGGAGCACTTACTCTGTGCGACCGGGGTGGCCTTGAATCCAAGAATCCGCCTGCCTCTGCCCCACAGTGCTGGGATAAAGGTGTGGCCACCATGCCTGGCTGCCCTGCTCCATTTTTGTAGAGGGAGGTCTTATTTTGTGGCCCCGGCTGGCACAGACTCACAGAGATCCAACCTTCTCTGCCTCTCAAGTGTTGAGATTAAAGGTGTAGACTACTGTACCCAGCTCCATATATATTTTTGGGGGAGAGGAATCCTCAAAGCTTGTGAGTCTGAAAAGGAATTGTAAGATATAAAATAAATAAATAATAGCTCTTAGAGTTTTTTATTCTATTATCTTACTATTTGGAGAATGTTAACTAAGTCATTCAACCAAAACGTTTCTTTCTTTTTTTTTTTTTTTTTGTTTGTTACAATCTACCGTCTGACCACGTGTGTGGAATGCCGCGAGGTCAGAAGAGGTCTCGGATTCCCCTGGAGCTGGAGTTCTCCTGGAATTGGAGTTTCAGATGGCTCTCGCCGCCATGTGGGTGCTGGGGATTGAACCCGGGTCCTCTGTAAGAGCAGTCTCGCACTACTTAACCGCTAGGCCATCTCTCCAGCCCCTTTTTGTCTTGTCTTTTGGAGACATTTCTTCTTTTTTTTAGTTATTTATTTTAGTATTTTATTTATTTTATTATTCTTTCTATTCTTTTTTTTTTTTTTTTTGGTATTTTTTGTGACAGGGTCTCCCTTTAGTGCCAGCTGGCCTGGAGCTCACTCTGTAGACCAGGCTGGCCTTGAACTCACAGAGATCCGCCTGCTTCTGCCTCCCAAGTGCTAGGATTAAAGGCGTGCGCCACCACGCCTGGTGAGACATTTATTTTTTAAAAAAAGATTTTTGCATATGAGTGTTTTCTTTGTGTGTAAGTGCACCAGTTTTGTGCAGTGCTTGCAAAGGCCAGAAGAGGGTGTCAGAATTCCTAAGCTGAAGTTAAAGACATTCTTAGCCGCCATATAGGTGTTGGAACCCAACACAGGTCCTTTTTAAGAGCAGCCAGTAAGTACTCTTCATTGGTAACACCAGCCCCAAAGAAACAACACTTGTTATCATGATGCTGGGAATAGAGCCCAGGCTTTGTGTGTCCTAAGTACATGCTCTTAAAACGAGTTACACCCCAGCCCAGTTCAGTTTCTCAATATAATTTCGATCCTCTACCGTGTGTTTTAAAAATAAAGGTTTGCTGGGCGTGGTGGCGCACGCCTTTAATCCTAGCGCTTGGGAGGCAGAGGCAGGTGGATCTTTGAGTTCAAGGCCAGCCTGGTCTTGTCTTGAGTTCCAGGATAGCTGGGGCTACAGGGAGACCCTGTCTCAAAAAGACCAAAAAAAAAAAAAAAGGTTTAATGTTTTAATGGTTGAACCAGAATATTTGTTGTTGTAACTTCATTGTATGCTGTTTGTTATCCATCCAAGCTTTTAATTGTTCTCAGCGTTTGTTATTTAGTGACCATACTTGAGTCGTGAATGAACACATTCAAGACTGTTAATTCAAGCTCATATTATAAAAAGTATAGTTTATTCCTTTAAAAAATTTATTTGAGGCTGGGCGTGGTGGTGCACACCTTTAATCCCAGCACTCAAGAGGCAGAGGGAGTTGGATCTCTGTGAGTTCAAGGCCAGCCTGGTTTACATAATGAGTTCCATGACAGCTGGGACTAAAGGCAGGCCCTGTCCCAAAGAGACAAAAAAATAAAAATTATTTGAGACGGGTTTTCCTTGTTTGCCTGGCCGACTTCCCTCTCGTGGAGATCCATTTGCCTCTGTCCCCTGACTGCTGGGATTAAAATTCTTATGAACCTTTTTTTTCCTTTTTCTGGCATCCTGCTGGGGTTTCACATATGTTAACTGAGATGTATTTCTCATTCATGAGGTATGAAGTACTCTGAATTAAAATGAAATTATAGCGCTGATCTCAATGGTGCATGCCTCTGATTACAACACTCATGCTGAGGCAGAAAGCTTGCAAGTTCCATGCCAGCCTGAGCTGTCGTAAGTTGGAGGCCAGCTCGCTCAGACTATGTAATAAAAGAGACCATGTGTGAAGAAAAACAAAAGCAAACAACAATAAAATAAAGTTGTGGAAATCTTAAGTATAATAGAAAGTAAAATTTCATGCTTTTAATGTATGTCTCAACTTCCAAAGGACTCATGAATGAATGTTTATGAGCACATGGGGTAACAATACAGAATAAAATGAATGACGTATGCCGCATCTCAGTGCTATGCTGTGTTTTGTGCCTCGCGCCTAGAGGTGGTATAACGAGTGACTCGTAGGCAATCTTGCACTTGTGTGGTCATGGTGTTGATTGTTGACTGCTGAATTCAGAGAAAACTGTTGCTGTGACAAAGCAGCCAAGACAAGAGGAGCAGTTGAAAGGGAGAAATCTTTCTTGTGGCTCGTAGATTGAGAGGCTTCCGTTTGTTGATGGTTGACTCTGTGGTAAGGTAGAAGCCTCTCGGAAGGACATGGCAGGGGTAAGCTGTTCATCTCGGGGCAGCTGGAAGGAAGAGAGTGTACAGTTGAGTAAGCCAGATACACTGAAGGGGAGTCTGCACCAGCCTTCCTCCCCGGGCCTCGTCTTTCGATAGTCTGTTTAGAATGAACATTAAAGGATCAAGCCGTTGGAACAGTTGGGAACCCTCCTGGTCTAGTCACCTCTCAGAAGCCATTATTACTACCTGAATTTGATTCAAACAACAAAAGCCCCTGAAACTACCACCCTTTCTCTTGCGTATGTGTTACAGGTATCTCAGGGAGGGAAAGGTTCAGGAGTAAGAGTACTTGCTGTGAAAACATCAGGGCCAGAGTTCAGATCCCAGCACCACGTAGAAAGCCACCATGGCCGGTTGTTCACCTCGAACTGTCATGCTGTAGGGACAGAGACGGGAGGATTGCTGTGTTTGCTGGCTGCCACCCTGGCGCCAGGTTTAGAGAGAGATTCTGTATCAAAAAAATAAGGTAGAGAGAGAGAGAAACAGTCTTTTTTTTTTCCTTCAAATTAGTGTGGAGAGCAAGCCATCACCTATCTCTGCCTGTAGCTGCTGGCCAAGTAACAACTGTTGTTCATGTTTGTTTCAGTACAGACATGTTGAGACTAACAGCTGCAGTGGGAGTGATCTCAGGTTAAGTTTGTGACCACTCAGTCATTCTCTAAGATCTTTTGTCTTCTGCACAGGATCAATGTAATATTTACAGAGGGCGCAGTAATGATAGTATGGCTCTTTTGTGGTGTAGAGAGGCTGGGGATGGAGCTAGGGACCCCTGCTAGGCGACTGCTCCACCCTGAGCTACATCCTCCCCCTACCCTGCTCTCTCAGGTGTTTATAGTGGCATTGTTCTCTGTAGTTCCCACACTTTTCTTATGCTTTATTGCTGTAGTGGTTAGGGAATTACACATGCTTCCAACTAACATGTCCCACAGTAATAGCCTTCTTCTTATTGGTCAAAATGCCAATTGAGGATGCTGTCAGTTCCAGCAAATTCCCAAGTATTCCTGTTAACATGGAGTGGTCAGTGGTTCCGGTGGACCCTTTTATTTGTTCGGTTGCATATCATGTCATTACTGTCAGTTTCTAGTGTCAACGGTGGTGTGAACCAGAGTGGTGTTTTGTTTTTCCAGAATGTTACATATAGCTAATATATAGTCATTCAAGCATATGGCTGCAGATCCACTGGGGACATAGATTTTGTTTGGTTTCTTTCTTTAATTTTTGTGGTGCTAGGATAGAGATTAAGTAAAGCCTTGTACATGCTAAGCAAGCATTTCAGCCCTTTTTTGTTGTTTGAAACAGTATCTAATTATGTAGCCCAGGCTGCCTTTAAACCCTCCCTCATCAGCTAAGTGCTAGAACAGACACACAAGACCATGAAAACAGACTTGGAACACAGAATGTGTTGATGGCAAAGGTCTTTACTTTGTTGAACGCCTCTTGGTTTGCCTGGCCAGGAAAGTTGTCAGATGGTCTGGCTTTCCTCCACTGCTCTGGTTCAAGGCTGGGTTTTGGCTGCTGCACTTGAGACTTTTTGTTCCATAGATCAAGGTATACAAGGGGGCTGCCTCCCATGTGCTGGCTGGGACAAGAGCGACAGACACTTCAGAAAAACAGTGTAAGGTTGAATTTAGTTTGTTTGTATTCTTTTTTTCTTTTTTTCTTTTTTTGGTCTTTTTGAGACAGGGTCTCCCTGTAACCCCAGCTCGCCTGGAACTCTCTCTGTAGACCAGGCTGGCCTTGAACTCACAAAGATCCACCTGCCTCTGCCTCCCGAGTGCTAGGATTAAAGGCATGTGCAGAAGGAGAGAGAGAGAGAGAAAGAGAAAGAGAAAGAGAGAGAGAGAGAGAGAGAGAGAGAGAGAGAGAGAGAGAGAGAGATGTCCCTAGAGTTTGTCTCTTTGCCAGTATAACCTAAATGGCAAATTCCAGGTTCAATAAGAGAACCTGCCTCAAAAGAGAACCTGCCTCAAAAAATAAGGTACAGCTGGTCTTGGTGATTCAGGCCTTTAAACCCAGTACTTGGGTAACAGAAGATGATCTCTTGAATTCCAGTCCAGCTAGGGCTTCTGGGAGAGCCCGCCTCAAAACAAAACAAAAAACAAGTAGAGAAAGATACCTTGTGCCAAGCGTGTGCCAGCACAGACAGCTACAGCTGCATACACACACAAATACGTAAAATGAAGTGAATTTCAAATTAAGACGAGAGAGGGAGGGTATGTGTGTCTGTGTCTTTGTAGAGGAGAGGACAATTTGGCAGGATTAGCTCTACTTCTCCAGCTTGTTGTACATTTTATTCTAAACAATATCTCAGTTTCCCAATCTGGCCTTGAACTGATTCTGTAGCCTTGAAACTTTTTGAGACAGGGTCTCCCTGTAGCCCCAGCTTTCCTGGAACTCACTCTGTAGACCAGGCTGGCCTTGAACTCACAAAGATCCGCCTGCCTCTGCCTCCCAAGTGCTAGGATTAAAGGCTTGCGCCGCCCGGCAGGCATTTTCTTTTAAAGATAGTTATTTCTCTGTAGCCCAGCCTGGCTTTTAAGTCAGCCTTCCTGCTTCTGCCTTGACAATACTGGGCCAGGAAAGAGCTAATCGTTAAAATATATGTTATAAGGTGAGGCTGGAGAGATAGCCTAGGGGTTAAGAGCACCTACTGCTCTTGCAGAGGACCTGGGTTCGATCCCCAGCACCCACATGGCAGCTAAGAACTGTCTAACTCCAGTTCCAGGGGAATCCGAGACCCTCTTCTGACCTCCGCGGCATTGCACGACACAGGTGCACAAACATGCAGACAGTACATTCATACACATACAAAAATAAATAAAATTAAAAAAATTATAAGGTAACAATAAAGGAAATACGATTTTTAAAAAAATGAAACAAAAGCTAGATAGAGCACATTGTTCTCTCTGGCTCAGAAGATGCAGCTCAGTGGCAGGTACTGGCCTAGCGTGCTCAAGGTCCTGATTTCCACCCCTGCATCATGGGAAGATAAAAGATATGAGAATGTCACAGTGTCACTGTTGTTTTTTTTTAAAGGAGAAGGAAAAGAAAAATCGGCCCCTTTTTCCTTGTCTGATAAATACTCTTGTTGTTGTTTCTGGTCTTTTGAGACAGGGTCTCCCCTGTAGCCCCAGCTGTCCTAGACCTCACTATGTAGACCAGGCTGACCTTGATCTCAAAGAGATTCCCTTGCCTGTGTCTCCCAAGTGCTGGGATTGAAGCCATGTGCAGCCATGCCTGGCCCTCTGAGAAATACTCTTTTAAAAAGGTAATTATCTTGGCTGGAGCAGTGGCTCAATGATTAAGAGAGAACATACTGCTCTTGCCGAGGACCCCAGTTTAATTCTCAGCACCCGTATCAGACAGCTCACAACTGCCTCTAACTGTAGCTTAAAGGGATCTGACTTCTGACCAGCACAGGCACCTGCACTCACATTCACAAACACACACAAAATAGATAATTACAAGTCAACCTTAAACCAAAAGGTGGTTCTCAGATGTGCTCAGTACATAAGGGCTGGGCACATTCTTACTTGACCTTAACCCTATGCCAGTGTGAAGAGGAGAGGACATATTTGTGTAATTTGAGTGTTCCAGCTACGATCCTAGTACTTGAAACATGTTTTGAGAGAGAGACACAGAGAGAGTGCCAGAGGTCAGTGTCAGGTGCCTTTTCCTTTTTTTTTTTTTTTGGTCTTTTCGAGACAGGGTCTCCCTGTAGTCCCAGCTGTCCTGGAACTCCCTCTGTAGACCAGGCTGGCCTTGAACTCACAAAGATCCGCCTGCCTCTGCCTCCCAAGTGCTAGGATTAAAGGCATGTGCCACCACGCCCGGCCAGCCTTTTCCAATCACTCTCCTCTTTCTTTCCCTCCCCTTTCCCTTTCCTTTCCTTCTCTTCTCTTTCCTTCTCTTTCTTTCTTTTTGGTCTTTCTGAGACAGAGTCTCCCTATAGCCCCAGCTGGTCTAAAACTTGCCATGTAGTAGACCAGGGTGCCCTCTATCTCAGAAGAGATCCACCTGCCTCTGCCTCCTGAGTGCTGGGACTAAAGGCATGTGCCGCCATACCCAGCATCACTTTATTTTTTGGTGTTTTTGAGACAGGGTCTCCCTGTAGCCCCAGCTGTCCTGGAACTCACTCTGTAGACCAGGCTGGCCTTGAACTCACAAAGACCTGCCTGCCTCTGCCTCCCAAGTGCTAGGATTAAAGGCATGTGCCACCATGCCTAGCTTAAAGATGGTTCTTAGCTGCCAGTTGGGTGCTTGGACTCGAACCCAGGTCCTCTGCAGGAGCAGTCAGCACTCTCACCCACTGAGCCATCTCTCCAGCCTCCATACCTGGCTTTTTGTGTGGGTGCTGGGGATGGACTTCAGGTCTTCACGCATACATTGCTGTGTCTTTGGCCCTGTTTGTTTCTTTTTCCTTTTTTTTATTATTATTTTTTTAAATAAAGATCTTGTGGATTGATTCTTTTTCTGATCCCTTTGGGTCAAAGTAGATACAGCCAGCACTGATTTCCCTTTTGTGTTATCATCTTGCCCCAAACCAGTTTGCAACGTTTGTCCTCCTGTGTGTGCGCATGCAGGATATTCTTTGCTCGCCTGCTTGATTTTTTTTTTTTCTCCCAAAGCACTTACAAAGTAATACATCAGTTATTTTTTATGATTATATTTCCCCATAGGACTTCTAGACCATTACAGAACAGGATATTTTCTGTGTCCTTCCCTGCTCTGCCCATGCCTACCACAGGAATAGGACTTCCTAATTATTTGCTGAAAGAATTAAAGAATAAGCCAGACCTGAAATAAACTTCCAGTACCTACAGTAAATGAAATAGGAGGTAAGATTATTTGTAATAATATATTTTATTTTAACCCATATATTGAAAGTTTTAGCACATAATAAAGAAATGAGATTACACGTTTTCCAGCTGTATCTGACTTGTATGTGTAATTTGTAAGATTAGCAGTTCAAAAAGATTCAGAACCTATAGCCTAGCATAGAGTGTGTGTTTAGCTTACATGGGGTCCTGGGTACCTGTTCCCAGTTCACATACACAGAAATGTAGATGCAGCGCTGGGGATGCAGCTCATTAGGCAGAGTGCATGTTTGGGCTCCATCCCTAGTACCCATAGCCAGATGTGGTGATGAACACCTGCTGTCCTAGTAGTTGTGAGGTAGAGGTAGGAGGATTGGACATTCGAAGTCATCATCAGCAACTCGTGATGAGTTCAAGGCCAGCCTGGGCTACATGCAACCCTGTTTTTAAAAAAAATGAAATAGAACAAAAGAAAAGTAAATTGAACTTTACAAATTATTCCAAGCTCTGTTGATTTTGTTTCTTGAGAAAGGATCTCCATGTAGTTGAGGCTAGCTTCTAACAGTCCTCCTGCCTCAGCATCCAGAGTGCTAGAATTTAGGCATGCACCTTCATGCCCTGTGCCTAACATATTTGAGTTGTCAGATACCTGAACTGTGTTGATTTTTTTTTCTTTGTCTTTCAGTTTTAATTTATTAAAATTGTTATATATATATATATATATATATATATATGAATTGATTGTTCACACACGAGACTCCCTAATAGTGCCCTGGTGGCTGTAGACTTGTCTTCTGATCACCTTAGTAACAGTAACAGTCACAGGACATCAAGCTGGCAGAATAAACAGCTTCATCCAAGTCCAAACTGGGTACCACCAGACTAAGTGCTAGTTCGGTCTGAATGCAAGTCTGTCTCACTATGGGAACCTACTTGTAGGATGCTTACGTTAATATGTGAGCTTATATAGGTGAAGGTCCTAGAGCGACTTCTGACACAAATAGTAAATGCCAACAAATGCTCGTGGCAGTGTGATTAGCGCGTAACTGTTGGCTGGTGGGTTTCAGGTAGATAGTCTGCAGAGAGCGAGCAGTACTGTGTGATGTTGCTGACTGATGTTCGATGTTGTTGATTAATGATTGATGTGAACAGGACTCCATATAAGCCTGTATCAGAGGAATGGAGATTGCCTCTGTCCACTTAGATTCATAAGCTGTCCTGAAGTGATCTTGGCATCAGGGAAGGGAGAGTTCAGGCACATTTCACCATCAGCATCACGGGATGGCAGCCATTGATTTGTCCCATGGTAAGTGCTTGTTGAAGCTCTTTTTCAGACTGTCTCAGCGCTCTCCTGAGCAGCCATCAGTGGGCAGGGCCTCAGCAGTCATACTGTGTGTTGCTGTAGGAAGAGCTGAAGTGGGGTGCAGAGTGGTGCTCAGTGATTCATGCCCCTGTGTGAATGCTGGCAGAAGAGATGGTGCTTAATTCATGATTCTGTCACCAGGGGCTCATTTTTAATTTCATTACTGTTGTTGTTGTTGTTGTTGTGTGCATGTTTTCTGAGTGTGGACGTGTGTGTCCAAGTGTACATATGGAGGTCAGGACAATTTTTTTTGGTCTCTTTTCCAAGTTTCATACAATACACTCTGATCATATTTATCCCCTTCCCCTGTCTGTACCTCCCCACCAGATTTCATGCCGTATCTGTTAAGGCTTCACGTTTGTGTCCCTAAATGTCCCTTGGTGTGTGTCCACCCACTGGAGCCCACTTGACATACTTGGTGTTACTCTTGGGTGTTTTTGAAGGAGTCAGTTCTCTTCTTCCACCTTGGGACCCTGGGATCAAACTTGGGGCTCAAGGTCTGTACAGCCAGTGCTTTAACCTGCTGCACCATCTCACTGGTCCCAGAGTCACATTTTTCACAGCTTAAGTTTCTTTATTTGTAGAGTGAGAGTCCTGCCCTTTCCTGGCGGGCTGCACAGCCCACAGCCTGGCCCCGACTCCAGGGGAACCGAACTGTGGCATGCCAAGGTGGAGGTGTGGGTGTGGATTGATGTTTGCTGAGTGGATGATGGGACTCCCAGACGAGAGTGGAATGACGTCATGGCATGTAGATGTGGGGATGACGCCATCTTTGCCATCTTTTTTCCCTGTCAGGCCTTCTTTTTAGAGAGCCTGTCTACTTTTATGAAGACAACACAGAGATAGAAGGGACAGTGGCTGACGACCAGGCAAGTTGCTACCAGGTAAACAGAAAGAAAAAGTCCCATTCTACACAGGAGAACCCCACCCCAACCCCCACTCCCATGAGCCTTCTAGGCAGGCTTGGCTTCCAGAGTGTCCTAAAGGACATAATGCTGTCACTTAGACTCAGAGTCCATCTGAATCTCCCCAGCCTTGTACTGATGACTTGTTACCTCAAAAACCATCCTAGCATTTCTGTAATGGTAATTAATGTTTTGTGGGGCTGGGGATGAACTAGGTTCTCTGCACCCATTCTAGCCCAGTACTCTACCACTGAGTTAGACCCTTACCCCTATTTACATTTTTTTTTTTTAATTTTAAGACAAGGTCTGGCTCTGTAGCCTGCTCTTGAATTCACTATGTAGTTCAGCCTGGTCTCAGCTTCCCGAGTGCTGGGATTACAGACATGTACCACCACATCTGCCCCCGCTAACTGATCTCAAGCCTCCTGTGATGAGTGCATGTTTGTTGTTCTGTTGAGTGCTCTGATGAAAGCATCCTTTTCTCAGAGGGTCCTTAACGTTTATCCAATGTCCACATTGTGCTCAGGGGTGTTCCACGAGAGGATAGGACTAGAAGAGTGCCTAGCCTGGCTGTGCTGCTAGAAATCCTGCTTAGGGAGCGCTGGTGAAGGCATGTGTGGAGAAGGAGTGCAGAGAGGAGTTGCTGGGACCATTGCGCCCTAAGAACCCTGTACAGATATTAGGGCCCCTTCCTAATTCTCCGTCAAGATTAGTGAGACAGCTCATTGGCTCCAACCGGCCTGTGTGTAATGGTTTAGGATTCAGTGACCTTTGACGATGTGGCTGTGGAGTTCACCCCAGACGAGTGGACTTTACTGGACCTGACTCAGAGAGACCTGTACAGAGAGGTGATGCTGGAGAACTACGAGAACTTGACCTCAGTAGGTAAGGCTGCCGCCATTCCTGGTGACCCTGTGTGGAGTACCAGCTTCCTGCTGTTTGGAAAATTGGTTTTGTTGATTTTTGCATATAGTGAGATACTGAGAAATAACAGAAGTTTTTTTTGTTTTTTACTTTTTGAGACAGTGTCTCCCTGCAGCTCCAGCTGTCCTGGAACTCATTATGTAGACCAGTATAGCCTTGAACTCACGGATATCCACCTGCGTCTGCCAACCAAGAGCTGGGATTAAAGGCATGTGCCACCACACCTGGCAGCGCCACCAGTTTTTTTGTTTTTTAATTTTTTTTTTTATGAAAAAAGCAAGTTGTGTTTTTTTTTTTAAAGAAACTTCTGTGTAGTGTGGCATCATGCACCCTTAAATCCTAGCAGTTGGAGCCACAGGAGGTAGATCTTTGAGTCTGAGGCCAGCCTAGTATACATAGTGAGTTCCTGACCAGACAGGGCTACCTATTTTGTAAGGCCCCGTTTCAAGTTAAGAACAAAAAATAAAGGCCAGGCGTGGTGGTGCACACCTTTAATCCTAGCACTCGGGAGGCAGAGGCAGACAGATCTTTGTGAGTTCAAGGCCAGCCTGGTCTACAAAGTGAGTTCCAGGACAGTTGGGGCTACAGGGAGACCCTGTCTTGAAAAGACCAAAAAATAAATAAATAAATAAATAAATAAATAAATAAATAAATAAATAAATATAAAAATAAAAAGATATCTAGCCAGGTATGGTGGCACATGCCTTTAATCCCAGCATTCCGGAGCCAGAGGCAGTTGGATCTCTGTGAGTTCAACATAGTGGTCTACATAGTGAGTTCCAGGACAGCTGGGTTAGAGGGAGACCCTGTCTCAAAAAGACAAAAAACGAAAACAGTATCTTTTATGGTTCCCAGACTATATAGAACATAAAATCATGTAGGTATATATGACATGACAGCACAAGTGGAACGATCTAGGGCAACAGAGGAGACTAACAGGATGGAGAGAGATGAGAAAGAGTGGGAAAGTCTCGGGGAATATGTGCAATATACAAATATGTGGCACACACCTTTAATCCCAGCACTTGGGAGGCAGAGACAGGCAGATCTTTGTGAATTCAAGGCCAGCCTGGTCTACAGAGCGAGTTCCAGGACAGCTGGGGCTACAGGGAGACCCTGTCTCGAAAAGTCCAAAAAATAAATAAATAAATAAAACCAGACACAGACTGGAGTATAACCTTGTCCTCAAGATACATCCACTTTACACTTAAAATTCTGAATTATGGGGGACTGGAGAGATGGCTCAGTGGTTAAGAGCACTGCCTGCTTTTGCAGAGGACCCAGGTTCAGTTCACGGCACCCACATAGTGGCTGTTAACTCCTGTTTCAGGGAATCCAATGCCCTCTTCTGACCTCTTTGGACATTGCACAACATGGGTGCACCTACCTACATGCAGACATTACACTCATACACATAAAATACAAATAATAAAATAAAAATTCTGAGTTTTATATTTGGGTGGTTCTGGGATGATTCTTGTATTTAGAAAAGGAAAATAACAAACCAAACAAACCCAGGCATGGTGGTGCACACCCTCAGGAGGCAGAGGCCAGAGTTGGAGATATGACTTAGCTACACAGTAAGATCCTGACTCAAAACAACAACAAAAAAACCCAATTCTCCCCCCCTCAAAAAAAAAATCAAAACAAATGAGCAGGTGGTGAGTGAGAACATCCTTTTGTTTGTATCTAAACATTTACATGAATGAAAACTCATTTCAAAGCAAAAGTCACTATAATAAAAGGGAGTGTCATAAAGTTTGTATGCACTGGTCTCTGTTTGGAACAAAGATTTTGGAGTCTCTGAAATATTTGAGAGAAAAATTCCACATGCAACNCTGTGCACCCGTGTCGTGCAATGCCGCGGAGGTCAGAAGAGGGTCTCAGATTCCCCTGGAACTGGAGTTCTCCTGGAATTGGAGTTACAGACGGTTCTTAGCCGCCATGTGGGTGCTGGGGATCGAACCCGGGTCCTCTGCAAGAGCGTCGGTGCTCTTAACCGCTAGGCTATCTCTCCAACTCCTCCTCACCCCTCTTTATCTCTTTATCCTTATCTTTTTGATTGGGTTTGGTTTTTTATTTTCTCGTTTGTTTGTTTGTTTTAAGACCTCATCTCCCTGTAACCCCAGCTGTCCCAGAACTCGGTGTATAAACCAAACTGGCCTCCATCTCATAGATATCATCACACAAGCATACACCTGTGGGCACGTTGGCTAGGAATGAAATCCGAGGGCTGTCCACACACTAGGAAGTGCTTTCCCACTGAGGTGTGATACAGCTTTTCTCTTGAAGAGTCTGAGTGTGACTTTGTCCATCAGCCAGCATTTGGCTTTCATGGGGTAACGTGACCCTTTTTTCTGGAGCACAGAAGTGTGGGCACTTGTATTTTCTGTGCTGTCGACAGCACTCAGAGCCTCCTCTCCAGCTAGGCAACATTCCCTCCAGTCTTAGCAGTTTTTACCCATTTGTAAACAAAGATCTATTATGTGTGTGTGTGTGTGTGTGTGTGTGTGCACGCGCACGCATGCCTGTGTGAGTTTATGTGCACCACATGCATGCAGGAACTCTTGGGTCTGGTCCTGGAATGAGAGTTACACGTGTTTGTGAGCTCCCTGGTGTGGGTGCTTAGCACTGAATCCGGGTCCTCTGCAAGTTCAGTGAGTGCTCTTAACCACTGAGCCATCTCTCTAGCCCCCATTTTTACCCATTTTGAAAGTGTCCATTGCTTTCCTTCGAACTGCATTTTCCTTGGCTGTAGGAGGTGTTTTGTCTTGGAGACTCTTCCACTCTTGTCTTTCTGCCTCTCTGCAGGTTCTCAGCTCTTTGTACCTACTCTGATCCCCTGCCTAAAACAAGAGGAGCTGGAGGAGACGGTGGAAAGTGCAGTCCCTCAAGGTGAGTATTTAAGTTCCGTCGGCTTCTGCAGCTCTAATGGAACTTTCTTATGGGACACTAGCCTCCAAGGTTCAAGCCATCTTTCTCAGATTTTTGGGATGTCTTCTACTGTATGTGATCTATTGTTTCTACCTAGTCAGATGTATGATTTCACAGAACTCACTGCCCCATTCCACAAGTTCATTGCTTCAGTGTCTAGCACGCCTGTCTGACTTCCTGTTGTTACCCTCTTCACTTCTCACGGGATCAGTTTCTGTTGTCCTGTGGAAAACGTTGGTCCTGCCTTCTTACTACTGCTTTTTTTCTTTTTATTAACTTTTTTTTTTTTGAGATGGGGTCTTCCTATAGCTGGCTTGGCTCTCACTATGTACACCAGGCTGGCCTTGGTTCCACATAGATCTACTACCTCTGCCTCTACCTCCCCAGTGCTGGGAATAAAGGTGGCATGGCTTTATTTCTGCTTTTTGTTGTTTTTGTAGTGTTGGGGATAAAACCCAGGGCTGAGCTAGTGAGGCATCATGAGCTATCCTGTACCCTCAGTCCTGTCACCAATTTTAAAAATTAATTAAGCATGGGGCTGGAGAGATGGCCTAGCGGTTAAGAGCGCCGACCGCTCTTACAGAGGACCCGGGTTCGATCCCCAGCACCCACATGGCGGCTGAGAACCGTCTGAAACTCCAATTCCAGGAGAACTCCAGTTCCAGGGGAATCCGACACCCTCTTCTGACCTCCGCGGCATTGCACGACACGGGTGCACAAACTTGCATGCAGACAGTGCATTCATACACATACGGAAATAAATAAAATAAAATAAAATTAAAAAAAAAATTAATTAAGCCAGGTGTGGTGACGCACACCTTTAATCCTAGCACTTGGGAGGCAGAGGCAGGTGGATCTTTGTGAGTTCAAGGCCTGCCTGGACTACAGAGTGAGTTCCAGGACAGCTAGAGCTATAGGGAGACCCTGTCTCGAAAAGACCAAATAAATAAATAAATAAATAAATAAATAAATAAATAAATAATTTCCTTTTTGAGATAGGGTCTCCCTGTAACCCCAGCTGGTCTGGAATTCACTCTGTAAACCAGGCTGGCCTTGAACTCACAGAGATCTGCCTGCCTCTCCCTCCCAAGTGCTAGGATTAAAGGCATGCACCACCACACCTGGCCCTATCACCAAATTTTTAACAGTATAGGGTCCTCAACTCTCTGTACAGTTATTTCATGTGTAGATACACATGTGTAAGTGGAGCGGGGGGGTGGTATGTGTAAACCAGAAGAGAATGTCAGATACCCAGGAACTAGAGTTAGGGATGATGTTAGATGTCATGTAGGTACTGGAAACAAAATTGGGGTTCTGTGTACAAGAGCTAGAGCTCTTAACCTTGGAGGCCTCTCTCCAGCCCCCAATGGTTAGTTTTTAATTGTCAATTTGCCACAACCTAGAATCACCTAGGAAGAGAGCCTCAATGAGGGACTGTTAGGTCCTCTTGGCCTGGGGAAGATCAGCGTGCTCATTAAAGTAGGAAGACCTGCCCACTGTGGGCAGCACTGAGCCATCCTCCAGCCATGATCCTGGGTCTTGTGCTTGGTTGTTAGGCTTAGCATCTTTACCCACTGAACCATCTTGCAGGTCCCACCTTGGTTTTTGAGACCAGGTCTCTCATTAGGACCTAGGACTTACTCATTAGGCTGGACTGGCTGGGCAGTGAGCCTCGATCTGCCTGTGTCCACCCCCACCTCCCCACCTCCCTCCCCACCCACAGGCAGATGCCACCATACCCAGTTTTGTTTTGTCTGTTAAGATTTATTTTATTCATGTGTGTGTATGTGTGTACATGTGTGCAGGTGCACCAGGAAGCCAGAAGAGGGCACCGAATTCCTTAAGGTGGAGTTGCAGGCAGTTGTGAGCCATTTGCTACAGGTCTGGCAGTAGAACTCAGATTCTCTGTGAGAGCAGCAAGTAGGCTCAACCATCTCTCCAGCCCCATGCCCAGCTTTTTCCATGGGTTTTAGGGTTAGCTTGACCAGCTATCTCCAGTGCCCTTTTTCCTTTTTTTTCTTTGATACAGAGTCTGATTATATTGCTCAGCCTGGTCGTCAACTTGAGATCCTCTAGCTTCAGCCTCCCATGTGCTAAGATTGCATCTGTACACCATCACGTCTGTCTGACTTTTATTTTCTTAACGCGTTTAATTTGAAACAAGGACAAATGACGCTTGTCGAGTTCAACTTCTACATACCATTTTCTTCCCTCTGAACTTCTTACATTGCTCTTTGCATTTAGCTTCAGAATCGGAACTACAGCCTAGAAGTGACGAATCAGAGCTTCAGGATTATTTTAGGATGCAGAGTTCCAGTGGAACAGAAATGGTAAGTTAATCACACTCAGAGAAGACTGGGAATCTCTTTGTAGACAGCTATTACAAAGGAGAGAGATTGGAGAAACATACCCACCCAAGAGGGGGCAGAGCTTCTGGAGAGCTGTCAGCAGCATCTCATGAATTGGGAAATGCTCAGACATGTCATAAGGCTTTTTGTCCTGGGGTTCCCACAAGTACACATTCCCACATGATGCAACTAGACATGGAGTTTTAAAATAATTTTATGAAAATTTACACATTAAAAATTATATGGCCGGGCGTGGTGGCACATGCCTTTAATCCCAGCACTTGGGAGGTAGAGGCAGGCGGATCTTTGTGAGTTCAAAGCCAGCCTGATCTACAGAGTAAGTTCCAGGACAGCTGGGGCTACAGGGAGACCCTGTATCGAAAAGACCAAAAAAAAAAAAAAAAAAAAATATATATATATATTGTGCTAGCTTCAGCAGCACATATACTAAAATTGGAACAATACAGAGAAGATTAGCGTGGCCCCTGTGCAAGGATGACATGCAAATTAGTGAAGCGTTCCATATTTTAAAAAAAAATTATATGTATTTATATATATTCAGTGGCACAATATTCTGGCAGAAGGATCCCTCATTCAGTTTGTTTTTTTGTTTTGTTTTGTTTTGTTTTGTTTTTTGGTCTTTTTGAGACAGGGTCTCTCTGTAGCCCCAGCTGTCCTGGAACTCACTCTGTAGACTAGGCTGGCCTTGAACTCACAAAGATCCGCCTGCATCTGCTTCCCAAGTGCTAGGATTAAAGGCGTGCGCCACCACGCTTGGCTCTCCTCATTCAGTTTGAAAGAAATAAAGTTAAGTCAGGAAATTGGGTGCTGGGGAGATGGCTCAGTAATTAATAGCACTGGGTGTTCTTCCAGAAGACCCAGGTTCAAATCCCAGTACACACATGGCAGTTAACAAGTGTCTGTAACTCTAATTCCAGGGTAGGCAGTGGGCTCTTATGACAGGTGCACTCACATATATGCAGCATAACACATATACGAAATAAAGAACATTTTTAAATTCTAAGAAGGCACAAAAAAAAAAAAGAGGCCAGGCGTGGTGGCGCACGCCTTTAGTCCTAGCACTTGGGAGGCAGAGGCAGGCGGATCTTTGTGAGTTCAAGGCCAGCCTGGTCTATAGAATGAGTTCCAGGACAGCTGGGGCTATAGGGAGACCCTGTCTCAAAAAGATTAAAAAAAAAAAAATTCTAAGAAGGCAGGAAATGATTGCATGAAGTAGAAAATATAAAACTCACAATGAACCTTAAGATGTTTTTTTTTTCCCCCTCAGGTGGATGAGTCATCTCTTCACCAAGAGGCAAGAAGCCACAATGAAGAGGACCTGTGTGACTCTAAGCCATGTGTAGAAGTGTTGGCTGAACAGTCATGCCTTAACACAGAGGTGAGCATGCAAAGTCAAGGAGACACTTCTGAATGTAACTGGTATGGAAAAGACATTCTTAGTCTGCTCAAGGAAACCTCTACAGGACAGAACCTTTCTGAGCTTAATCAGTGTGGAAAAATCTTCAGTCTGACTCCAAACATCATGTACCCTAGCACGAGCACAGGCACTAGCACAAGTGAGAAACCCTTTGACTGCACAGACTATGATACAGCCTTTTTTAATCAGCCATACCTTCAGGCAGATATGAGACCTCACAATGGAGGAGAACCTTTTGAATGGAATAAATATGGGAATGGATTTATTCATCCCACAGGCCTTGCTATGCATCTTCCAATTCTCAATGCAAGAAACCCCTACAAATTTGAGGAGTGTGGAAAGGACTTTCAGTATTTTGCATGCCTTAATAATCCCATGGGAATGTGCACTGGAGAAAAATTCTGTGACTGCAAGGAGTGTTGGAAAGCCTTCACGGTTTCCTCACATCTGACTCAGTACGTATCTGTTCATACTGAAGAAAAATCCAAAGTATGTAAGATATGTGGGAAGACCTTTGCTAATTTTTCTCGACTTTCTGCACATATAAAAACTCATAATGAAGAAAAGCCCTTTGTATGTAAGGAGTGTGGAAAGGCCTTTAAAAATATGTCATACCTTAATGATCATGTTAGAATTCACACTGGAATAAAATCATACAAATGTATGGAATGTGGGAAAGCCTTCCTTCGGTGGTCAGGCCTTACTGAACACATAAGAGTTCACACTGGAGAAAAGCCTTACGAATGTAAGGAATGTGGGAAAACCTTTTCTAGATCTACTCAGCTTACTGAGCATATCAGAACACACACTGGAATCAAACCTTATGAATGTAAGGAATGTGGGAAAGCTTTCACTCAGTACTCAGGTCTTGCCACACATGTTCGAATTCATAGTGGAGAGAAACCCTTTGAATGTAAGGAATGTGGGAAGGCCTTTACCAGGACCTCTGGCCTGATTCATCATGTGAGAACTCACACAGGAGAGAAGCCTTTTGAGTGTATTCATTGTGGGAAAACCTTCATTACTTCCTCCCATCGCACCAAACACCTGAAAATTCACAGTGGGGAAAAGCCCTTTGTGTGTAATATATGTGGGAAGGCATTTGTATATTCCACATCCCTTAACATTCATATGCGAACCCATACTGGAGAGAAACCCTATATATGTAAGCAGTGTGGGAAAGCATTCTCCGTTTATTCACGCTTAAGAAAACATATGAGAATTCACACTGAGGAGAAGCCCTATGAATGTGAGGGTGTGGCTGTTGCTATTTAGCCCATGTGTTGCCACCTTTACATGTTGCCAGTGACACCAAAGATAATCAGATTAGTCTTAACTGCCTTGTGTGGGTTGTAATAATGGCTGACTGGCGTTAGATGCCATTCTAATTGTATGAAATATGATATATAGGTGCCCCCTCAAACGTTTCTTTTGGGCAGTGTTGGAGATTGGACTTAAGGCCTCACACATGCCAGGCAAGCACTCAGTCACTGAGCTGCATCCCTGGAGCCTGTTCACAGATAACTGAGCACCCATGGTCATGAGCTGCAGATTGGCCTCATCTTCTTGCTTGACTCCTAGGGAAGCACATTTGATCCTGTTGGTTTGTGGCTGTCAGTGTAGCCTGTCAGTGTGGAAATTCACAGTGACTGAGATGATACAAGACACAGATGTTGAAAGACATTCTGTGCACCCCCCCATTGATCCTATCAAGAATTAGTCATTACTGTTCAATAGTCTAGTTACAGACAAGTATTCCTATGACTCTTTATAAAATTCAAGAAGTCCCTTCTGAACTACCTTTTGGATCCATTTTGAAGTGCTGATATCCCCGTTCCTATAATCCAATCTCCAGTTGAAACTGCTGATGTGAGGCTCTCCTGCTTGGTGCACAAGTACTCTGCCAGTAAACCACACCCCCAGCCCGTAGTACTCATCTTGGATAGACAGAATTTTTCAAGTTCTGGATCCCTTTTGCCTAACAATTCCTTTGGTTCAGCTCTGTCCCCTTCTGAATTTTACTAAAAGCAGTCAGGAGGAACCATGTTGGTCTAATAAGGTTCCTTGCTCCTGAGTGTGTCCTCACTAGAATAGCTTCTGCCCTTTACTCAGTTTCAAAACTGCTTGCACGTTTAGATGTTTTGTTTTGTTTTTCTCCCCACAACACCCAGTACCATAGTCTGTGGTATTCGGCTTAGGGCAGCATAGCAGACCACTACAGGTAGACCAGCTACATGGCTCAGTGGGTAAAGGCCTGATGACCTGCATTTGATCCCCAAGAACCACATAGTGGGAGGAAAGGAGGACTCCTATAAGTTGTCCTTTGCTTTCTCATGCACATTATGGCCTGTGCACCCACATATATACATATACACATGTATACATAATGTAAATGTTAAAAGACAAAATGCCATAGACCAAATTGCTTAAAATTTCCCTTATTTTTTTAGGTTAGTATATAAAGTAGCAGGTTTCATTATGGCTTTTCATATACATGTTATACTTTTATACTTGGTCCTTATTAGTTCTCCACTGTCATGGATAAAATTTGAAGGCTGGGGCTGGAGAGATGGCCTAGCGGTCAAGAGCGCCGACTGCTCTTGCAGAGGACCCGGGTTCGATCCCCAGCACCCACATGGCGGCCGAGAACCGTCTGAAACTCCAATTCCAGGAGAACTCCAGTTCCAGGGGAATCCGACACCCTCTTCTGACCTCCGCGGCATTGCACGACACGGGTGCACAGACCTACATGCAGACAGTACATTTATACACATACAAAAATAAATAAAAATAAAAAAACACAAGAAAAAAAAAAAAACCAAAAAAAAATTGAAGGCCGAGGGTTTAGCTCAGTGGTACTAGTCCTTGCCTAGTATGTACAGGGCTAGTTTTGAACTAGCCAGTACTGGAAAAATAAAATACACAGAAATTTTCTCACAATTGTTGAGGCTAAAGGTCTGACATCAAGAATGACAGCATGAGGGCTGGGAAGACCATTCACTGGGTAGAAATACTCACCATGGAAACATGAGGACCAGAGTTCAGATCTCCAGAAGCCATGTGAGTGCCAAGTGGGTGTGAAGGCCCACCTGGAATCTCAGTGCTCAGAAGGCAGAGACAGGATTCTGGGGACATGTGGCTAGCTCGACTACCCAAATCCTTGAGCTCTGGGTTCAATGAGAGGAACTGCCACAGTAAATAAAACAGTGATTGAGAAAGACACCTGATGTCAGCCTCTGGCCTCCACATGCTACATGTGCAAACACACATACTTGCATAGACACACACACACACACACACAGATACTAGCATGTCTGACCTGTGGTGAGGCCTCTCTTCCTGGCACATACTTGCCTTTACATGGGAAGCCCGGAAATGCTGGCTTCCTCTTCCAGTGCAGCCACAGCTTGTTGGATGAGGTTTCCATAAAGGATTCGAAGCCCATGACTTTGGTGTGTCAGTGCAGGATATTTCCATATAGACTCTGTTGGTTTCCCATGCAGGCAGTCACATCTGTAGATAGTGATGGTATTTGTTTTCTCCTTATTCCTTTACAGAAATGAGTATGCTGTCCCACCCAGTAGTGAGAATAATAAAAGCAGTGTAATTTTCTTTAAAACGCTAATGAGATATGCTCTCAGTCTTATTGACTTGCTTGTTGGATAGGTTTTTTAAATACTGAGTTTTTGCATAAAGATCTCACAATGCTTCATAATTAATGAGAGAGAATTCCTCTTGGATTTATTAATTCTTTCTCTGTATTCTCTTTAATGATCACATTCATTTACTGGTAAGACTCAAGTACCTAGGATTTCATTTGACCTATGTACCTAATAAGTAAGAGTGAATAACACGACCCAGAAATAAAGGGGATCATTTAGTAATGATGATAATTTATTAGCTTTCTAATATTAACCTTGCATTCCTATATACAATTTACAATTTTTATGTTAAGGATCATTTTTGTTTTGTATGATTGCTTGGGCAGCAAACCCAGGGCCTTATACATGCTAGGCAAGCACTCTTACACTGGGCTACACCTTGAGCCCAATGGATTGTTTTAATAATTAATTGTTTGCCAACATCATATAAAAGCTTTTCATAGTTATGCTTCAGTAACATTGGCATATAAAATTGTCTATGTAGGTAATGGAGTTGGTGATTCACGTCGAGTACATGTTTAGCTTGCACAAGGACCCTGGGTTCAGTCCTCAGCACCACCAAAATAAATTTTAAGATGAGCTTAGTGGTGTAGATGTACATTATAACAGTGTCATATACTGAGCTAGGTAAATTCCCGTCTTTTCTAAATCCTTCACCTGTTTGTTCACTTGTTCAGTTTTCCTGGTTTAAGTAATTGTTACTATTTTAGGTATCCATGTTCTGTAATTTTAAACTGCTCAATTTCTTTTGTTTATAGGACACCTAAGATTTCCAATGTTAAGATTTTGAGTATATTTTTCTAGGCATGCTTTCATTTTCACATGTGAAGCAAAAATTTATTTTTTTCTTGTATACCTAATGTTTATTGATTGTATAATTAAATTTACTCCAGGTCTGTCTTGCATCTGCAATGATTTGTGTATTCTTTCCCTAGTTAATCTTGAAAGTATTCAGTATTCTTTCAAAGAATATTTGTCTCAGAAACGGAGTGTGGTGCTCCACACCACTAATCCCAGGACTTGTAAAGCTAAGGGAGGAGGATCATAAATTCATTGTTAGCCAGAGCATAGTGAGATATTGTCAAAACGACAAAAAACAAGTGCACCCAAAGGTGGAGTTGGAATCTGGTAAATGATTTTGGGAAAAAAAAATTGTATTGAACTATTCGAGTTTTCTGATATGGTTTTTATTCCATTGACTTAAATATTCACTTGGCTATATTAGCTTTTCTTTTTTTAGTAGTCTTTTTGTATCCTTGGTGTTTTTTTTTTTTTGGTGCTAGGATTCAAACGTAGGGCTTTCCACATGCCTATGCATGTGCTCTACCACTGATTATAACTCAGCTCTAGATGTCTTTATATACATACTTTAGTTGGAGTTCAAAAACTCTGAATACTTGAAATCTCAACTAACAGTCCTTTTACTCTGAACATTTAGTACATTGTGTAATGCGATTAGTAACAAATTTGGATTAATTTTTAGATGTTTTCTCTGTATTTGTTGCATGCGCTCTTATCTTGGTATTGATGTTCTTCGTTGAAATTTTACCCGATGCTTGAAACTTATGTACTCCATTACTTTTATTTTAGTTGCTACCCTAAGACATTAAATCCAGTTTTAAAATGAAATGTTTGTTACAACTGTTTCTTTCTAACCAAGTAGACTAGACAGTTTGCCTATCTGGGTTTCCATCATTCACTTGGTATGAGTCCATACCCAGCAGCGCCATTTCTGTCCGAAGGACTGACCGTTTTCCTGTGACCTGGGATGAGAAACAGGTGTTTGGTGGTCGGCTTCTTCGTTCAGGAGCGATGGGCATGCAGCATAACCAGGGCTAAGAAAACACTGCAGGGGGCGCAGGGTGGGAAGTGGGGGTGTCCTGACCAAGAGACACTCCCAGAGGCGTCTACCTGCCTCCTATGGCCGCGGAGCCCTTGGCAGCACGTGGTGTGGGAGCGACCCACACCTGGAGGTTGCGAATGGCCAGACTGCCCTGCCTTCCCCCGAATCGTGTAGTCGGCAGAGCAGGTGTTCTGACCACATGGTGGGGTAGGGTTCCCTGAACCTCCGCGGTGTGAGCGCCCTCGGGAGCACGGCCGGCCTCCCGCAGCGTCCCTGGGACCATTTCTACTCCCACAGCCCAGGATTGGATTCGGTCGTGTCCAGCGTCGACCTACAGCCCGCTGTGAGCCCCCCCACCTGCCTCTCCGTCCTCACTGGTGTGGGGAACTAAACTAGAATTTCTGACCTCTGAGCTTCCGGATCCCTGCCTGAGACGAGGTAGCGAGCGGAAGTGACGTCATGTACTAACGCTGTCTCTTCCGGCCGGGCCTTAACTTCGCTGACAGACTGAGTTCAGTGGGAACTGCGGCCTTAGTGACTCTCAGATCTTAGGGCTGCTAAGCAGGTTGACAGAGGATGAAGGAAGCATGTGGCCCGGGTTTCCGCTCCTCCCGACGCGGTACTTACGGGTGCGGCTATGTTTGACGGGCCGGCCGCTTGGGCTGTCTCTCACTGGGGTGGGCGAGCGCGGGGGGCGTGGCTTGGCGCATCCTGTGTGTGTCCGGGGTGCTCCCTCGCTGGAACGGGCTCCAACGCACAGTTGTGGGGGAAGATGCCACCACAGTGGGACACGAGTGTTCACCGACGGAGGGACCAGCGTTGTTGACCTGGCGAGTCCAGCGCCTCTGGTGAGTACTTGGTGAAAGATGCTCGGAATGGGCTCTATCAAAAAAAAAGTAAAACCAGAAACGAATGTCATGCCTGAGAATTTGACTAATATTGTGCATTGTATTTTGTATATTGTGTGTTCTCATTGTGACCATTAGTTTCGGATAGAAGGATGGTATAAAATTTACATTTTTAATTCTATTTTATGTTTGTGAATATTTTCCCTGCATGTATGTAAATGCTCATAAGTGCTGCTGAGTCCAGAAGAGGGTATCACATACCTTGGAACTGGAGTTACAGTTGTTAGGTGCTATGTGGGTGCTGGGAACTGAACCTGGGTCCTCTGTATATTGTATGGTGATTTATTTGCTAAAAAGTAAACTGAAAATAAAGCAAGACATGGTGGCATATGCCGGTAATTCCAGCACTTAAAAGATTTAGGGAGAACTAGATAGTGAGTTATAGGCCAACCTGGGCTACATAGTGAGATCCTGTCTCTAAAAAAATAATAGTAGGTACAACAGTTGACTCCCAAACCCTTGGGAATGCACATCCTCGTTGTTTGACTTAAAGCAAAGATATTTGAATCAAGAAAATTAACTGGAGTTGGAGATGTTGCTCAGTTGGTAGAGCATTTATTTACAAGCCCTGGGCTCAGTTCCATAACTTAGTGCCGTAGCCCATGCATGTACCCTAGTAGTCAGCATATGGAAGCAGGAGGATCAGGAGCTAGGATCATCCTTGGCTACTAGAGGTCAGCCTGTGTTACATGAAATTCTGTCTCTATAAAGAAAGAAAAGAGGGGGGCTGGAGAGATGGCCTAGCGGTTAAGAGCGCTGACTGCTTTTGCAGAGGACCGGGTTTGGATCCCCAGCACCCACATGGCGGCCGAGAACCCTCTTTAACTCCAGTTCCAGGGGAATCCCACACACCCTCTTCTGACCTCCCTGGCATTGCACGACATGGGTGCACAAACCTACATGCAGACGGTACATTCATACACATAAAAAATAAATAAAATTAAAAAAAAAAAGAAAGGAGGCCTGGAGAGGTGGCTCAGTGGTTAAGAGCACTGGCTCCTCTTGCAGAAGATCCAGGTTCCCAGGACCAATGTTCACCATGTGTGTGCTATGCCAGTGGAAACCAGAAGTGTTGGGTCCCCTCAAAATGGAGTTACAGATAGTTGTTAGCAGCCATATGGGTGCTGAAAACTGAACTTGGGTCCTCTGCAAGAGCAGTCAGTGTTCTTAACTACTGAGCCTTTCCAGGCTTGTGCCTTTAAAAAAAATGTGGAGATACATTTACAGGACAAGATTTTGAGGCATGTGTTCTACGTCAAAGGACAAAGGTATATTTTATTTTGATTTTTTTTTCTTTCCTCAGGTCTTATACACACACACACACACACACACACACACACACACACGCTCTTAAATAATTGAAAAGGATACCCCAGTTCCCATATTCCACATGAATTTTATCTAGTTTAGAATCTCTTGGTTATAGTTGGGTATGATGGCACATGCCTGTAGTTGGTAGGTTGAGGCAGTAGGATTGCAAGTTCAGGGCCAGGTACTATGTCTCCAAATCAATCAGTCAATTAATCAATCAACCAACCAATCAATCAATTGGCTGGAAATAAGATCCCAACCATAGTCCTTGTAGTTGATGTATCCTTCCTTCCTTCCTTCCTTCTTTCCTTCCTTCCTTCCTTCCTTCCTTCCTTCCTTCCTTCCTTCCTTCCTTCCTTCCTTCTTTTTTTTTTTTTTTTTCTTGGTCTTTTTGAGACAGGGTCTCCCTGTAGCCCTAGTGGCCTGGAACTCACTATGCAGACCAGGCTGGCCTTGAACTCAGAGATTGGAGTGCCTTTGCCTCCAGTGCTGGGATTAAAGGTGTGCATCACCACACCTGGCCCTTAATTACTTTTCTTATTACTATGACAAAATGCCTCACAAGGGGCTGGAGAGGTATTCAGTGGTTAAGCTTATGTGCTGCTTTTGCAGAGGACCTGAGTTGGGTAACTAACTGCCTGTAGCTCCAGCTCCAGGGCATCTTCCCACTTGTGGTCTCCAAGGACCCTTCATTCATGTATGTCTCCTTCCATGCACATGTAATTAAAAATAAAATAAGACCTTTAGGAAAATAGTTACTTCACAAAAGCAACTGAAGGAAGAAAGGCCTTGTTTTGGCTAGTTGCTTGAAGGTGCAGACCAGGATGACAGTAAGGCGGCGGCAGTTGTCTGTAGCTGTGGCAGCAGGAGCCAGAAGAGTTGGTTTCTGTGCTCACAGTCAAGGAGCTGGTGCTCCGCTCGCTTTCTTTTTATTCAGCCCAGGACCCCAGCCCTCAAGAGGCTGTCATCCATATTCAAGGTCGGTCTTCCCTCTCCAGGTAAACTTCTCTGGAAACACTCCCAGAAGTGTATCTCCTAGGTGATTCCAAATCTCATCAGGTTGACAGTCAAGATTAATCTCTGGACTGGAGAGCTGCCTCAGCAGTGAAGAGCACAGGAGACAACCCAGGTTTGGTTCCCAGCACACAGATGGTGGCTAACAGCCACCAGTAACTCCAGTTCCAGGGGATCCAATGCTGTCCTCTGGCCTCTACAGGCATTGCACAGCATGGGCACATACGTATATGCAGGTAAAACATTCATACACATGAATAAAAATAAGTAAGTAAGAGATGGGTGTGGTACCACATGCAGAGGCAGGACAGTATTTATGAGATCTGGGCCATCCTGGTCTACATAGCAAGTTCCAGATCAGCTGGTGCTACAGGTAGAGCCTGTCTCAGACAAACAACAGCAACAACAAAAATAAACTGTGGGGCTGGAGAGATGGTGCAGTGATTAAGCATGGTTGCTGCTTCCAGAGGACCTGGGTTCATTTGCAAGCACCCACATCTGATACCTCACAACTGCCTATAACTCCAACCCCAAGGGATTTCTCTCTACTTAACTGTTTTCTTTGGGAGAACTCACTTCTGAACACTGTTCTCCAACCTCTGCATATGGGTTGGAGCCTACACACACACACACATGCGCGCGTGCACACACGGGCACAGACACACATAATTAAAAACACCAAGAGCACTAAGAATTTCAGATATGAAATTCAGTGTGTGCAGTCAAGATGTGGCTGGTGGGTGAGGGACCAAACAAGTGTCTTCTCCACCCTGCCATCTTAGAGTAATAAATAAATAATAAATATTATTTATTTATTTGTATATTTTTTTACTTCCTTTTTTTTTTTTTTTTTTTTTTTTTTTTTTTTTTTCTAGTTTTTCTTTTTTTTCCTTCTTTTTTTGGAACTCACTCTGTAGACCAGGCTGGCCTTGAACTCACAAAGATCCGCCTGCCTCTGCTCCCAGTGGGCTAGGATTAAAGGCGTGTGCCATCACGCCCAGCATATTTTTTTTTTTTTTTTTTCTTTAGTGTTGATTATGCCTTGCAATGTAGGTATGTGCGTGTCATCAATGCTGTGGAGGTCAGAAAGAGGGCATTAAATTATGCCCCTGGAACTGGATTAAGACGGTTTCTCAGCCGCATGTGGGTGGCTGGGGATACCTTGGTCCTCTGCAAGAGCAGTCTGTGTCTTAACCGCTGAGGCCATCTCTCCAGCCCCATGTTTATTTATTTTCTTGATTATATGAGTATTTTTCCTGCATGCTTATTAGTGGGCCCATGTTGTACAAAGCCGGTAGAGGCCAGAGAGGGCCTGCCTGGGGCTTCCTAGAACTGGAGTTACTACTATTGGCTGCAATGTGGGTCCTGGAGATCAAACTGTCCTCTGGAAGAGCGGTTGCTGGTCTTTAATCACTGAGCCATCCTCTCCAGCCCCTTGAACACAACTCTTTGTGATACCTTTCACCATTGTAGATTTTTAGTTATAAACAGATAAAAGATATAGATATATATATATATATATATATTAGTTTTATGTATATGAATGTTTGCCTACATATATAATATATATGCTATATATCATATGTATATGATATATATAATGTTCATGGGTGCTCTTGGAGGCCAAAAGAAGGTGCGGGTGCTGGGAACTGAACCTGGGTCCTCTGTAAGAGCAGCCAGCCAGTGCTCTTAACCCCCTCTTCACCCTGGTCCCCAGCCCTTTCACCACTGTCTTAATTGGCCAGGTTTCCAAGCCTGCTTTGTTAGTGCTGCCAGGGCCCAGGTTCTGAACCCAAGAATACCAGAAACAGATACGCGTTGTGAGGCAGAAAGCACTGTTCTCTTCAATAGGAAGAAGGGAGGGTGATGAGACCCACATCCCCTCTAGGGCCCTGCTGTCCCCTCCAGTGCCCCCCAGGTACACTTGATCTCTGAAGACACTAGTGTACGTAGGAAGTAGAGATTGGCTGGAAAGGGACTGCATGATTAGCTTTTAGATCACACAGAATGAGATAGATCTTTTTAGTAATGGAGCTGGGGGCTGTTAACAGGCTCGCAGGTCCTCTGCAAGAGCACCTGGTGCTCTTAACTGCGGAGTTATCTGTCCAGCCCATCATAAGCATTTTTTTTAATTTTATTTATTTTTGTATGTGTATGAATGTACTGTCTGCACGTAGGTTTGTGCACCCGTGTCATGCAATGCTGCGGAGGTCAGAAGAGGGTCTCAGATTCCCCTGGAACTGGAGTTCTCCTGGAATTGGAGTTACAGATGGTTCTTAGCCGCCATGCGGGTGCTGGGGATCGAACCCAGGTCCTCTGCAAGAGCAGTTGGTGCTCTTAACCGCTAGGCTATCTCTCCAGCCCCCGTAAGCACTTTTAAAAAATTTTTATGTGTATGAATATTATGGCCAGATGTGTAAGTGCACCTGTGTTGTATAGTGCACATGGAGGACAGAGGAGGGCCTTGGATCCCCTGGAACTGGAGTTATGGACAGTTGTTAGTCACCATGTGGGTGTTGGGAGTTGAACCCAGGTCTTTGGCAAGAACAGCTAGGGCTTTTAGCCACTGAGCCATCTCTCCAGCCCCCATAAGCCTTTTTAATTGATTTAACAGAAACCAGGATTCACTGTGCTGCCCAGGCTGGCCTCGATCTCATAGGGCTCTGTCTGGCCTCTGCCTCCTGAATGTTGGAATTTTAGGCATGTGGGCCACCATGCCTAGCCTTAGGTAGCAAACTTTTTTATTATTTTTACCTTTTTTTTTTTCTTGTCTTTTTGAGACAGGGTTTCCATGTGGCCCCAGCTGGCCTGGAACTCACTCTATAGACCAGGCTGGCCTTGAACTCAGAGAGATCCACCTGCCTCTGCCTCCCAAGTGCTGAGATTAAAGGTGTGTGCCACCACGCCTGGCACTAAAGATGGTTCTTATCCGTCATGTGGATGCTGGGAATCTAACTTGGGTCCTCTGCAAGAGCAGTCAGTGCTCTTAACCGCTGAGCTATGTCTCCAGCCCCTAATTTTACTTTTTTATGTGTATGAGTGAGTGTATTCTCTTCATGTGTGTAAGTGCCCCTGTGTCATGCAATGCCTTTGGAAGTCGGAATGAAGGTGGTCAGATTCCCTGGAACAGGAGTTATGGATAGTTGTTAGCCGCCATGTGGATGTTGGGAATCAAACCTAGGTCCTTTGCAAGAGCAGTCGGTACTGAGCCAGCTCTACAGCCCAGATAGTACTTTTTTTTGGTGGGGGGGTCTTTTCGAGACAGGGTCTCCCTTTAGTCCCAGCTGGACTGGAGCTCACTATGTAGACCATGCAGGCCTTGAACTCACAAAGATCTGCCTGCCTCTGCCTCCTGAGTGCTGAGATTAAAGGCATACAGTGGTAGTACATTTTTGTCTCCACAATCAACATGTGAAAAAGATTAGTAACTTGTCCAATATTCATATATAGATTATTATAACTAGTAAGTAAAAGAAAACACAGGGGGTTGGAGAGCTGGCTCAGCAGTTCAGAGCACTGGCTGCTCTTCCGAAGGACCCGAGTTTGGTTCCCAGCACCCACACACACAGTGGCTCATCACCGGCTGTAATTCCAGTTCCACAGGATCTGACACCTCCTCTGGTCTCTATGCGCATTGCGTGCATGAGGTGCACTTACATACATGCACTTGGCAGACTGGGGCACAAGGATCATGAGTATGTAGGGGCACTTCAGGAGAGACTGGCTTAGCTGACAGAAAAGAAAGAGCAAAGGGAAAAGAAACTGGAAAGGCAGAGTGGGCTTCCTGAGGAGGTAGAAAAACTTACCTTGTTCAGGCATATACTGGAATATACACAGTTGTCAAAACTCCAATATAGTTACGAAGCATGAAGAACTGAGACACCCTGTCCAAGAGGAACGTAGCAGAGGTACAGCAGGACCAGGATGTCCTTCTCTAGCCTGTGTGTACTCCACAAAAGTATTTAAATGATATCTACAGTTTATAGAGATATAAATAAACAGTATTCTATGCAGTGCCATCAAGTACACCTACAGGCAGGCCTCCCCTAGTTCAAGGTTCCCAGTAGTAACAGTACAGAGTCATTATTATGGTCTGCTCTGTGGAACAGGGCCTATGTAGAGTTTCTATGAATGAATTTGGTTCATAGCTAATAAACCGTGTGGCTTATCAAATAGCATCATTTGGACTGCAGTTCTAGGTTTGATTCATTAATAGTAGGCATTAAATCCTAAACAGTTTTTTTTTAATTAAAAAAAAATTTTTTTATGTATATGAATGTACTGTCTGCATGCAGGTTTGTGCACCCGTGTCGTGCAATGCCCCGGAAGTTAGAAGAGGGTGTCGGATTACCCTGGAACTGGAGTTAAAGACGGTTCTCAGCCGCCATGTGAGTGCTGGGGACCAAACCCGGGTCCTCTGCAAGAGCAGTCGGCGCTCTTAACCACTAGGCCATCTCTCCAGCCCCCAACAGTTATTTTTAAATACTTGAAGCTTGATGATGAAAAATCGTAATTGAATCAAAGGAAGGGACTGGGGATATAGCTCTGTTGGTACAGTCTTTACCGAAGATACACAAAGCCCTGGGTTCAATCAGCACCACCACATATACTCGGCATGGTGGCACACATCTGTGTTAATCCCAGCCCTTGGGAGGTAGGGCTAGGCGGATCCTAAGTTCAAGGCCAGCCTTGGTTACATAGTGAGTCTGAGGCCAGCTTGGGTTGTATAAGACCCTGTCTCCAGAAACAGCAAAAGTGTGAAAAGGAAATTAAGCCCAGTGATGGTGAAAAAATGAAATACTCTGAAAATATACCAAGGCTTTGGGAGGGTGAGGCAGGAGGATTGCTGTGAATTTGAGGTCAGCCTGCACTAAATAGTGAAATCTTTGTAGGAATGACTTATTTTTTATTTTTTCCAAAAAATACTTTTTTTAAATTTTATGTGTATGAATATTTTGCCTAATGCAATTAGATACACCCATGTTATGCAGTAGCCACAGAGATCAGAAGAGGGCATTGGATTCCCTGGAACTAGAGTTATGGATGGTCACTAGCCACCATGTGGGTGCCGGGAATTGAACCAAGATCTTCTGCAAGAGTAGTCAGTGCTCTTAACCGCTGAGCCTTCTCTCTAACCCCACATAGGACTGATTTTCTCTTTTTTTTTTATGTGTATGAGTGTACTGTCTGCATGTAGGTTGGTGCCCCTGTGTCCTGCAATGCCGCGGAGGTCAGAAGAGGGTGTTGGATTCCCCTGGAACTGGAGTTAAAGTCGGTTCTTAGCTGCCATGTGGGTGCTGGGAATCGATCCTCTGCAAGAGCAGTCAGCCCTCTTAACCGCTAGGCCATCTCTCCAGCCCCAGGACTGACTTTTATAAAATGGACAGAACCTTGAAAAACTCAACCTTGTGTCTTGTGACTGGAGCATTTTCTGGGATCCTCAATTTGCTGCTCCACACGAAAATAGTGAATGAGGGGCTGGAGAGCTGGCTCAGCGACTCAGAGCACTGGCTGCTCTTGCAGTGGACTTGGGTTCAATTCCCAGCACCTACACTACAGAACAACTGTTTGTAACTACAGTTCCAGAGGATCTGACACTCTCTCCTGTCCTCTACGAGCACTTACACACATGCAGGCAATACACTCATGCACATAAAATACAACTAATCAATAAAGTATTATTAAAATTAAAAAATATAATGAATGAATGTGGATATGTATGAGAATTAAATACCAAAGCACTGAGTGAAAGTGCGCTCATTTTCACTGAACACAGTGGAGATTGGGAAGGATGCTTGAGATTGGGTGAATGAAATCGACTACTAGGGATGAAAAGGCAGGATGGTGTGTTAAGATAAGCATGGAGCCAACTTGTACTTCCCCAACAAGCTGGAGAAACCTGTGTAAATGAAAATGTGAGTGAGGGCTGCTGACTCGAGCCCGGCTGAGAGAGAGTTCTGAGAGAGACTTGAAGATAGTATGAGCATCTCTGTGATCAGGCCCACTCTTAAAAATGAAATTTAACCCGTGCGTGGTGGTGCACGCCTTTAATTCTAGCACTTGGGAGGCAGAGGCAGGCAGATCTTTGTGAGTTCAAGGCCAGGCTGGTCTACAGAGTGAGTTCCAGGACAGCTGGACCTACAGGGAGACCCTGTCTCCAAAAGACCAAAGAGAGAGAGAGAGAGAGAGAGAGAGAGAGAGAGAGAGAGAGAGAGAGAGGAAAGAAAAGAAATTTAAGAGTCAGAATTTTTGTTCAGGTGACTGCAGTGTTTGTGTGGTAGTGCCACACGCCTTGTCTCAACAAGCAGCAAGCTCTCAAACAGTGAACCAAACAAAAAAACTATGGAAGTTTTCTGTAAAGACCTGACCAGTGCTGAGGGGGAGGGGCCTATCAGTATTTCCAATTGGGCTAGTTGAGGCTGCTGGCTACTTAAATATTTTGAGTCCACCAGATTACAGACTGGAGTGGGCCAGTGGGAGAACTCTTTCTCTCTTTTTTAAAGTTATTTACTTTTGTTCATGCAAGTGTTTGAATTGTTGGTATGTTTACTGGGTGGTGCGTAGTTCCTGAAAGGCCAGAAGAGACCATGCCCCAAAAGAATAGGTGGAGACTGAAAGCGGAAGGCATATGACACCCTCTCCTGGCCTCTGTGTATGTACAAAGACACGTGCACCCAGATACATACATGTGCATGCATTTGCAGATACACAAAGAACTATTTGGTGTACATATAATTTTGCCATTTTTTTAAATTTTTGTTTATTTTTATATGTATGAATGTACTGTCTGCATGTAGGTTTGTGCACCCATGTCGTGCAATGCCGCGGAGGTCAGAAGAGGGTGTCGGCTTCCCCTGGAACTGGAGCTAAGGACGGTTCTCAGCCACCATGTGGGTGCTGGGGATCAAACCCGGATCCTCTGCAAGAGCAATCGGTGCTCTTGACCACTAGGCCATCTCTCCAGCCCCCAATTTTGCCATTTTTTAAGGATGAAAGCAAATTTGCACACTAATAAGAGAAATCTGTGCCTGTCTTCAGGTCCTGCATCACCACTTCTAAACTGGATGATAACTATGCAATCATCAACACTTGCTGAATAGATGTTTTATTTTTTTGAAGTTTTATTTATGGGGCCGGGAGTGCTCCTGCACACCTTTAATCACAACACTTAGGAGGCAGGTGGACTCTGAGATCAGGGCTGCCTTGGTTACATAGCAAGTTCCAGGTCAGCTAGGGGCTCCATGGTGAGACATCTCAGAAATCTGTGTGTGTGTGTGTGTGTGTGTGTGTGTGTGTGTGTGTGTGTGTCTGATGGACTGTGTGGGAGGCAGTGTGTGTGTGTGTGTGTGTGTGTGTGTTTGATGGACTGTGTAGGAGGGCAGCATGTATGTGTTTGATGGACTGTGTGGGAGGGCAGCATGTATGTGTCTGATGGACTGTGTGGGAGGTGGTGTGTGTGTGTGTGTGTGTCTGATGGACTGTGTGGGAGGGCAGCATGTATGTGTGTGTGTCTGATGGACTGTGTGGGAGTGTGGGAGGCGGTGTGTGTGTGTGTGTGTGTGTGTGTGTGTGTGTGTGTCTAATGGACTGTGTGGGAGCATGGGAGGCGGGGTGTGTGTGTGTGTTTGTATGTGTGTCTAATGGACTGTGTGGGAGGGCAGCATGTATGTATGTGTGTGTGTCTGATGGACTGTGGGAGGTGGCAAAGGTGCCACTGAGTTGGGGTCAGAGGACAACTTTGAAGTGTTGGTTTCCACCTTCCACTTTCGTGTGAGTTCCAGGGGTCAAACTCAGGCTGTCAGGTGGCAAAGGCCTTTACTTACCGAGCCATTTGCTGGCTTCAGTTTTGAGTTTGGTGTTTGTTTCTTTGGTTGAGATAGGGTCTCACTATGTAGCCCTGACTGGGTGGGAATTCACTATGTAGAGCAGGCTGGCCCTGAACCCAGAGATCTGCCTGCCTCTGCCTCCTGAGTGCAGAGATAAAAGGCATGCACCACCATGCCAAACCCTGTTTTTGTTTTTTTAAGAGTTTTGTTTTGTATCCCACAGTAGCTTTGGGACTCCCAGCAATCCCTCTGCCTCAGCCTCCTGCCAGCCAGGATTCCAAGTGTGTACCAGGACACTTGGTTCTGAGTAGAGATCATTTGGGGGCAGTGATATGTGCGATAAGGGTGGTTATAATAACTGATTGAGGGGGCTGGAGAGATAGCCTAGCGGTTAAGAGCACCGACGCTCTTGCAGAGGACCCGGGTTCGATCCCCAGCACCCACATGGCGGCTAAGAACCGTCTGTAACTCCAATTCCAGGAGAACTCCAGTTCCAGGGGAATTCGAGACCCTCTTCTGACCTCCGCGGCATTGCACGACACGGGTGCACAGACCTGCATGCAGACAGTACATTCATACACATACAAAAATAAATAAATAAATAAATAATAAAAAAAAAATTAAAAAAAAAATAACTGATTGAACACACACGGCCCCTGGTACAGAGACTGCTGTGTAGATTCCTCTCTGAACAACAATTGGTATTTCTAGGATTCAGGCTGCAAAGATTACTCTTTTTAGAGGTCTTCATGTGTATGTTCTGCATAGAGCTAATGTATGACATTTACTGGATGATGACCAAGTAATGCTTGTTAATTAATGATTGACACTGCAGAGAATGGAGAGAGGCACTGTGCACTGAGACTCATTGGCTGTCCTGAAGTGATACTAACCTCAGTGAAGGCAAGTCAGATTCATCCTCGGCTCACAGGATGGCAGCTGCTGGGTCTCCCCATGGTGAGTCTTCTGGTGCTCTTTTTCTTTCTTTTCCTTTCTTTTTCTTTTTCTTTCTTCTTTTTCTTTTCTCTCTCTCTTTTTTCCCCGTTTCCCGCTTTCCTCTTCTCTTTTCTCTCTCTTTCTCTCTCCCCCTCCCCCTGTCTTTTGATCTACAAACAAAAAATTATTTTTAGTCAGGAAGAATATATGTAAGTGAAAACAATTATAAGTAACAGAAAAATGCATATTGATAAAAGTTGATTTATGCTTAAGAAAGAATTGAAGAGGACCTCAGAAGATGGAAAACCTCCCATGCTCATGGATTGGAAAATTTAACGTGTAAAATGTCCATTCTATCCAACTCTTTGTAAAATAGATTTAAAAAAAAATTAAAACGCATCCCAACCAAAAATCCCAAGAGTTTATTTACAGCTTGGGAAAAAAAATCCTCCTTAAATTCACCTGGAAAAAACAAAAGACCCCGAACTAGGTAAGCCAAAATAACCCTGAGTGAGAAAAGCTACACAGGGGGGAATCTATATACCAGGACTCAAACTATACTACAGGGCTATAGTCCCAAAAACAGCTTGGTACTGGGCACAAAAATAGGACTGTTGACCAATGGAAGAAAACCAAGATCCAAACTTGAGCACAACAAACAAATTTCAGCCAGCTCATATGTGACAAGGGGGCCAGAGAAGACGCAATGGATAAAAGACAGCATCGTCAGCAAATGGTTGCTGGCAAAACTGGATCACGACTTGTAGAAGAATGAAAATAAAACCCTACCTCTTGGCCTTGTACAAAAGTCAATCCAGATGGATCAAAACCCTCAACATGAAAACCCCAAACTCTGAAGGCGATACGAAAGAAAAAGTTGGCAGCAGACTACAAGAACATAGGCATAGGAAGACGACGGTCCTCGTCAGACGCATCTGCACAGAGATTAAGGTTGAAATTGGACAAATGGGACCGCATTAAACTCAAAGCTTCTTGTACAATCAAAAGAAACAATCAAAGGAAGTGAAGAGAAAACAACACAGAGTGGGAGAACCTTCACTGCATAAACAGCTGAAACAAGGCATTGTTTCCAGAACTAATAACTCTCAAAAAAAAAAGAAGAAATAAAAAACAATGGAACCCCTCAATAGATGGACAAAGAGCTGAACAGAGACTTTCACAAGTGAGGAATAGAGATGGCTGAGAACACCTTAAGAAGTGCTTCTCATCACTAATCATTAAGGAATGCAATCAAAAACACCACTTTAAAGAGTCATCTTACTCCTAAGACTGGCTAGGATCAAGAAAACAAATGACAACCAAAGTGCTGGAGAGTTGTGGGGGAAGAGGGAAACACTCGAAGCCACTGCTGTGGAATGTAAACATTGTACAGCCACTAATGGGAAACGTGTGAGAACCCTTGGAAGACTTGGAAAGGAACTTGCCACCTGACCCAAGCCATACCACTCCTATGCATAGTACCCTCAAGACTCACCCCACTCTAGAGAGTACATCAATGGCCACATGTTGATTGCGCCTTTTTACAATAGCAAGGAGCTGGAACAACAACCCAAATGCCCCTCAACTGATGGGGGATAGAGAAAATGTGGTTACAATTACACAATGGAGTCTATGCACAGTAAGAGAGATGAACATCATGAGCTTTGCAGGAAAATGGCTGGAGCTAGAGGACATCATGCTGAGTGAAGTAACACAGTCCCAGAAAAACAAACGACGAATGGTATCCCTCATCTGTGGATGCTAGTGCCAATTACCTAGTTGTAAGTATTTCTTGTGCACGGCCGCTTGAGCTTTTGTCCAAAGCAGTTGGGAGTGATGCATATTGGAAACAACAACAACAACTACAGAAAGGACTGTATCACTGAAACAGTGAACTTCTGCTCAAAACAGTCAACTTTCACACAGAGAATTTTGAGAAAGACTGAAATAGAGATGAAAAGCATGTTTGGCAGAATGCATGAGCTCTGGTGGGGTGGGGGCATGGGGGGGGACACGGGTCTAGATTTGATAATCTTGTACAAAATATATATTAAAAAATAAATAAAGTTTTGGTTTATCAAGAAATGTATCTCTAGAGCTGAGCATGGTGATGCACCCCTTTAATCTCAACATTTGAGAGGCAGAGGCAGACAAATCTTTGTGAGATTGAGTCTAGAATGGTCTACATAGTGAGTTCCAGGCCAGCTGGGGCTGCATAGTGAGACCTTGTCACAAAACAAAACAGAACTCCCAAAAGATATATCTCTGATGCATATACATTTATAAATAAAGTCTTTTTTTTTTAATTTTTTTTTATTATTATTTATTTATTTTTGTATGTGTATGAATGTAGTGTCTGCATGCAGGTCTGTGCACCCATGTCGTGCAATGCCGCGGAGGTCAGAAGAGGGTCCCGGACTCCCCTGGAACTGGAGCTCTCCTGGAATTGGAGTCACAGACGGTTTTAGCCGCCATGTGGGTGCTGGGGATCGAACCCGGGTCCTCTGCAAGAGCGTTGGTGCTCCCAACCGCTAGGCTATCTCTCCAGCCCCATAAATAAAGTCTTAATATACATAAAATGTAAGTTGACAAAGGGAAACTATAGGTTTATAATAGTGCCTCGATACTCTAGTACCCTTGAGTTTTTTGGGGGCAGGGGATTTTTTTTTTTTTTTTTGGTCTTTTTCAGACAGGGTCTCCCTGTGGTCCCAGGTGTTCTGGAACTCACTATGTAGTTCAGGCTGCCCTTGAACTCACAGAGAGCTGCCTGCCTTTGCCTCCGGAGTCCTGTGACTAAAGGCATGCGCCACCACGCCCAGCCTATACCCTTCTTTTTTTTTTTTTTATGTGTATGAGTGTACTGTCTGCATGTAGGTCTGTGCACACTTGTGCAATGCCGCGGAGGTCTGAAGAGGGTGTCGGATTCCCCTGGAACTGAGGTCAAAGACGCTGCTCACCCGCCATGTGGGTGCTTGGGATTGAACCTGGGTCCTCTGCAAGAGCAGTTGGCGCTCTTAACCACTAGGCCATCTCTCCAGCTCCTACCCTTGTCTTTTTTAAATATAATTTCTAGTAAGCTGGCACTGTGGGAGCTGGGTGTGTGGTGCCTCCTGGGAGCTGGAGCTGTGCTTCCTCTTGTGAGCAGGAGCTGTGCGCCCTAACCATGGGCCCTGGCTGCACATTCCCCTGGTGGTGAGCTGAGGCGGAGCAGGTCGGAGGAAGGACTGGGACAGCAGTTTTAGCCTCTCTGAGTGGCTGCATTCCCCAAAGCTCCCACAAATCTGCCGTCTCATATTGTGTGTGGCAGTGGCAGTGGTTGCTTCTGAGTTAGACTCACACTGTGGACAGGGAGATTTCTGCCATTTGCAGTTTCTAATCCTGGGAGGACTGATCTTAAGAACGGACTTCTGAGCCCTCTGGATGGCCAGTTGTGGTCGAGACTGCATGTGTCTCCCGACTAAAGCGTGTGCCACCAGGCCTGGCTCATTAACATTTTTATTCTTTGGGAATCTCATGTTAATTGCAGCACTCAAGAGGCAGAGTCAGGCAGAACTCTGGCCCGCCTGGTCTACATTGTAAACTCCAGGCCAGGTAGGGCAAGAAGCCAGGTGTAGTTGCATATACCTTTAATCACTGGGGAGGCAGAGGCCAGCAGACCTCTGTGAGTTCAAGGCCAACCTGGTCTACATAGGGATTTCCAGGCCAGCTGGGACTACAGGGAGGCCCTGTGTCAAAAAGGGGGAAAAAAAAACAAAGCCATCATATATGCATGTGGCTAATTTTGAGCATGTCTGCTCCACACTCCTTCCCCTGACTGTCCAGGGCTACCCGAGCCCCCCCCCACTCCTTCCCCTGACTCTGTCCAGGGCTACCCGAGCCCCCCCTACTTCCCCTGACTCTGTCCAGGTCTACCCGAGCCCCCCCTACTTCCCCTGGCTCTGTCCAGGTCTACCCGAGCCCCCCCCACTCCTTCCCCTGGCTCTGTCCAGGGCTACCTAAACCCGAGCCCCCCCCCCCACTCCTTCCCCTGACTCTGTCCAGGGCTACCCGAGCCCCCCCTACTTCCCCTGACTCTGTCCAGGTCTATCTTGAGCCCCCCCCCCAGGTCCTTCCCTGACTCTGGTCCAGGGCTATACGCTGAGCCCCCCCCCACGCCTTCCGCCTGACTCTGTCCAGGTCTACCTGAGCCCCCCCCCAGTCCCTCCCCTGGACTCTGTCCGAGTGTCTACCCGAGCCACCCCCCCGCTCCTTCCCCTGCTCTATCGGGGCGACTGAGCCCCACCCCCAGTCCCCTTCCCCTGACTCTGTCCAGGGCTACCTGATGCCCCCCCCCCCACTCCGTCCCTGACTCTGTCCAGGTCTACCCGAGCCCCCCCCCAGTCCTTCCCCTGACTCTGTCCAGGTCTACACGAGCCCCCCCCCCACTCTATCTCCTTCCCCCTGACTCTGTCCAGGTCTACCCGAGGCGCCCCCCCGCCCAGTCCTTCCCCTGACTCTGTCCAGGTCTACCCGAGCCCCCCCCCCAGTCCTTCCCCTGACTCTGTCCAGGTCTACCCGACCCCCCCCCACGCAGTCTTCCCTCTGACTCTGTCCCAGGGCTACCTGAGCCCCACCCCCCACTCTACCTTCCTTCCCCTGACTCTGTCCAGGTCTACCCGACCCCCCCCCTTCCCTGACACTGGTCCCAGGTTTAATACCCTAGCCACCCCCCCCACCTCCTGCCCCGGTGACTCTGTCCAGGTCTACCTGAGCCCCCCCCCAGTCCTTCCCCTGACTCTGTCCAGGTCTACCCGAGCCCCCCCCCAGTCCTTCCCCTGACTCTCTCCAGGTCTACCCGAGCCCCCCCCCACTCCTTCCCCTGACTCTGTCCAGGTCTATAATACCCCCGAGCCCCCCCCCCCTCCTTCCCCTGACTCTGTCCAGGTCTACCCGAGCCCCCCCCCCCAGTCCTTCCCCTGACTCTCAGGTCAACCCAGCACCCCCCACTCCTTCCTCCCCCGTGACTCGGTCCAACTACCCGAGCCCCCCCCCCACTCCTTCCCCTGACTCTGTCCAGGTCTACCCGACCCCCCCTAGTCGTACCCGGACTCTCTCCAGTCTACCCGAGCCCCCCACCCCCCCCACGCCTTTCCCCCTGACTCTGTCCAGGTCTACCCGAGCCCCCCCCCCACTCCGCCCCACTCTGTCCAGTCTAACCCGAGCCCCCCCCGACATCCTTCCCCTGTCTCTGTCCAGGTCTACCCGAGCCCCCCCCACTCCTTCCCCCTGACTCCTGTCCAGGTCTACCCCAGCCCCCCCCCACCCACTCCTGTCCCCTGACTCTGTCCAGGGTCTACCCGAGCCCCCCCCCCTCCCAGTCCTTCCCCTGACGCGTCCAGGTCTACCCGAGGCGCCCCCCCGCCCAGTCCTTCCCCTGACTCTGTCCTGAGCCTGGGGTGGAGGCTCCCTCCCCTGTGCCTCCACTCTGATCTGCTGCCGGTCGTGTGCAGGGAGAAGAGCAGCGGTGAGCACACATGAGCCCACGCCTCTGTACTGGGTACTGAATGGGTTTTTTTTTTTTTTTTTTTTTTGGTCTTTTCGAGACAGGGTCTCCCTATAGCCCCAGCTGTCCTGGAACTCGCCTTGTAGACCAGGCTGGCCTTGAACTCACAAAGATCTGCCTATCTCTGCCTCCCAAGTGCTAGGATTAAAGGCGTGCGCCACCACGCCCGGCATGATACTAAATGTTTAAGTATATGCCAAGGAGTGGTATGGCTGGATCATGTGGCAGACCCATTTCTAGGTTTTTAAAGTTTTTCATTTATTTGTATTATGTGTATGAGCATTTTTGCTTGCATGTAAGTGCACTATATGTGTGCAGTGCCATTGGAGGCCACAAGAGGGTGTTGGATCCCCTGGAACCGGAGTTACAGATGGTTGTTAGCTGCCATGTGAATGCTGGGAAATGAACCCAGGTCCTCTGCAAGAGCAGCCACTGATCTTAACCACTGAGCTGTCTCTCTGGCCCCTATTTCTAGTTTTTTTGAGGAACTACCTCACTGAGTTCTGTAGTAGCTGTACCCGTTTCCTGTTGCTTTCTTTATTATAAAAGTTTTTATTTATTTATTTATTTATTTATTTATGTAGTTATTGTGTGTGTATGAGTGTGTGAGTGTGTGTGTGTGTATGTTCGTGCTTGTGTGTGTGAGTGTGCGTGTGTGCACGTGCGCCAGGGCATGGTCTGGAGATCAGGAGTCAGTTCCTTCCTTGCACCACATGGGTGCTGGGGATACTGATCTCATGTTGTCGGGCTTAGCAGCTAGTGCCTTTATCCACTGAGCCCCTGGCTGGCCCAGGGTTGCTATAATGCCTTCCTTGTTTGTTCTGTCAACATGGTAAATAGTATTTTTCTTTCCTGAGCCAGTCTCTTGTACTGCAGACTGTCCTTGAGCTTACAGTGCAGTTGATGATGATCCTGCTCGTCCTGCCTCTGCCTTCCGATGCTGTGATTACAGGTGTGCACTGCCATGTCCGTGTTATGTCACAGACAGAATCCAGGGTCTCATGCATGATAGGCAAACACTCCATCAACTGAGCCATACCCCCCACCTCAGCACATAACCTTTATTGTGAAATAAAACTATTATTAATAATAACATTATCTGAATGAGAAGCACAGCTTACCATCCTTCTTACTGGCTGTAGGCAGGACAGGACTGCTTTAACATCATATGGTACATGGAGGAGGAAAGAGCCATTAAATGGAATGGGGGGGAGAGAAGAAGACGGGGAGGGAAGGAGAGAGAGAGAAAGAAGGAGAATAGGGGGAGGGGAAAACATGTGGTGTTAGAGTGGGGGATCTTTCGTAGCGAAGAATTCTGGTCACTGAGTGCTCATCACTGAGTGCTCATCACTGAGTGCTCATCACTGAGTGCTCATCACTGAGTGCTCATCACTGAGTGCTCATCACGGAGTGCTCATCACTGAGTGCTCATCACTGAGTGCTCATCACTGAGTGCTCATCACTGAGTGCTCATGCCTCCTTTGTTTTCCACAAGATCTTTCTAGGGCCTCAATCCACCTTCAGGAGGAAAAGGCATCGACAGAAAGGATCGTGCTTGGCTGCCTAACAAATTGTTATCAGGTAAAAGAAAAAGCCCGCCTCTGTCCTACTTACAGGGAGACACTCCCTCCTGACGAGCTTGTCCCGAGCTACTGATGGCATCGAGCCTCAGCCCACCATCAAGCTCTTTCTCTGTGGAAGTTCCTGGGGGTGGAGCCTCTCCTGTTAAGTAAGGTGGTACTTTAAAATTCATCCTGACTCCTCAGTATTAGTGAGTCTTTACCTAATTGGTAGCAACTGCATCTTTCATTATTATTATTATTAGTTGTTATTATTATCATTACTGTTACATTTCTGCAGTGCTATAGCATGTGGGGTGGTCAGAGGACAACTTACCAGAGTCACTTCTCCCCTTCCACCATGTGGGTTCTGTGTCCTGAGGCTTGGCAAAAGGAACTTTAGCACTGCTCCATCTTTCTGGCCCATGTCCAACTCCATTTTTCTTATTTTCTGATAAGCTGGATGAAACCAGTCTTTTCTGAAGACATTTATTCATGTATTAGCATTCATCAGAGCTCTGTGATGTGTGGAGCAGTGTGCTTAAATCCAGAGAAACAGTATGAGCTAGCTTTGTGCAGTTGTGCTGCTGTCAGGTCACATTCTTCAGGGCCATGCGACCCCCAAAATGAAGACAGTGAGCAGAGCCGCTGTGGCACTCAGCAGCCTCCTTGCCTGGCATGCTCAAGCTGTTCCAGCAGGACACGGACGTGGGGCTGAGGCAGCGGCTCTACGTGAAGGCCTGCCCTACATAAGGGGCATAAGAGCCTGAGCGTGGATCCCCAATACCACACAAAAGCTGTTCGTGGCTGTAAGTGCTTGACATCTTGGTGCTGGGGGTAGAAATAGGTGGATTCCAGGGTTCACCAGCCAACCCATCTAATCCAAAACAGCAGTCTCCCTCTAAGCTCAGTGAGAGCTGCTGTCAGCACTGACCCTCACATGGATAACAGGAGGTGATGGAGTCCTTTGGAGGCTCTGTGTCCCACTTCCCATTCTCCCGTGATTATTAGTGGAGATCTTATTTGGCTCAAACCAGTGTGTCTTCGACATTCCAGGGGTTAGTGAACTTTGAGGATGTGGCTGTGGACTTTACACAGGATGAGTGGACCTCACTGGACCCAGTTCAGAGGAACCTGTACAGAGATGTGATGCTGGAAAACTACCAGAACCTGGCCACAGCAGGTGGGACTGCCACTGGTCCTTGTAGCTTCTCTGGACTGATTGTGTCACAGCAATGTGATTCATTAGGTCTGAATTGAGTGGGGAAATGAGACAGTCTCTGCACCAGGTACATTTTAATCTGTTGGTCATCAGAAAGTCCAATATCAATGGCAGTGCTGTCAGTCTGTGAGAAAGTATACATTTCCCTCTCTTTGCCTCTGATAGGCTATGTCAAATGCCTCATTGTAAACCCCAACTTGTGTGTCAGTAAGTTGTCTTGGGAAGTGGAATGATGGCTAGAAATAGGGGCCTCAGAGACAGCTCAGCAGCTCAGAGTGCTGGCTGCTTTTCCAGAGGACCCAGATTTGGTTCCCTGCACCCACATGATGGCTAACAACTGTCTGTAAATCCAATCCCAGGGGATCCGACACCCTCTTTTGGCTGCCACAAGGATTGCTTGCATGTGGTGCACTTACATGCAGGCAAAACACTCATACACATTACAAAAATTAGTAAGTTGTCTTGGAACTGGAGAGATTGCTACATGGGGCGTGGTCTCAAGTGCAGCTGCAACCCTAGTGCTGTGGGGTGGAGGCGGGATCACTGAGCATTCTGCCTCTCAGCCTAGCTGGAAAACTGCAAGCCGGAAGTTCAAGAAGAGACTGTGCCTCAAAGGAATCAGGCAGAGAGGGACAGAGGACACTCCATGCCTTCCTCTGGCCTTTGCGTGTGGGTACAAGCATGCATGCCTGCACACAAATTTGTACATACCCCCCATTTCAAATGTGAAAGAACGGGCTGGGAAGATGGCTCAGTGGGTTAGCTGCTTGCTGCTCAAGCATGAGGACCTGAGTTTGATCCCAGCATTCATGTAAAGTGGACATGATGTTGACCTCCACACAAGCACACCCCACACATGCACATGTTTATAGACATAGAAGTGAAAAATAAGTAAATAAAGATGTCAGAGTTAAAAAAAAAATATATATATATACATTTTTTTTTTTTTTTGAGATGGGATCTCCCTTTAGTTCCAGCTGGCCTGGAACTCACTATGTAGACCAGGCTGGCCTTGAATTCACAGAGATCTGCCTGCCTCTGCCTCCTGAGTGCTGGGATTAAAGGTGTGCGCCACCATGCCCGGCAAAAAATATTTTTATATGTATGAGTGTTTTGCTTGCAGGTGTGAGGCCAGAAGAGGCTGTCGGAACAGTTCCCTGGAACTGGACTTACAGGCAGTTGTAGCTGCCATGCGGCTGCTGGGAACCAAACCTGAGTCCTCTGCAAGAACAGTGCTCTTAACTGCTGAGCCATCTCTCCGGCCTCAATAAAAATTTTTGGGGGGGTCTCTTTGGACAGGGTCTCCCTGCAGTGTCAGCTGGCCTGCAGCTTGCTCTGTAGACCACTAGGCTGGCCTTGAACCCACAGAGATCCGCCTGCCTCTGCTTCCCAAGTGCTGGGATTAAAGGTGTGTGTCACCATACCCAGCTAATTCTCTTTATTTCTAATTTGAATAAAAGTAATGTCTTTGGCTGAGATATGACTCCACGGTAGAGCACTTGCCGGGCAGCACTGTAAAAGGAACACCCCAGTGCTCTGTAAATGTCCATAGAAGACTGAGTTAATTGGGCTTTTCAGAGACAGAGGAAACCAAACTTTTGAGCCTTAGACATAAGTGACACTTTCTTGATTAGCCCTTTGGAAGTAATCTCTCTGATGTAATTAGAAGTTTTGCTCCCGCCAGGTTTGGTGGCACACACCTGGAATCCCAGCATGTGGAAGGCTGTGCACAAAGACTGCCGTGAACTTGAGGCTAGCCACTGTGTCAAAAGACCGAGGGGGGGGGAAGAAAAAGAACACCAAAGTTGTAATTCCTGAGCCCAAGAGGTTCTGTCACTTTTGTATGTGCCTCCCCACTAATCTGTCTGTCCTTGCATCTAGGATGTCAGATCGTTAAACCCAGTCTGATCTCTTGGTTGGAACAAGAAGGGTTTAGTACAGGGCAGAAGATGACAGTTTTCCAAGGTCAGTGTTCCTGGAAACTCTGTTTAATGAGAGTTCTTATGCACTGAGCCATCTCCACAGCCCCATGATGAAGCTTTGGATGCTGAATGGTGTCTCAGTGATGAGGCAAAGAGAAAAACCTGCCTTCCAGACTTTCAAAAGTTACAAAATTGCCAATTTCCAATGCTTTTTACTTTATTTTTACTCAAGCATTTTTCATTTACTGCTTTGAGAGATGCTCTTTTTCTAGAAGTCTCTTACTCTCTTTGCCTGATAATTTCTTTCTCATCAGTTTTAATTGTCACAGAAGCAGCTTGTAGGATGGTCAGTGAGTTTGACCCAATGTCCTTGTCTTTGCCAGATATGATGGCACACTCTGAAACTGAAGCAGGAAAGTTACGATATCAACAGCAGCACTACATAGTGAGACCCTGTCTCAAAAACAAAACAAAAATTGTCAAATCTCTTTTTCTACTTTTTCCTACCTTTTTTTTTTTTTTTTTTGAGAGGGGATCTCCCTTTAGTCCAGCTGTCCCTGGAGCTCGCTCTGTGAACCCGGCTGTGCCTGAACTCACAGATTATCCAACCTGCCCCGCACTATCCTGAGTGCTGGGGGATTTAAAGGTGTGTGGCCACACTACTGCCCGGCTTCCTACTTTTAAAAAGTAAAAAACATAAAATTAGCCCTTAAAAAAAATTTACGTCCATCATCCCATCCATGTCTTTCCTAGCCCAATTATTCATTATTGGATTTTTCTGTTTTTTTTTCAGAATTGAAAAATACAGCTGGAAGCTTCAGATGTTCAACTAGCTTTCAACAAGACATTCTTCTCACGTGACGCACCCAAGGGGCACACAGGGGTCAGAAAGGGTGTTTTTTTTTTTTTTATTTTATTTATTTCTGTATGGTGTATAGATGTACTGTCTGGCATGCAGGTGTGTGCACCCGTGTCCGTGCAATGCCGGGGAGGTCAAAGAAGGTCCTCAGATTCCCCTGGAACTGGAGTTTCTCCTGGAACTTGGAGTTTCAGATGGTTTCTGGCCGCCATGGGGTGCGGGGGATCGAACCAGGTCCTCTGCAAGAGCGGTCCGGCGCTCTTTACCGCTAGGCCGTCTCTCCAGCTCAGAAAAGGGTGTATTTTATTCTTATCCTCAAAAAAATTGGAGACTGAGGCTATACCTCTGGTGGAGCACCCCGTTGGTGTGCCCCAAGACCTGTGCAGGATTCCAGTACTGCAAGAGCTGAAGGATTCCATTATAAGACCTGTGCAGGATTCCAGTACTGCAGAGGCTGGAGGATTCCATTATAAGAGATATTTGAGAAAGCCAAATATGCCCAAAAGGGAATGAAAATAAATCTGAAAAACTCATGAAGTGGGGGGTTGCCCTGAAACTAATGACAATCATTTCAGAATTTACCCCACATTCCCATGTATATAATTAACATTTATATAATATATATATATATATATTTTTTTTTTTTTTTGGTCTTTTCGAGACAGGGTCTCCCTGTAGCCCCAGCTGTCCTGGAACTCACTCCGTAGACCAGGCTGGCCTTGAACTCACAAAGATCCGCCTGCCTCTGCCTCCCAAGTGCTAGGATTAAAGGCGTGCGCCACCATGCCCGGCCATTAGATTTTTAAAAATTAGAATAGAAATCTTTTATTTTCAATTGAAAATTTATTTATTTTTATTTTATGTGTATACGTGTTTTGCCTGCATGCATTAAGTGTACCACATGCATGCAGTTCCTGTGTAGACCAGAAGAGGGGATTGGATCCCCTAGAACTGGAGTTAGTTGTTAGCTGCCATGTGGGTGCTGGGAAACAAATAGTTTTTTTTTTATTATTATTATTGTTATTATTTTGAGACAAGGTCTCCCTGTAGCCCCAGTTGGCCTGGAATTCACAGAGATCCACCTACCTCTGCCTCCTAAATGCTGGGATTAAAGACATGCACCACCACACCCGGCCTCAAATTGGTTTTCTGGAAGAAGAGCCAGTGCTTATTAACCTCTGAGCCAGATCTTTCTTTTTTTTTTTTTTTTGGTCTTTTCGAGACAGGGTCTCCCTGTATCCCCAGCTGGCCTGGAACTCACTTTGTAGACCAGGCTGGCCTTGAACACACAAAGATCCGCCTGCCTTTACCTCCCAAGTGCTAGGATTAAAGGCTTGTGCCACCATGCCCGGCTAAGCCAGATCTTTCTAACCCCTTTTATTTTCTTTATTGTATTTTATGTGTGTGAGTGTTTTGCCTGGATCTAAGTGCACTTGTGCATGCAATGCCCATAGAGGCCAGAAGAGGGCTTTAGATCCCCTGGAAGTGGAGTGATTGCTGTGAATTGAATCCTGGTCTTCTAGTAGAGCAATTAGTGTTCTTAACCACTGAGCTATCTCTCCAGTTCCCACAGAAATCTTTTAGAGATTAGACCAGATGCCACAGCATTCTGAAGTGTTCAGTCACACCACTTGAAAACAGTGAATAGAGCAGGGACTGTATGCATGTAGTGAAAATAATATGTCTGTCGTCGGTTGGGTGGAATCTTACCAACTTGCTTCGGAAAAATAAGTTCTTTATCCCTCTTACCAGCAGGCAGGAAGCCACCATGGAGGGGAGCTCTGTGATTGGAATCAGTATGGAGAAGTCTTCAGTGAGCTCTCATGCCTTAAGACACACATGAAAACCCAAAGTACAGAGGGCAATTACAATTGCAGTAGTCAATATAAAAAAGATTTCCTTATTCACAAGGAAAACTCTACTGCTGAGAAACGTTCTGAGTTCAACCAGAGTGAAGAAATCCGCGCAGCTCCAATTAAGGTTTACCAGAAAACTGCTGCCCAGGAGACATCCTTTGAATGTGGTGACTGCAGGAAGTCCTTCGTCAGTGAGTCACACCTTCAGGCACATAGGAGAACTCACAATGGAGACAAACTTTATGAATGGAATGAATATGGGAGAAGTTTTATAAACTCAAGACTTTCTGTGCTTATAGAAACCCTCAATGCAAAAAAACCTTACAGATGTAAAGAATGTGGGAAAGGCTATAGGTACCCTGCATATCTAAATATTCACATGCGAACCCACACAGGGGAGAAGCCCTACGAGTGCAAGGAATGTGGGAAAGCCTTCAATTATTCCAATTCATTTCAGATCCATGGAAGAACTCACACAGGAGAGAAACCCTATGTCTGCAAGCAGTGTGGGAAAGCCTTCACTCAGTACTCAGGCCTTAGTATACATGTAAGATCTCACAATGGAGACAAGCCCTATGAATGTAAGGAATGTGGGAAAGCCTTCCTTACATCCTCACGACTTATTCAACATATACGAACTCACACAGGCGAGAAGCCTTTTGTGTGTGTCAAATGTGGGAAAGCCTTTGCTATCTCTTCAAATCTTAATGGACATTTGAAAATGCATGCTGAAGAGAAGACCTGTGAGTGCAAGGTATGTGGGAAAGCATTTGGATATCTTTCATGTCTTAATAATCACATGCGAACTCACAATACCAAAAGATCATACCCGTGTAAGGAGTGTGGGAAGGCATTTAACTACTCCACCCACCTTAAAATCCACATGCGAATCCACACTGGAGAGAAGCCCTATGAGTGCAAACAGTGTGGAAAAGCATTCAGTCACTCCACTTCCTTTCAAATACATGAGAGAACCCACACTGGAGAGAAGCCCTATGAGTGTAAAGAGTGTGGGAAAGCATTCATCTGTCCCAGTTCCTTCAGAATTCACGAAATAAGTCATACTCACACTGAGGAGAAACCCTATAAGTGTCACCAGTGTGGAAAAGCCTACAGTCATCCTCGTTCACTTCGGAGACATGAAAGAACTCACTAGTGAGAAGCCCGATCGATGTAAGCAATGTGAGACAGCCTCGTTTGCTCGCATTTGCTTTGAAGACATGATATTCCCAATGGAGAGAAACTACTAAGCTTATATACACAGCTAGGAGCCATGGTGTGTGCCAGCTGCTCAACAGACTGAGGCTAAAGGGTCAGTTCAATGCCAGACTGGGCAACGCAGAAAGATCCCAGGGTTCAAAAGATTAAAGTGAGGGATGGCGGAATGGCTCCCTAAGTAAAAGCTCTTGCCACACAAGTCTGACTATGAGTTCAGTCCCTGGAACCTATGTAAAACAGCCTGACGCAGTAGTCCCACCTCACCTACAGCAAGATGGGAGGTGGGGACAGGAGACTTACCTGAAAGCTTGCAGACCAGCTAGCCGCCTGAAGTACCCAGCAGACCAGCTAGCCTGGAGTACCCAGCAGACCAGAAAGAACAAACCTTGCTTCAACAAGGTGGAAAAAAAGGGCTGACTCTTGAAAGTTGTCCTCAGATCTCCACATGCATGCACCCCACATAAACATACAATAATATGTATTTTTAATGATGGCCAGTGAGTTGGCTCACTGGGAGTGCATTTCCACAAAAGCCCAGTGACTTGAGTTCAATCCCATATCCCATGTTATGAAGAGAGGAGTCCCAAAAGTTGTCCTCTGACCCCCATGTGTGTCTTGTCATGCATGTCCACATACACAATAACAAATGAAACTGAAAAGTTAAAAATGAATAAAAAGGGGAAAATGCATGCATCTATTAGGGAAGAGCTCTAATGCAGTAAGACTGGTGTCCTCATGAGGTGAAGCTGCATCAGGAGTGCACGCAGAGACTGAAGTCTTTAGAAGCTGCTGCCTGTGAGCAAAGGCTCTGCCGAGGTTGCACAGGAAACCTGAGTTACGCTGGTGTTTGACTTCCAGCCTCTAGGTTGTAAGAAATAAATCTCCATGTTTAAGCCACCTACCTTGTCTGTATTACTTTGTTATATCAGTTCTTTTTAATTTTATTTATTTTTTTATGTGTATGAATGTACTGTCTGCATGTAGGTTTGTGCACCCGTGTCGTGCAATGCCACGGAGGTCAGAAGAGGGCGTTGGATTCCCCTGGAACTGGAGTTAAAGACGGTTCTCAGCTGCCATGTGGGTGCTGGGGATTGAACCCGGGTCCTCTGCAAGAGCAATAGGCACTCTTAACCACTAGGCCATCTCTCCAGCCCTGTTATATCAGTTCTAACAAGTAAATACAATAAACAATATGAGAGTTCCAGGGCATCTGGTGCCCTCTTCTGGCCTCCACAGGTACTGCATGCATGTGGTGCACATATGTCCATGTTGGCAAACACTCTACCTATACAATCAAATCTTAAATTTAAAAATTTTCTTTTATGGGGCTGGAGAGATGGCCTAGTGGTTAAGAGCGCCGACCGCTCTTACAGAGGACCCGGGTTCGATCCCCAGCACCCACATGGCAGCTGAGAACCATCTGAGACTCCAATTCCAGGAGAACTCCAGTTCCAGGGGAATCCGACACCCTCTTCTGACCTCCGCGGCATTGCATGACACGGGTGCACAAACTTGCATGCAGACACATACAGAAATAAATAAAAAATAAATAAATAAAAAATTTTTATAGCCAGGCATGGTGGTGCACACCTTTAATCCCAGCACTTGGGAGGCAGAGGCAGGCAGGGCTCTGTGAGGTCAAGGCTAGCCTGGGTGTACATAGAGAGTTCCAGGACAGCTGGGGCTACAGGGAGACCCTGTCTCAAAGATACATACATATACATACATACATACATACATGTGTGTGTGTTTTTTGCAGGTATTTAGATGCACCATGTCATTTAGTGCCCACAGAGGTGAGAATAGGGCGTCGGATCACCTGCAACTGGAGTTACTGAAATTAGCTGCTGTGGCTGTTGGGAACTGAACCTTTGCAAGAGCAGCCAGCGCTCTTAACTGCTGGGCCAGGTTTCCAGCCCATACCTAGTGTTTGAAACTATGCCCTAAATTTGCCATACATAAGACAATCCCTGTGAGTGTGAAGATTCTGATGACTTTCAGTTGTTTCTGATCTTCTGACCCAGAAACATGCTGCCACGTTGCAGAGCAACATCCGCTTGTCACTCAGGTCCTCTGAAAGGCCTTCTTGGAGAGCTACACTCCTGCACCGTCTGCTCAACTGCTGATGGACTGCCCCCAGAGCTAGTGTGCACCTGCCACCTTGTGGTCACATCCTTTTCCTTATGTGCACTGACAGTCACTTCCAATTGTCTCTTTTGGAGTTTACTGTTGCACATACAGGCTATTTTCAACTTTTCTCATATGTCTTACAACCTTCAATGTGGATTTTGTGTGTGTGTGTGTGTGTTTGTGTGTGCCATTGATCTGTAATTCTGTTTATTATGATTACTTTTTTTTTTTTTTTGTCTTTTTCGAGACGGTCTCCCTGTAGTCCCAGCTGTCCTGGAACTCACTCTGTAGACCAGGCTGGTCTTGAACTCACAAAGATCCTCCTGCCTCTCCCTGCTGGGATTAAAGGCATGCACCCTATTCTTGGGTCTTCTTTTTTTTTCACTTTTTAAAATATTTTATGTCAATATTTAATATTTTATTTATTGTTTATTTATTTATTATTTTGTGTGTATGAATGTATTGTCTGCATGTCAGTAGGTGGTCCCGTGTCATGCAATGCCTGTTGAGGTCAAAAGAGGGAGCTAACTCTTTTTCCCCAGGAACTGGAATTACATGTGGGCGCTGGGAACTGAGCCTGCGTCCTCTGCAGCCAGTGCTCTTAACCACTGAGCCACCTCTCCAGTTCCTTGGCTCTTCTTTTTATTGTTTTTTGTGTTTTTTACATTTATTTCTTGGGTGTGTGGGCGTGTGCACATGGGCGTGTTGAGGTGAGAGGACAGTTTGAAGGAGCTGCCTCTCCTGCTGTGTGAGTCCTCAGTCGCAGCAAGCACCTCTGCCCTCTGAGCCATGTAGTCGGGTCTTCATGAGACAGGTTCTAGCTGTGTAGCTTAGACTGCCCTCAAGCTTGGGATCCGCTTGCCTCTGACTCCAGTTGGCAGCACCCTGCCCACCTGTGCACTGTGTTTAGTCATTGAAGTTTCTGTGTGTTCTGAGTCTCTTACTAGATTCCCCGTTCACATGTCCATATTCATTACAGAGGCTTTATGATGCTTTTTTTTTTTTGGTCTTTTTCGAGACAGGGTCTCCCTGTAGCCCCAGCTGTCCTGGAACTCACTCTGTAGACCAGGCTGGCCTTGAACTCACAAGGATCCGCCTGCCTCTGCCTCCCAGGTGCTAGGATTAAAGGTGTGCACCACCACGCCTGGCTATGATGGATTTTAATATGCTGCCATTGTTGTGTTTGGGTGTTCCTTTGACGTGCCTAATTCCATAAAAATATTACTATTTGTGTGTCACATGCTATGTACATGTGTACATGTGTGTGGGAGTGTGCATAGCCACAGCCAAATGTAGTGGTAAGCGGAGGCCCTTGGGCGTCTGTTCTGTCCAACTCTGCCTTATCCCCTGGAGAGAATTTCTTGCTGAACCTGGAGCCTACTCTTCGTAGGCTGGGCTGGGCTGGCCAGTGAGCCCCAGTGACCTCCTTTCTCCCCACGCCTCCCAGCTCGGGAACAGTGTGCATGGCATGTGGGTGCTGAGGATTTGCACTCAGTCCTTGTGGTGCGTGGCAAGTGATCTTTCCCACTGAGCCATCTCGCTGGCCCAGCTTTGAGGAGTCTTAGTAGAACTGCACTTTGGTTGTTATGTTTTGTTTTAAATTTATTTATTGTATTTAAGATTTTATGTTTATGAATGTTTTATCTGCATGCATGTAAGTGCACCCATACTGTGTAGTGCCGGGACCCTTGGAACTAGTTACAGATGGTTGTTAGATGCCTTGATGGGAACCAAACCCAAGTCTTCTGCAAGAGCAGCCAGTGCTCTTAATCCTAAACCAGCTCTCCAGCCCCTTTGTTTTTGTTTTTGAGACAAAGTCCCCTTGTAGCCCCAGCTGGCCTGGAATTCACTATGTAGACCAGGCCGGCATTGAGCTCACAAAGATCTACCTGCCTTTGCCTCCCGGGTACAGGGATCAAAGGTGTGTCCCACCATGCCTGACTGATCATGTTTTATTTCTGAATAATCTCTTGGAGAAGTATCTGGTAACATCAGTGCTATTGAGATGCACAGATGGTCCCAGGGCATATGGTAGGACCACAAGCAAAAAGTCATCAGATGTATAACAAATAGAATCCAGTGAAAATTCAGGCACCAACTACTGTATTGGCAAAAATGTTCAGATAGGTAGGTGGAACAGGCATATGGAAGACACACCGCTCCATGCATGGGTATAGGCCTCCCCCCTTGTCCCTAAGGACAATAGTGCTCTACTCACTCATAATTAACAGGCTCCTGGCACCTGGCTCACTAAGAATTAACAAACTTCTTTGGGCTTTATTGATGCTGAGGCTTGTGAAGGAGGGCCCACTCCCAGGGTGCTGGGAGAAGACCCATAAGACATCCATTTTCTGGAATGCTGGGAACAGGTTGTCCTGCCCTCTCCCTATTTGTGTATGCATCAAAGGAGGGCCCTTACTTGGCCAGTCGCCATGGCCTTGGGCAGCTGGGCTGTTTACTTCCTATAATGATGGGAACACTCGTATGTGCTATGTAAATTCGGTGTGAACTTCAAATAAAGGTTCTCAAGAGGACAGTGCCCACACTCAGGAGACAGAGGCAGGTGATCTCCATGGGTTCAAGGGCAGCCTGGTCTACAGAGCGAGTTCCAGGACATCTGGGGCTACAGAGAGACCCTGTCTCAAAAAAAAAAAAAAAAAAGAAAAAGAAACTGTTCCTGAGCAGCAGAGCCTGGAAGTGGGGTGAGGACCAGACCAGTCCTGGTCTAACCTGTTTCCTGGCACCAAACAGGATATCTACAGTGGGCAGGCCTGTCAGCATGGAAGAATCAATACAGGGGGCTGTATGAGCACAGGCAGTGTCAGGGAGGAGGCTTTACTGGGCTGAGGATGTGACTCAGTTGTTAGAACATTTGCCTAGCATGCATGAAGACCTGGGTTCTGTCCCCACAGTACATAAAATTGAGCATGGCGGGACACACCTGTGATCCTAGTACTCAGGAGATGGAAGAGAAAGGATTGGGAGTTCAAGGTCATCCTTGGCTACACAAATTTCCAGCCATGCCCGGCATGGTGGCACACGCCTTAAAAATCCCAGCACTTGGGAGGCAGAGGCAGGCAGATCACTGTGAGTTCAAAGCCAGCCTGGTCTACATAGAGAGTTCCAGGCCAGCTGGGGCCACAGGGAGACCCTGTCTCGAAAAGACCCCCCCCCAAATTTTTTCCAGTCATAAGAAAAGCCTTTTGGGGCTGGAGAGCTAGCTTAGCAGTTAAGAGCACTAGCAGCTCTTGCAGAGGACATGGGCTTAGTTCCTAGCACCCAGATAGTGGCTAACAACCACTTGTATCTCCAGAGGATCCAATGCCCTCTACTGGTTCCTTCAGGCATTATATGTAAAACACTCATACACATAAAATAAACATAATTTTTAAAAAGAAAAGGTTTTCTGGTATCTTGTGAGATGAGTCCTTATCCCCAGCCTTGTCCTTCAGATCTATATAGCTGTCCTCACAGAGGGAAGACACAGAGCTTGGTACTGCCCCTAGCCCCACCCCCCAGGGCGTGGGAACTGCCTGCAGGCCTAATTTCAACCTTGGCTGTTCTGCCTCTACCCAATCAGACAGGTTGCAACCAATTCTGGGAGAAAACTAAACTTTTTGTGCCTGAACCCAGCTCAACATGGCTGAGGCCTGAGGTGCCGTCTGTGGCAGCCAGGTCTAGAGAAGAAATGATGGCACCTATACCCTAGTCACTTCAGAAGCTCATGCTTTGTCCTGCTCCAGGACCTCCACATGCTGCCACCACCATACGCAGAGGGGCAGGTTTGACTTGTACTCCTGGGGCCTTAAAGAGCCTTGGCACACCATTTGTCTCAGGTTACTGGTCTATGAACTTGTTCACCCAGGAAAGCTCATGCAGGGACCTTCAGGAATATGTAGAAATGAAGACTTGTAAGAATGTTTGGTAAGGCTGGCTGGAGAGATGGCCTAGCGGTTAAGAACACCGACTGCTCTTGCCGAGGACCCAAGTTCGATCCCCAGCACCCACATGGCAGCTGAGAACCGTCTTTAATTCCAGTTCCAGGGGAATCCGACACCCTCTTCTGACCTCCACGGCACTGCATGACACTGGTGTACAGACCTACATGCAGACAGTACATTCATATACATAAAAATAAATAAATAAATAAATAAATAAATAAATAAATAAATAAATAAGAATGTTTAGTAAGTGTGCTTGGTGCCAGGCCGGACGATCAGTTTAATTACTGGGACCCACCTGGTAGAAGCAGAGAACCAACCCTGCAATTCGTCCTCTGACCTCCACACCTCCCCAAGGCACACATGAAAATAAGTAAATGGAATAAAGTAAAAAAAAAAAAAATGTGCCGGGTGTGGTGGCGCACGCCTTTAATCCTAGCACTTGGGAGGCGGTGGATCTTTGTGAGTTCAAGGCCAGCCTGGTCTACAGAGTGAGTTCCAGGACAGCTGGGGCTACAAGGACACCCTGTCTCGAAAAGACCAAAGGAAAAAAAAAAAGTTTAGCAGCTTTCTAGTAAAATACACAAAAAATCAGTTACTTATTTTATTTTATTATTTTATTTTAATTTGTCTTTTTGACACAGGGTCTCCCTGTAGCCCCAGCTGTCCTGGTACTTGCTCTGTAGACCAGGCTGGCCTTGAACTCACAAAGATCTGCCTGCCTCTGCCTCCCAAGTGCTAGGATCAAAGGCGTGTGCCACCATGCCTGGCAACATTTTGTGTATTTACAATGTGGAATCAGCTGTCGAGGGTGGTAACATGTAGACTGTGAGACTGGGTGTTATCTGTGAACAACACTATTAAGAGTCTGAGCCCAGGACACAGCCAATCTGCAGTATAGATTTTCCCTGTGACCCACAAATGTTCCATCTTGGGCATCTGTGAGCAAATCCCTTGAGGGTCCCACAGGTCTCATTTCAGACCATCAGGATGCCATACAAGGCTAGCTCAGGACTCATCAGAAGACATTCGAAATGGATCTCATGGTCTATGGCTCTGGCTGTCAGCAATTAAACATGGCAACAGATGGGCTAAGTAGCAGCATACACCCAGGAAAGGAAAACTCCAAGACCCACTGTCACTCCAGGAACAAATCTAATATGAAGGTGGAAAGCTCTCTTCACAGGTAAGGGCATTTGCTGGGCTACGGTGGCACACGCCTATAATCCCATCACTCAGGAGGCAGAGGTGGGCAGATCTCTGTGAGTTCAAGGCCAACCTGGTCTACATAGCAAGTTCCAGGACAGCTGGGGCTATAGGAAGATCCTGTCTCAAAAAGGACATTAATTAATTATTAATTAATTAATAAATAGAACTAAAACAAGGGGCTGGAGAGATGGCCTAGCATTTAAGAGCATGAGCACCTACTGCTCTTGCAGAGGACCCAGGTTCGATCCCCAGCACCCACATGGTGGCTGAGAACCGTCTTTAATTCCAGTTCCAGGGGAATCCGACGCCCTCTTCTGACCTCTGCGGCACTGCACGACACAGGTGCACAAACCAACATGCAGACAATACATTCATACACATAATAAAATAAAATATAAATTTAAAAAATCTTAAAAAAAAAACAAGAATAGGTAAGGGCACTTTCTGACAAGTCTGACAACCTTATTTCCATCCCCAGGACCTACATGGTGGTTTGTTCCCAAGTTGTCCTCTAACTTGTGGATGCATGCTGGGGTAGTACACACACACACACACACACACACACACACACACACACACACAGAGCACTGGCTACTCTTGCAGAGACCCTGGCTCGGTTCCCAGCACCTACATGGTAGCCAACAGCCATCTCCGGGGGGATTGGACACCCTCTTCTGGCACACATGTGCATTTACATACATTCAGGCAAAACACTCATATACGTAAAATAAAAATAAATAAATAAAACAAAATGTAATTGAAAAAAGTATTTTGAATGAATGCAATTGGATTGCTATTAATTACAGTGCTTGGATTAAAGAAGAGTCCTGCAGCCTGATAACCACTCATGACATAACTGGCATGTTAACAGTACATGTATTGGACAACCACACATAGTGACAAGCATTTGGAGTCTCATTCTTTGAGAACAGGAGGTAGGAGGATCAGGAGCTCAAGGTTAGTGTTGGTTATGTAATAAGTTCATGGGCCCAGGTTACATTCAAAACAAACCCCAAAGCCATAGATGGCCCCACACCCATGCCCACACAGACACCCCTCATTGTACTCAGTGAGGTTTTGGGTTTTTTTTGTTTGTTTGTTTGTGTCTTTTTGAGACAGGGTCTCCCTGTAGGCCCAGCTGTCCTGGAACTCACTCTGTAGACCAGGCTGGCCTTGAACTCACAGAGATCCACCTGCCTCTCCCTCCGGAGTGCTAGGATTAAAGGTGTGCGCCACCATGCCAGGCTTAAAGACGCTTCTTAGCCACTGTGTGGGTGCTGGGAATGGAACCCGGATCCTCTGCCAGAGCAGTCTGGTGCTCTTAACCACCGAGCCATCTCTCTAGCCCCATTTTTTGTTGTTTTGTTTTTTGTTTTTGAGGCAGGGTCTCCCTTTAGTCCCAATTGGCCTGGAGCTCACTTTGTAGACCAGGTGGGCCTTGAACTCACATAGATCCACCTGCCTCCCAAGTTGTTTTTTTTTAAAGAAGAAATGAAATTGAGAAGGGGATGTGTTAGGGGAGGGGGGAGTCAGGGAAAGTTGGAGGGAGGAGAATGGGGAGAAAGATGATCAAAATTCTTTGTATACATCTGCAAAATTCTCAAAGAATAAATAAAAAGATTATATTCTAAACAACCCAGGGCATTGGGCACAATGGCACATGCCTTTAATCTCAGTACTGGGGAGGCAGAGGCAGGCAGATCTCTGTGAGATCAAGGGCGGCCTCATCTACATAGTGAGTTCCAGGGCAGCTGGGGCTACAGGGAGACCCTGTCTCAAAAAGACATAATTAACTTTTCTTTTCTTTTTTTTGGTCTTTTCAAGACAGGGTCTCCCTGTAGCCCCAGCTGTCCTGGAACTCACTCTGTAGACCAGGCTGGCCTTGAACTCACAAAGATCCGCCTGCCTCTTCCTCCCAAGTGCTAGGATTAAAGGCGTGCGCCACAACGCCCGGCACTTTTCTTTATGTGTTTCAGTGTCTTGCCTGTATGAATGTCAGCATGCCCATGTTGTATAATGCCCCCAAGAAGCCAGAAGAGGGAGTCACATCCTCTGGAACTAGAGCTACAGACAGTTGTGAGCTGCCATGTGGGTGCTGGCACTTGATTCCTCTGCAAGCACAGCCAGTGCTCTTAACCTGTGAGCCATTTCTCCAGCCCCATCATTTATCACTTATTTATTTGTTTGTTTATTTATTTAGTCTTTTTGAGACAGGGTCTCCCTTTAGCTCCTGCTGTCCTGAACACACTATGTAGACCAGACTGGCCTTGAACTAACATACATCCCCCTGCCTCTGCCTCATGCATGCTGGGATTAAATGTGTGCACCACCATGCTCAGTTTTTTATTTATTTATTTTTTGTATTCATATTTTGTTTGCCTCCATGTACTATGTGTACCATGTGCTTGTAGTGCATGCAGAGGCCAGAAGAGGGCATCAGAGCCCTCGGAACTGGAGTTAAGGATAGTTATTAGCAGCCATGTGAGTGCTGGGAACCTAACCTACTTGCCCTGGAAGAGTGCTCTTGACTGCTGAGCTATCTCTCCAGCTCCAGATAAGTGGCTTTAATATTTAGTGTGTGTGTGTGTGTGTGTGTGTGTGTGTGTGTTGATAAGGAAGAGTTACAATCTTTTTTTATTTTTATTTATTTATTGGTTTATAAATTTTTTTGTACAAGATTATATTACAAATCAAATCTAGACCTGTGTCCCCCTCCCTACCCTCCTACCCCACCAGAGTCACCGTTTCAGTCAGTTCTTTGACACAGTCTTTTCTGTTGTTGTTGTTGTTGTTGTTCTTTCCAGTATGCATCACTCCCAACTACTTGGACAAAAGCTCGAGAAGCCCTGCACAAGAAATACTTACTACTAGGTAATTGGTGCTAGCATCCACAGATGTGGGATACCATTTGTCGTTTGTTTTTCTAGGACTGTGTTATTTCACTTAACATAATAACTTTTAGTTCCATCCATTTACCTGCAAAGTTCATGATGTCATCTTTCTTTACTGCTGCATAGAACTCCATTGTGTAGATGTACCACATTTTCTCTATCCACTCGTCAGTTGAGGGGCACTTGGGTTGGTTCCAGCTCTTCACTATTGTGAACAGAGCTGCAATAAACATGGCTGTGCATGTATCTCTGCAGTAAGATGAGTCTTGTGGGTATATACCCAGTGGTATGGCTGGGTCAGATGGTAAGCTCATTTTGAGTCTTCCAAGGGTTCTCCACACTGCTTTCCATAGTGGAAGAAGAGTTATATTCTAATAACTGTGTTCTTATATAATATCCTTGTAAGCTCAGGCCATTTGAAGTTCCCTTTAATTTACTTCCTGGGTAGATATCTTGAAATGTAACCCTGGGGTGCTCAGATATTTTATTGCTCTGTGGTGTTTTTACTACCCTCAGAGGTGTTATTCCTCTGCAGCATCTTTTAGCTCTGTGGTTCTTTCCATTCATTATAACTAACTGTTGACAACTATGTATAACTAAGAGAATGGAAAGTTCACAGAATGGTTTCGTGAGGCACTTGGTCCAATTCCTGTAAGAAAACTGTAGATCAAGCATGACAGTGATTTCTGTTTTTGTAACCTGTAATGACCATTTGACCAGGTCCTAGTCCAAATAGCCTGGCCTAGCTCTAGGTCAATAGGTGGCAGATATCCTGACCCCAATCTGGGATAGCCATTTTGGAAGCTACATTGGCTGAGTGAACTCGGGAAGGAATTCTCCTGCGATAACATGGCGCATCATGAAAAGAAACAGAGGGCTGAGGTGCAAACCACAAAATGACTATGTAAAACTGCCTATTTAATCCACTTGTCTACTTCAGTTCAGGGACTCCGAAAATCTAAAACTGCCCTTGTTGCCTCTGGGACCTCATGCCTGAGCAAGGAATTAAGTAACTTTCCAGTTCTCTCCTGGGTGAATGCTTGGTTTCTTAGCTGTTTGAGAATTTTCCCATAACAATGCTGCAGCATGTATACTGAGGTCAGAGGACAGTCTGCAGGGTCTGTTCTCTCCTTCCGCTACATGGGTCTCAGGGAGTGAACTCAGTCCATCAGGCTTGGGAATGAGCTCTTTATGCCCTGAGCCATCTCATTGGCTCCTTTTCTCACATTAAAAAATTTTTTTCTTCAGTGCTGAAGTAAATGCAAAGACTTGCACATGTGAGGCAAGTACTCTACTGCTAGGCTACACCCCCCCCCAACTGTTGTCCTTAATCTGAGTTAGGACTCAATTCTTTTTTAAAATTAATTAATTAATTAATTATTTTTATGTGTATTAGTGTGCTGTCTGCATGTAGGTTGGTGCACCTGTGTCGTGCAATTCTGCAGAGGTCAGAAGAGGGTATCCAATTCCCCTAGAACTGGAGTTAAAGATGATTTTTAGTTGCCATGTGGGTGCTGGGAATCGAACCTGGGTCCTCTGTAAGAACAGTCGGTGCTCTTAACCACTGAGCCATCTCTCCAGCCCCTCAATTCATTTTTTAAAAAATATTTTACCCCTGAGGACCAGATCCTCCACTGACCTTGAAAACCTTGGTTAATCTGGGATAACTGTGTGGCCTTAAACATCCAAAAGGAAAGTATAACAAAAAATAAGTAATAAGGCCTGAGAAATTGTACTTCAAATATAAAACTCGAGATCTTAGTGAAAAAACAAAAAGTTAAAAAAAAAAAAAAAGCACTGTTGTTTTGCCTGTCTTCAATTCTTACTGGCAAGTGCAGCTACCCTGTGGATGCCACTGCTTTTGCCATCCTTCAAAGACATGAGACACATCTTTCAACCTTCCAATATGGACTGAAGACTCATGTCTCTCCAAGAATCCTCCAAACCTTCAGTGCCAGATGGGGACTGTGAAGACATCCGGCTTGTAGACTGAGCAACTACTGGGGTTTCAGCCTCTTCAGAGTATAGACTGCCATTGTTGGACTACCCGGGCTGTATCACAGAGACCAGTACAGGAAGATCAAGACAGGATGTGGTGCTTACTGAACCTCATTTGGTGACCATGGGAAGGGAAGACCCCAGTGTGGAGCACAAGGGCAGGACTGATGGTTGTTTGGGCTTGCCAAGGAGGAACCTTCAAACAATTCCTTAAGGAAAACGTGACATCTTTCGGCCTAATAAAGAAAATAAATAAATAAATAAATAAATAAACAAACAAACAAATAAATAAACAAATATTAAGCTGAAGATGCTGAAGCCCAAAAAACAAAAAAAAATTTTTTTTAATTTTTTAGCCAGGCATGGTGGTGCACACCTTTAATCCTAGCGCTTGGGAGGCAGAGGCAGGTGGATCTCTGTGAATTCAAGGCCAGTGTGGTCTACAGAGTGAGTTCCAGGCCACAGGGAGACCTCGTCTCAAAAAGACCCCCCAAATTTATTATTTTTATTTTATGTGCATGAGTGTATTGCCTCCACGTGTGTAAATGCATTCATGTTGTGCAATGTCCGTGGAGGTCAGAAGAGGGTGTTGGATTTTCCTGGAACTGGAGTTATGGATGGTTGTTAGCTACCATGTAAGTGCTGGAAATCAAACCCAGGTACTCTGCAAGAGCAGCCAGTGCTCTTAACTGCTGAGTCATCTCTCCAGCCCCTCAATTCACTTTTTTGGGGGGTAGGGGAATGCAATTCTTTATTGGGGTATATTCAATCCACGTTTGCAAGTGAAAACAAAAACAGCCCTAGGACGTTCTTTCCCAAGTTCTGGGACAGAAATTTAACCATAAAGAATTATTTCTGGAGACTTGCATTGAAAACAAAAAACAGGTAGGGGTTAAAACCAGGCATCACTACTCAGGCCAGGCTAGCCTGGAGCTGTGGATCTGTGTGCTAAGATTATAGGTGCATACCACATTGAACCTTGCCCTCACACCTGAGAGTGTGATGTCTTCATAACCTGGTAACTGGTTCCCAGGCAGACCCTGATGGCTGAGTTCTGACACTCTGGACTATATCCAAAGACTGAAGGATTCCAGTTCCATGGAGCGTTACTGGAGAACTCTGGTTTCCTGCCTCTAGAACAACCTCTGGAAGCTTCTGGGACCTGGCCTCCACAGGAGCCTGCTGGATGGAAGCCTCACTGACATTCACAGGAGCCTGCTGGATGGAAGCCTCACTGACATTCACAGGAGTCTGCTGGATGGAAGCCTCACGGACATCACAGGAGTCTGCTGGATGGAAGCCTCACTGACATCACAGGAGTCTGCTGGATGGAGGCCTCACTGACATTCACAGGAGTCTGCTGGACAGAAGCCTCACTGACATCACAGGAGCCTGCTGGATGGAGGCCTCACTGACATTCACAGGAGTCTGCTGGATGGAAGCCTCACTGACATCACAGGAGTCTACTGGACGGAAGCCTCACTGACATCACAGGAGTCTACTGGACGGAAGCCTCACTGACATCACAGGAGTCTGCTGGACGGAAGCCTCACTGACATTCACAGGAGTCTGCTGGACGGAAGCCTCACTGACATTCACAGGAGTCTGCTGGACGGAAGCCTCACTGACATTCACAGGAGTCTGCTGGACGGAAGCCTCACTGACATTCACAGGAGTCTGCTGGACGGAAGCCTCACGGACATTCACAGGAGTCTGCTGGACGGAGGCCTCACGGACATTCACAGGAGTCTGCTGGACGGAGGCCTCACGGACATTCACAGGAGTCTGCTGGACGGAGGCCTCACGGACATTCACAGGAGTCTGCTGGACGGAGGCCTCACGGACATTCACAGGAGTCTGCTGGACGGAGGCCTCACGGACATTCACAGGAGTCTGCTGGACGGAGGCCTCACGGACATTCACAGGAGTCTGCTGGACGGAGGCCTCACGGACATTCACAGGAGTCTGCTGGACGGAGGCCTCACGGACATTCACAGGAGTCTGCTGGACGGAGGCCTCACGGACATTCACAGGAGTCTGCTGGACGGAGGCCTCACGGACATTCACAGGAGTCTGCTGGACGGAGGCCTCACGGACATTCACAGGAGTCTGCTGGACGGAGGCCTCACGGACATTCACAGGAGTCTGCTGGACGGAGGCCTCACGGACATTCACAGGAGTCTGCTGGACGGAGGCCTCACGGACATTCACAGGAGTCTGCTGGACGGAGGCCTCACGGACATTCACAGGAGTCTGCTGGACGGAGGCCTCACGGACATTCACAGGAGTCTGCTGGACGGAGGCCTCACGGACATTCACAGGAGTCTGCTGGACGGAGGCCTCACGGACATTCACAGGAGTCTGCTGGACGGAGGCCTCACGGACATTCACAGGAGTCTGCTGGACGGAGGCCTCACGGACATTCACAGGAGTCTGCTGGACGGAGGCCTCACGGACATTCACAGGAGTCTGCTGGACGGAGGCCTCACGGACATTCACAGGAGTCTGCTGGACGGAGGCCTCACGGACATTCACAGGAGTCTGCTGGACGGAGGCCTCACGGACATTCACAGGAGTCTGCTGGACGGAGGCCTCACGGACATTCACAGGAGTCTGCTGGACGGAGGCCTCACGGACATTCACAGGAGTCTGCTGGACGGAGGCCTCACGGACATTCACAGGAGTCTGCTGGACGGAGGCCTCACGGACATTCACAGGAGTCTGCTGGACGGAGGCCTCACGGACATTCACAGGAGTCTGCTGGACGGAGGCCTCACGGACATTCACAGGAGTCTGCTGGACGGAGGCCTCACGGACATTCACAGGAGTCTGCTGGACGGAGGCCTCACGGACATTCACAGGAGTCTGCTGGACGGAGGCCTCACGGACATTCACAGGAGTCTGCTGGACGGAGGCCTCACGGACATTCACAGGAGTCTGCTGGACGGAGGCCTCACGGACATTCACAGGAGTCTGCTGGACGGAGGCCTCACGGACATTCACAGGAGTCTGCTGGACGGAGGCCTCACGGACATTCACAGGAGTCTGCTGGACGGAGGCCTCACGGACATTCACAGGAGTCTGCTGGACGGAGGCCTCACGGACATTCACAGGAGTCTGCTGGACGGAGGCCTCACGGACATTCACAGGAGTCTGCTGGACGGAGGCCTCACGGACATTCACAGGAGTCTGCTGGACGGAGGCCTCACGGACATTCACAGGAGTCTGCTGGACGGAGGCCTCACGGACATTCACAGGAGTCTGCTGGACGGAGGCCTCACGGACATTCACAGGAGTCTGCTGGACGGAGGCCTCACGGACATTCACAGGAGTCTGCTGGACGGAGGCCTCACGGACATTCACAGGAGTCTGCTGGACGGAGGCCTCACGGACATTCACAGGAGTCTGCTGGACGGAGGCCTCACGGACATTCACAGGAGTCTGCTGGACGGAGGCCTCACGGACATTCACAGGAGTCTGCTGGACGGAGGCCTCACGGACATTCACAGGAGTCTGCTGGACGGAGGCCTCACGGACATTCACAGGAGTCTGCTGGACGGAGGCCTCACGGACATTCACAGGAGTCTGCTGGACGGAGGCCTCACGGACATTCACAGGAGTCTGCTGGACGGAGGCCTCACGGACATTCACAGGAGTCTGCTGGACGGAGGCCTCACGGACATTCACAGGAGTCTGCTGGACGGAGGCCTCACGGACATTCACAGGAGTCTGCTGGACGGAGGCCTCACGGACATTCACAGGAGTCTGCTGGACGGAGGCCTCACGGACATTCACAGGAGTCTGCTGGACGGAGGCCTCACGGACATTCACAGGAGTCTGCTGGACGGAGGCCTCACGGACATTCACAGGAGTCTGCTGGACGGAGGCCTCACGGACATTCACAGGAGTCTGCTGGACGGAGGCCTCACGGACATTCACAGGAGTCTGCTGGACGGAGGCCTCACGGACATTCACAGGAGTCTGCTGGACGGAGGCCTCACGGACATTCACAGGAGTCTGCTGGACGGAGGCCTCACGGACATTCACAGGAGTCTGCTGGACGGAGGCCTCACGGACATTCACAGGAGTCTGCTGGACGGAGGCCTCACGGACATTCACAGGAGTCTGCTGGACGGAGGCCTCACGGACATTCACAGGAGTCTGCTGGACGGAGGCCTCACGGACATTCACAGGAGTCTGCTGGACGGAGGCCTCACGGACATTCACAGGAGTCTGCTGGACGGAGGCCTCACGGACATTCACAGGAGTCTGCTGGACGGAGGCCTCACGGACATTCACAGGAGTCTGCTGGACGGAGGCCTCACGGACATTCACAGGAGTCTGCTGGACGGAGGCCTCACGGACATTCACAGGAGTCTGCTGGACGGAGGCCTCACGGACATTCACAGGAGTCTGCTGGACGGAGGCCTCACGGACATTCACAGGAGTCTGCTGGACGGAGGCCTCACGGACATTCACAGGAGTCTGCTGGACGGAGGCCTCACGGACATTCACAGGAGTCTGCTGGACGGAGGCCTCACGGACATTCACAGGAGTCTGCTGGACGGAGGCCTCACGGACATTCACAGGAGTCTGCTGGACGGAGGCCTCACGGACATTCACAGGAGTCTGCTGGACGGAGGCCTCACGGACATTCACAGGAGTCTGCTGGACGGAGGCCTCACGGACATTCACAGGAGTCTGCTGGACGGAGGCCTCACGGACATTCACAGGAGTCTGCTGGACGGAAGCCTCACGGACATCACAGGAGTCTGCTGGATGGAAGCCTCACTGACATTCACAGGAGTCTGCTGGACGGAAGCCTCACTGACATTCACAGGAGTCTGCTGGATGGAGGCACCACCGACCTCCACCTGAAATTGTTGAGTGGCAGCCTCAGTGACCTCCACGGAAGCTGGCTGGGTGGAGGCCTCAGCGACCTCCACAGAAGCCTGCTGGGTGGGGGCCTCAGTGACCTCCACAGAAGCCTGCTGGGTGGGGGCCTCAGTGACATTTCAGTAGTCTGCTGGATGGAGGTGTCACTGACCTCCACCTGAGACTGTTGAGTGGCAGCCTCAGTGACCTCCACAGGAGCCTGCTGTGTGGGGGCCTCTTGGACCTCCACGGGAGAATGCTGGGTGGGGGCCTCTAGGACCTTCATGGGAGAATGCTGGGTGGGGGCCTCGAGGACCAAAATGGGAGAATGCTGGGTGGAGGCCCGTCGTTCCACAGGAATATACTGGGTGGCAGCATTGTAGACGTCCACAGGAGCTGGCCTAGTGGCAGCCTCAGAGATCCCCACTAGCAAACACTGGGCCTTGGCCTCCTGAGCTGGGTTTGGCAACAGTTTCCTGCGGTAGAAACCAGCCAATCTCAAGATCAGGTTGGATACGTCCTGTTGATAATAAGGAGGCCGAATATCAGGATCTCAGCTTCGCCTTCAGGGTCCCCTGGATTCACATGCACCAGTGTATGAGTCATAAACTCCACGTATGGGATGTGCCCTCCGTCCCGACCAAACACTGCTTCCACCAGCCAAGCGTCCAGGTGAACTGCTTTCGGGCTCCTCAAGTACTCTGTCTGGAACCACTTAGGCAGCTTGCGGTCTCCTGACACCTTGAATACGGTCCCTTCAACCTGCTGAAGCTGCAGGAGCATCTGAAATTTCTTGGAAGCAGCCATGCTGCAGGAACCTCACTGTGGTCTGCAACCATGAACCCTCAGTTCACTTTTTAAAGACTTATTTCATTAGATATGTATGAATGTTCTGCCTGCATGTATATGTGCCTGGGTGCTATCTGAGGTGGCCAGAAGAGGGTGTTAGATACCCCAGGACTAGAGTTACTGAACAGTGGTAAGCTCTCATGTGGGAGCTGGGCAATGAACCCAGGTCCTTTGCAAGAGCAGCCAGCTCTCCAGACTCCCATGTAGGGATCAGGATCTCAGGTGGCCCAGGCAGTCCTGAACTCCTTATGCAGTTGAGGATAAGGTTGAAATCGATGGTTGAGATGATAGGTATGCACCATGCTAAGGTTATGTGCCGATGGAATGCAGGGCTTCATGGATGCCAAGCAGACACTCTACTGCCCAAACCACAGCCCTAGTTATGCCTGCCCCCCCCTCCTCGGGTCTCACAGTGGAGCTCCAGCCAGTCTGAGCTCTGGGTCTTCTCCTGCTTCAGTGCTCCAAGTACCACAGGTACAGGTGTGTCTCATGGCACCTCACTTCATTCTTGATGTCTGCAATGTATACATGACATTGACAGTGTGCTTTAGAAGTCTTTTTATTTTTATTTTTTTATGTGTATGAGTGTTTAGCCTGCATGTATCTAAGTGCACCTGAGTTGTGTTATGCCTGTGGAGGCAGAAAAGGGCATCTGATCTCCTGGAACTGGATCTCCATGTGGGTGCTAGGACTCGAACCTGGGTCCTCTGCAGGAGCAGCCAGTGCTTTAATCACTGAGCTATCTCTCTAGCCCCTAAAAGTCTTTTTAAAATTTTTTAAATTATTTTTATTTTACATGTATGAGTGTATTGCCTGCATGTGTGGAAGTGTACCCGTGTTATGCAACAGCTGCAGAGGTAAAAAAAAATCCCCTGGAACTGGAGATACAGATGGTTCTTAGCCACCATGTAGGTGCTGGGAACCAACTTGGTTCTTTATAAGAGAGCAGCCAGTGCTCTTAATTGCTGAGCCATCTCATACCTTTGTATTCTCATAATGTCTACAAGGAATTTTGAGTATTCATTTCTGTAACCTAGCCGCCAAGTGACACAGAAATGGACTCAGAGACTGGCCTAGAATCTTACAAGGTAAAAACAGTGCCAAGCAAATAGAGCTGCCCTATGACCAGACACTGAGCCACAGAGATATATTGTGACAGATGAAAATGGCTTTGAATACTTTGCAGCTCTTCCCATTGAGGTAGGGTCACTGTTGCCCATCACGTTATTTCTTGGTTTTGTGATTTTTCTTTTTTGAATAACACAATTAAAGATTTTTTTTTTTACATTTACTTATTACTTTTGGGGGAGTGTGCTCATACCAAGAGGTCAGAGAAGAATTTGTGGGTGTCATTTCTCTCCTACCACCACTAGGTCTCAACTCAGGTTGTCAGGGTTAGTGGCAATCCCCTTTACCCATGGCATCATACACAGGTCCTAGTCTGATCACGAAGAAGGCCTTGAGCTGAACGTGGTGATGCACGCCTTTAATCCCGTAACTCAGAAGCAAGACACAGACAGATCTCTGTGAGACTGAGGGCAGCTTGGTGTATATAGTGAGCCATAGGTTTAATTCTCAGCACCACATGAAACTAAGCATGGATGGCTGCACATGCCTGCTTACCTGTCATCCACCCACTCAAGATGGAGAGACAAGAGAATAGAAGTTCAAGGTCATCCTCAGCTACACAGAAGTCTGAGGCCAGCGTGGGCTATATGGGACTGCCTCAAAATAATTTTTTTTTAAAAGAGCCCATAGCAATCTTTTCCTTTGATACAAAATTTTATGCCACTTGGTGATGACTAGAATTGGGTAAAAGGAGAGAGTGACGTAGGAGGAGGAAGCTAGGTCATCGAAGGATGGTGAGAGCAGGGACTGAGAAGTTTTTGTTTTGTTTTGTTTTGTTTTTGAGACAGGGTCTCCCTGTAGTCCCAGCTGTCCTGGAACTCGCTCTGTAGACCAGGCTGACCTTGAACTCAAGAGATTCGGCTGCCTCTGCCTCCTGAGTGCTGGGATTAACAGGCGTGCACTACCAAGCCTGGCCAAGAGAGTCTTTGGAATCCATCTGTACCATACAACCTCTACAAATTTCTTAAAAATACAAAAAAATCAGGGGGGCTGGAGAGGTGACTGAGTGGTTAAAAGCAACGACTGCTCTTGCAGAGGACCTGGGTTCGATTCCCAGCACCCACATGGTGGCTAGTGTAAAGTTATAGCCCCCCCCCCCCCCAATGAAAGGCCACGAGGTCTAGATTCTTCGGAGCAAAGTTTAATTCAGGGTAGCCGGGGCTAGGCTCAGGGAAAAGATAGAACCAAGCACAAAATGGCGTCTGGCTTGGGAATTTAAATTCCCTTAAGGGAGAAGGTGGGAGTGGGATTCAGTGAGGGTGGGGTGGGTCGAAAGGCAAGGCGGAAGATTCCTGAGTAATCGGTGGTGGCCTGCGTTAGCATAGCCAAAGGCCAGCCTGGTAGAGACGGTTCTTGGGCAACTTGATCTTAGGTGTCTGCATTCCAATGGGCTTCTGGAGCTCACACCCTGACAGCTAGGAGCCATCTTTGACTCCAGTTCCAAGGGAATCCGACCAAAAAAAAAAAAAAAAACTGTAACAATGAATAAAAGAAAAAAAAAATCAGGATTTTGAGTGAATGGAGAAAAAAAAGAAAAGAAAAAAATCAGTTAAAGCTGGGCATGGTGGCACACGACTTTAATCACAGCACTCAGAAGGCAGAGGTGGACGGATCTCTGGGAGTTCAAGGCCAGTCTAGTCTACATAGCGAGTTCCAGGTGAGGTCGGGCTACACAGATGATGCCCTGTCTCAAAAAGACCAAAAATCCCAAGCAAAAACAAAATAAGACCGATGGAAGTGATGGGCCGTCTCCTAGAATACAGGGAGGAGATACGAGGGTAGGTGGAGGCCCGAAGCTTCTTGGGACCCTGTACCTCCAGGGTCGCAATTCAAGCTGCAGCTCCGCCCATAAGCAAAGGCCGTTCTTCCCCCAGGCCATGTTCTAAGGCCCGGTAGTTTTCCGAACCTGTTTGTGTCTTAGGCACTGGACCCTGGGCCAAGTCCTAGGAACTGAAATTCCTTCTTCTGAGGCTTCCCACTCGGACAGCGAGGCACTTCCGGTCTCCAGTTTGGAAGCGGAACTGGCGCCACAGCTTCTCTCTGTTTCTCCAGAGAGCTCCGCGCGGCCCAGTTCCCTTTCTCCTCCGCGGTGAGCAGGCTGATGGGTCCGGTGTGGGCGGTGAGGGCGTGGCGGTGGCGGAGGTCGGGAGGAGGGCCGCCTGTCGCTGCGGGGCCCTGGGGAGAGGCGGTGTCCGCTTCGGAGGCCTGGCCGCCCCGCCCGCAGGCCTGCCGGGGGCCATTTCGCTTAAGTGAGACCGATGCTCCCTCCTGGTGTTCTACAGGGTCCTTGCTATCTCTGATGTAATCTTTTTTTCTTTATGGATATTTTATTTTATTTTTTTATGTGTATGAGTGTCCTGTCTGCATGTAGGTCTGTGCACCCGTGTTGTGCAGTGCCGCGGAGGTCAGAAGAATGTGTCGGATTCCCCTGGAACTGGAGTTAAAGATGGTTCTCAGCCTCCATGTGGGTGCTGGGAATCGAACCCGGGTCCTCTGCAAGAGCAGTCGGCGCTCTTAACCACTGAGCCATCTCTCCAGCCCCATTCTGATGTAATCTTAATTTATTTTTTCTAGAAGGAAAAGGAACTTCCTCCATTCGAGTCTGGAGTGGCGACCTCCCTCCTCAGGGACCTGGTCATCCCTGCGCTACCTGGTGAGCACTGCGTGGAATTTGAGGGAAGTGGGCTGCATCCTCCAACGTTGAATTCCCCTCCCCCGCCCTGGTATCCTGTATTTGTTTTGACATAATATATTTAGTTAAACAGAACCCTTTTTACAGAGGACCCGGGTTCGATCCCCAGCACCCACATGGCGGCCGAGAACGGTCTGAAACTCCAATTCCAGGAGAACTCCAGTTCCAGGGGAATCCGAGACCCTCTTCTGACCTCCGCGGCATTGCACGACACGGGTGCACAGACTTGCATGCAGACAGTACATTCATACACATACAGAAATAAATAAAATTAAAAAAATAAATAAATAAATAACATTTTTTAATATATTTTATTTTTTTGAGACAGGGTCTCCCTTTAGTCTCAGCTGTCCTGGAGCTTGCTATGTAGACCAGGCTGGCCTTGAACTCAGAGATCTTCCTGCCTCTGCCTCCCAAGTGCTGGGATTAAAGGCGTGCGCCACCATGCCCGACAAAAATAACATTCTTATTTTAAAATTCTTATTTTAAAGTTTTATTTTATGGGGGCTGGAGAGATGGCCTAGCGGTTAAGAGCGCCGACCGCTCTTACAGAGGACCCGGGTTCGATCCCCAGCACTCACATGGTGGCTGAGAACCGTCTGAAACTCCAATTCCAGGAGAACTCCAGTTCCAGGGGAATCTGAGACCCTCTTCTGACCTCCGTGGCATTGCACGACACGGGTGCATGCACCTACATGCATACAGTACATTCATACACATACCGAAATAATTTTAAAAAGTTAAAAAAAAATAAAAAATAAAATTTTATGTGTGTGAAGGTTTTGGCCAATGTGCACCATGTTGGTACAGTGCTAGCAGAGGCCAGAAGAGGGGGTCGGATCTCCTGGAACTAGAGTTACAGACCGTTGTTGCAGCCATGTGGGTGCTGGGAATCAAACCCAGGTCTTCCTTTGATTTTTGTGGGCAGTGCATGTGTGCCACTGTGCATGTGTGGAAGTCAGAGGTCAACTTTGGGGAGTCAGTTCTCTTCCTTCTGTTGTTTGGGTTCTGGGGATCAAACTCAGGTCAACTATCATATACTTGTTTCTAAGACATAGGGAGGATGCAGCCTACTGGGTCATCAGACTTGGCAGACAGAGTGCCCCACCCCCCATGCATCTCACATCTTGTTTACTGCTTTCGTTACATAGCAGTGGCATAATTGATGAGGACATCTGCATATTAAGTTGGTGCTGCTTACACAAAAGCTATGAGTTCATGGTCTGGACAGATGGCTCAGTGGTTAAGAGCACTGGCTGCTCTTGCAGAGGATCTGGGTTTGATTCCCAGCATCCACATGGCAGCTAACAGTTTCAGGGGAATTTGATGCCTTCTTCTGATTCTGCAGGCATTACATGACATGGGTGCACTTAACATGCAGGCAATACACATAAAATAAGAACAATAAAAATATTTTTGAAAGTTATGTATTCATTTCTGTCAGTGTGAAAATATTTTTTTGAGGCTAGTGAGCTGGCAAAGCATATAGTCCGAGTTGCTGGGGTTCCCTGCGACCCACATAAAGGTAGAGGGAGAGAACCAACTCAGTGGTGGATTTCTCTGACCTCCACACACACACACCTTGGCACATGGGCACACTCCCACATACACTCCATACAAACAATAATAATAAAATTTACAAAACACTTTCATTCCAGGTGTATGTAATGCCCTAAAATGGAAGCAGCCCAAGCAGGATTTCAGCAGAATAGTGGTAAAGTTGTGGTATACTTTTATTATGGAAGATTCTGGAATTAAACGTGAATGTAGAAATCAGGATGATTTTTACAATTTTGAATGAAAGAAGCTCAGTTCTAAAAAGAGTGTGTGATTTTTCTCCAAGACCAGGGTTCTTCATTAGATGATAGGAGTACATTTGTTTTTATTGCCCTCTAGAAATTCATAGTGGTTTAGACAGATGTAGGTGCCAGGCATGCTGCTGGTTGGGATTGTACTGGGTGGCTGTTAGGCATTGTTTGGGTTGAAGTCTTACATGACTGCAGTGAAGAAACCTAAGTAGAGAAACTGTTTCCACACTGTGGTGATGGGCATAATTCTTAGAATTACAGGATTTATGGGGTGCTCTCTGCTGGAGGCCGACTATTGTTCTGCAAGGAACCTGCTCTGTAGACTAGGCTGGCCTCAATCTCAGAAAGATGCTCCTGCCTCTGCTCTGAGTGCTGGGATTAAAAGCCTGCTGTGCCATTCCTGGCTTATGAATTTATATTCCTATTTTTTAAGCATATTAAGCCCGTTTTATTTATTTATGTATTTTTTGTCTTTTTTGACTTTGCCCATGAAAGTCTGTGGATCTTAAACGAAATAATCACTCTTGGAATTGGTGGTGTGGCTCTCTGGTTGTCTAGCATGCATAAGGGCCGGCCTACGGTTGATCTCAGCACTTAGAAAAACAAAGTACAGGGGCTGGAGAGATGGCCTAGCGGTTAAGAGCGCCGACCGCTCTTGCAGAGGACCCGGGTTCGACCCCCAGCACCCACATGGCGGCTGAGAACCGTCTGAAACTCCAACTCCAGGAGAACTCCAGCTCCAGGGGAATCCGACGCCCACTTCTGACCTCCGCGGCATTGCACGACACGGGTGCACAGACTTGCATGCAGACAATACATTCGTGCACACATACAGAAATAAAATTAATAAAAAAAAAAAAAATTTAAAAAGAAAAACAAAGTACAGTGCTCGCTTCGGCAGCACATAGTAAAATTGGAACGATACAGAGATTAGCATGGCCCCTGCACAAGGATGACACGCAAATTCTGAAGCGTTCCATATTAAAAAAAAAAAAAAAAAAACAAAGTACAGGGGCTGGAGAGATGGTCTAGCGGTTAAGAGTGCCGACCGCTCTTGCAGAGGACCCAGGTTCGATCCCCAGCACCCACATGGTGGCTGAGAACCATTTTAACTCCAGTCCAGGGGAATCCGACACCCTCTGTCTGACCTCTGTGGCAATTGCAACGACATGGTGCACAAACCTACATGCAGGCAGTACATTCATACACATAAAAAATAAATAAGCACCGGGCGTGGTGGCGCACCTTGATCCTAGCAACTTGGGAGGCAGAGGCAGGGCCGATCTTTGTGAGTTCAAGGCCAGCCTGTCTGTCTACAGAGCGAATTCCGGACAGTAGGGCTACAGGGAGACCCTGTCTAGAAAGACCAAAAAAAAACAAAAAAAAAACAACCCCACAAAAAAGTACAAATGTGGGGCTGAGAGATAGCCTAGCGGTTAGAGCACCGACTGCTCTTGCAGAGGACATGGCGTCGATCCCCAGCACCCAATGGCAGCTAAAACCGTCTGTAACTCCATTCCAGGAGAAACTCCAGTTCCAGGGGAATCCGACACCCTCTCTGACCCCGTCAGGTGCATTGACAGGGTGCACAAACCTACATGCAGACAGTACACTCATACACATACAAAAATAAATAAAATAAAAAAAAAAAAGTAATGTGACGAGGTCATATATATATATATATATGGTCTTAAGGGATTAAATCTAGTTGCATAAAACTTAGCAAAGGGTGACTTCCACCACTGTTGTGCTTTTCAGCCATTATTGCCTGTTCCTAAATCTGAAGACAGATGGTTGTTATAATTAATTCCTGCAGCTGGAATGCTGTGATTCCATTCATGGAGGCCCCCACATCATTCAGTATTAAAATTACTTACTGAATGTAATTGATAACTGGGAGATAGTTTGCTTGTGGACATGGTTTACATACTGTGTTTATTGATTGTTTCAACAGCCTCTCAGAAACAGCGTGACTGCTCCTCAGAACCAGATGCCCTTTTCTGAATAGCTTAGCACCTTTCTCATCAAAGTCTTTGAAACGTATCCTAACTGTATCTACCTTTCTTGAAAGAATCCAGATATGACAAGGTATTGATAGCATCCTCCATTGGGGCATTTAGTGGTTACTTCTTACTGATACATAAATCTAACATCTTTTAGTCATTTTCTTGGATTTGGGTAGGAACATGGTCTGGATTTACAAATTATACTTAAAATTGAAATCAACAGAGTCTTTTTTTTTTGTTATAATATTTACATGTTTTATAAATTCATAGATTTTTGCATTTGAGCTCAGTCCAATTTAGACTTCATTCTTCTTCATGTCCCTCATCCCACCGAGTTCATGCATTTACCATACATGTCTTGCATCTTTTTTTTTTTTTTTTAGATTTTTTTTTTTTTTTTTTTTTCTCCCTGTCCCCAGCTGTCCTGGAACTCGCTCTGTAGACCAGGCTGGCCTTGAACTCACTCACAAAGATCCGCCTGCCTCTGCCTCCTGAATGCTAGGATTAAAGGCGTGCGCCACCACGCCCAGCATATGTCTTCCATCTTTTTCTCAGTCTTTTTAAAGTTTTTCTCTGCGAGGTTTTTTTTTAATTTTAAAAATTATTTATTTTTTAATATTAGTTTAGTTATATTTTTGTCTTTTTTGAGACAGGGTTTCCCTGTAGCCCCAGCTGTCCTGGACTTGCTCTGTAGACCAGCGGCCTTGAACTCACAAAGATCCGCCTGCCTCTGCCTCCCAAATGCTAGGATTAAAGGTGCTGTCTTTTTTTTTTTGATTATTATTTTTTATGTGATGAATGTCTGTCTGCATGTAGTTTTTGTGCACCCGTGTTGTGGGTACAATGCCGCAGAGTCAGAAGAGGGTGTCGGATTCCTGGAACTGGAGTTTAAAGATGGTGTCTCAGCTGCCATGTGGGTGCTGGGGATCGAACCCGGGCCTCTGCAATAGCAGTTGGTGCTCTTAACCACTAGGCCATCGCTCCAGCCCCATTATTTATTAGTTTTTATGTGTATGAGTGTCACTGTCCTGATGTAGGTTTGTGCAACCCGTGTCGTGCATGCCATGGAGGTCAGAAGAGGGCATCGGAATCCCCTGGAACTGAGTTAAAGAGGTTCGTTATGCCACGTTGGGGTGCTGGGAATTGAACCTGGGTCCTCTGCAGAGAGCAGTCGATGCTCTTAACCGCTGGCCATACTCTGCAGCCCCAAGAGGTTTAATTGTTTGGGCAGAAGTTAAACAGTTTCATCAGTCAGTTCTTTGACCCAGTCCTTTTGTTGTTGTTGTCTCTCTCTTTAGTAGTGCATCCAAAATATATCCTGTATATACATCACATATATACCAAAATTATGACCTCTCTGAAAAAAACTATGGTAATTCCAAGATATGTTTAGGATTCACATTTTTTTCCCTAATTTTATATTATTCTAAAATATGAATACATACCCTCCCACTATATACCACAATAAACAAAGTCTGAAATAAGTGGTAAGTTAATTCTAGAGCCCATTAAGGGATTCACAAAAGCACAGTTGCTTCGATAAAAGAAATAGAACGTTAACATTGCTCAGCTTCTTATTCTTTAAAAGTTTTTTTTAACTTACGTGTGGTGTGTGTGTGTGGTGTGTGTGTGCGCTGCGCGTGTGTAGTGTTGGGAGTGGTTGGATGGGTGGTGGTACACCAGAGTGCAAGGTGTCAGTGGAGGGCCAGAGAGGATTTGGAGCCCCCTGGAACTGAAGGTTATATCCAGGTAGTTTTGAGCTGTTCTTTGAGTGGAACTGTTAATACAGTCTTTACTCTTACTGTGGAGCCATCTCCCTCGCCCTGGGGACTCTTATTTTTGAGGTTTTTCACAACCTCTTATCCATACATCCTGGAGTCTGTGGACCAGTGCTGATCTCTAGTTGCCCTAGGCTTCAGGGGAGGAGTTGCCCCCCTTGGCCTCCTGCCCACACACCATGAAAGCAAGCAGTGACTGTTTATTCTTGGGCCTGCTGGAAGCAGGGCCTGTCAGATTCTGAGCGGATGAGTCTCCATACCCAACTGCACATCATGTTGCGGTTCATGGGTACCTCAAGTTGTAACTACCATCTTCTTTCTAGAGAGTATAGGGAAGTTTAGGCCTTGTTGTGTATTCCATGTGTAGGAGAGTTGACTTCCTTTTCTGTTCGCTCTTTTGGCAGAAGCAGGGTACTAGAGGGCCTCACTCTTATCTGGGTCCATGGCTGCCTCAGGAAAGAAACTAGTGGGATTTTGTGGGACATGGAATGGCCCTGCTGGCACTGTGTGGTGGTGCGCAGTGGATGCTGCTGTTTTCATTGCTTAGCCAGGATGTCCCTAGTAAAGGGTGAACACCCAAGAAGTAGGGGCTGCAGAGATGGCTCAGTGGTTAAGAGCAAACGACCCCGTCTTGCAGAGGACCCGGGTTTCGATCCCCAGCACCCACATGGGGCTAAGAACCATCTTTAAGCCGGTGTGGTGGCAGACGGCCTTTAATCCATTGCACGCAGGAGGCAGAGGCAGGGGGATCTCTGTGAGTTAGAGGGAGACCCCTGTGGGGGGCGAGGGGAAAGACCTAAGAAGTAATGTACCTGGCGAAACTTAAAGCAGTCATTTTAGTTCCAGTTGCCCTAAGCAGCAGACTTTCATATATTCCTATTTACTAGAAATTACTGAGACATTGCCCAAGATTCTCTCCTTCAGGAAACTAAAAAACTTCCTGCACCATGGTGATGATGGGGAGTGTTCCAGGGACCAAACCCTTGTCATCAGGCAGGCCACCTTGACAGCCCGCACCTGCTTTTCGTTACTGATCCACAGTTCTAGCTGCTGGCAGAGCTTTTACGCATCATAATTACAGACATATGCAGTAACTAAGATAAACCTTTTCATCCCCCCACCAAAATTGAGCCAGGTGTGGTAGCATACTCCTTTAATCCCAGCATTTTGCAAGGCAGACCTTGTGAGATCCAGGTCGCTAGGGTTACTGGTAGACCCTGAACTCAAACCCAAATTTTACATGTTGTGTGTGTGGTGGGTGTGGTGTGTGTGTGGTGTGTGTTGTGTGTGTATGTGTATAAAATTATTAACTTTTGTCTTTTGAGACAGAGTACTCCCTGTAGCCCCAGCTGGCCTGGAACGCATTATGTAAGCCCAAGGCTGGCCTTGAACTCACAAAGATCCTGCTACCACTGCCTCCTGAGTGCTAGGATTACAGGCATGTGCTACCATGCCTGGCCCAATAAAAGCGTTTTTTTGTTGTTTTTGGTTTGTTTTGTTTTTTGTTTGGTTTGTTTTTAGTCTTTTTTAGAACAGGGATCTCCCTGTAGCCCGGCTGTCCTGGAACTCACTCTGTAGACCAGCTGGCCTTGAAACCAAAGATCGCCTGGCCTCTGCCTCCCCAGTGCTAGGATTAAATGTGTGCCTGCCCCACCATGTCTGGCCCAAATAATAGTTTTGAAAATAATTTTATCAGGGCCGGGTGTGGTGGTGCCACCTGGTAAGCCCAGCACATGGGAGGCAAGAGGCAGGTGATCCTATAGTCAAGGCCAGCCTGGTCTACAGAGCAAGCTCCAGGCCAGCTGGGACTAAAGGAGAAACCTGGTCTCGAAAATTACCAAAAAAAGAAAAAAAAAAAATAATTTATCAAACTCTGATTTGTTTGATGGATCCTAGGTAATTGGCCTCTGTAAATAACTCCTTTTAAGTTAGAGTAAAATGAATCAATGGGTTGTATTTTATATTGTCCAGACCTATTTTTCATAAATAGGAAAAACTGTTTTCACATGTCATCAGTGTGGGAACACCTATGCCATGGGGATGTGTTTAGAAGATCAGAGGACAATTTTTGGGGTTACTTTTATCCTCCTGAGGTTTCCAGGCATGGAACTAGGTTGTCAGATTGCACAGGAAACACTTTCACCTTTGAGCAATCTCAGTGGCTCTGTTTTTCATATATCTTTTTATCTTAGCCTTCCACCTAAGGACAGGAGGTCAGACTAGGAGTGTTTACTCCATAGGGACTTAGAAGGCTTATGTGTTGTGGGACCTGTTTTCACTTGTACTCCATTAGAAAACAAACCAATACCCTGTTGTGTTTAGCTATATAGGATTCTATCTTGGAACTTTTAAAAATTAAATGCTTGGCCGGGCATCATGGCACACTCCTTTAATCCCAGCACTCTTGGAAGGCAGAGCAGGTGGATCTCTATGAGTTCCAGGACAGCTGGGGCTACAGGAGACCCTGTCTCTAAAGACAAAATGAATAAAATAAATAAAAAATATTACTGGTGTTTTAGGTGGTTTTGGGATTGAACCTAGGGATCTGTACATGGTAGGCAACTGAACTGTATTCTCAGCCCATTTTTACTACTGCTCTGGGTGCTTTCTGGAAGCACACACCAACTCAAGTCGTTGTCCACTTACAGAGGACATTCTGGTTCTGGATCTGAGATGAAATCAGTCAAGCTCCCTGAGCTGAGCCTGTGGGGTTGTGTCAACTAGAGTTGTCAGGGAGGCGTGGCTTGCCCCTCTTTTTTTAAAAAAATTTTTTTTAATTTTATTTATTTTTATGGTGTATGAATGTACTGTCTGCATGTAGTTTGTGTGCACCCCATGTCGTGCAATGCCACGGAGTCGAAGGAGGCATTGGGTGTCGGATTCCCCTGGAAACTGGAGTAAAGACGGTTCTCAGCGCCACGTGGTGCTGGAGATCAAACCCGGGTCCTCTGCAAGAGCAGTCAGCGCTCTTAACCATCTCTCCCATCCCTGCTCTTTCTGTTACCTGACATCAAAGCCTCTATCAGCAGTGTAGACAAGTGCCTCTCAGGGCAAAGATTGGACCCAGAACATTGTGTTTCCCCTTATTTTCCCAAGCTCCACTGTCGTGTTTAGCCTGCTAGTCCATGTAGACTTTCTTGTACTATCCTAGAGTTGTACATCCATCTGTGTCTGGGATGAATGGCAGAGGTTACCAACTAGTAATGGAAATTTTACTGCTTTTCTCAGGAGCCTCTTGCAGATATCTGGTAACCCTTGGTTCCCTGGGAAGATTCTGCTAAGCCAATTCTAATCTTCCAGTTTTGCACCATGAGGGGTCATCCTGTCACTCTGACTGTAGCTCCCTGCCTTTCTCTTTTATAAAAGCACAGCTTTCCTTTGGATCCGTAAGTATATCTTTTTGGGTTTTCTTGTTCAGGTGGACATTACATATTTTTCCATTTTCAATTGCTGCTATTTTTTAATGAAATCATACCCCAGTGTACAGTGAGTATACTAAAGGCTATCCATATTTGTTTAATGAAATCATACCCCCTCGTGTACAGTGAGTATACCAAGGCGTACCATAATTTTGTTTAATGAAAGCATACCCCCTTGGCCGGCGTGGTGGCGCACCGCCTTTAAAAATCCTAGCACCGGGAGGCGGGGGCAGTGGATCTTAGGAGTTTCAAGCCAGCCTGGTCTACAGAGATGAGTTTCATTTATTGTTTTTTTCAGGCCAGGTGGAGCTTACCAAGGGAGACCCGTCTTGAAAAGACCAAAAAAAAAAAAAAAAGAAAAGCATACCCCCATGTACAGTGAGTATACTAAGGCTATCCATATTCGTTTAATGAAATCATACCCCTGTGTACAGTGAGTATACTAAGGCTATCCATATTTGTTTAATGAAATCATACCCCTGTGTACAGTGAGTATACTAAGGCTATCCATATTCGTTTAATGAAATCATACCCCCGTGTACAGTGAGTATACTAAAGCTATCCATATTTGTTTATTTTTCCCTTGGCCTAATTGTTAATTTTTTTATTTATGTTTTATTTTTATTTAAATTAAATTTATATATATATATATTTTTTTTTTAAAAAAAAAGCAATTTTTTATTGAAGCTTTGTTGCATGTCATACAACATTTCCCAATCAAACTCTAGACTCCATTTCCCTTTCCTTCCCGCCCCACCACACCACACCCAGAGCTCATGCATCTGCCATACTGTTTTCATCTTTTTCTCAGTTTCTTTTAAAAATTTTCAATGCAAGAAGTTACTGTTTTGGGGAGAGACATTCAACCATTTCAGTCAGTTCTTTGACCCCAGTCTTGTTGTTGTTGCTGTCCCTTCAATTAATTATCCTCCAAAATAGCATGTATGCATGGCCACACATATATCAAGATTATGACATCATAGGGTTTTTAACATCTTCAGCTTATGATTTCTTTTTTAGTTTATTTTTTTATTTTATTTTTTATTGTGTATGAAGGTACCTGTCTGCATGTAGGTTGGTGACACCCGTGTCGTGCCAAATGCCGCGGAGGTCAAAAGGGTGTCGGATTCCCCTGAACGGGAGTTCTCCGGGAATTGGAGTTACAGAAAGTCTTACTTCCCATGTGGGTGCAGGGGAATCGAACCCGTGGTCCTCTGCAAGAGCGTCGGTGCTTCTTATATCGGCGTAGGCATCTCTCCAGCCCCTGATTTCTTTTTTGAATAATTGTTATTTTGTTTTTTATTAGTGCTGAAGGATGTCATGTTTTCCTTTAGGAATTGTTTGAAGGCTCTCCTTTGCAAGCCCAAACCACATCAGTTGTTTCCCTTGTGCTCCACAACTGTCGGTCTTCACCCTTCGTCCCATGGTCACCAAATATGAGGTTCAGTAAGCAACAATGTTACTAAAGTCTTGATTTCCTGTATCATGGTCTCCGAATGAATCAGCCGTGTAGTCAACAATGGCAGTCTATACTCTGAAGAGGCTGAAACCAAGTAGTTAGCTCAGTCCACAAGCCAGATGTCCTCAGCAGTCCCCATCGGCAACTGGAAGTTGGAGGATTCTTGGAGAGACATGATCAATAAGTCCATATTGGAAGGTTAGAAAAGCTGTGTCTCAATGTCTTTGAAGGACGGCAAAAAAAGCAGTGGCGGATTCACACAGGGGTAAGCTGCACTTTGCAGTAAGAATGGGAAGATAGGCAAAACAACTGTTTTTTTTTTGTTGGTTGTATTGTTTACTCAGAATCTTGAGTTTATACCCGAAGTACAATTTCTCAGACTTTATGGATTATTTCTGGTTATCCTTTCCTTTTGAATGTTTAAGAAGGACCACACGCCCACATTAACCAAGGTTTTTGTTTCCTCAAGTCAGTTGAGGATCTGGTCCTCAGGGGGTCACTCAGGTTTTGGAGGGGGAGGAGGGACCCCCTGGATCCTTTTGGCTTTTCAATTTACCAGTTCCATCCATTCGAGGCAAACTCAGTTCTTGCTAGACCAGGCGTCCTTTTTTGAAGCATGAGCAGGACTTTCCATTCCTCCTCTTTCTAGACAACATCCTTTTTAAATTCATTCATTCATGCGTCCATTTTTGCTATGTTGAGGACAGAAGCCAAGGGCCTGTGCCTGCTGGGCATGCTTGTCAGTTATGTCAGCCCGGGACCTCTCCTTTCACACTGTTTTCAACAGCTTTGAGAAAAGCTGATTCTGACCTGTTTGATTATGATTATGTGCTCTTGGCTGGAGATTTTTTGCGCAGTGGTTAGTACATGGCGGTCAGCAGGGGACCTGGGTTTGGTTCCCGCACCATAGGGTGGGCCACCCGCCCAAAACCACCCAGCTGTAAACTCTAGTTCATCATCGCTGCAGACACTGCATGAGACGCAATGCACTTATATAACGTGCAGACATAATGGGTGTACTCTTATAGTCTTATTCAGATAGGATCTTTTTCAAGACATTGGATCTTTCTAGGTGTAAATATCTTTTGTATCTTTTTTGGGAAGTAGGAAAATATTACTGACTATCTTCTTGAACAAATTGAGCAACAGTGCGAAGAACAATGTCCAAGGCGATTTTGTTTTTTTTTGTTTGGTTATCTTTTTCGAGACAGGGTCTCTCCGTAGCCACCACTGCTGGAACACTCCAACTATGTAGACCCCAGGCTGGCCTAACTCACTCACAAAAGATCGCCTGCCTCTGCTTCCTGCAGAGTTAGGATTAAAGGGTGCGACCAACACGCGGCCTCAGTTGTTTTTAATCTTTTGATTGGTGGTGGTTTACGCCTGTGTGCTTATAGCGCATGTTGCAGGTCGAGGACGGCCTGTCAGGCATCAGTCCGTGCCTTCTACCTTACTTGTGATAGGGGCCATTGCCACTGGGTGGTGACAGGCTAATTGGTCCCTGAATCTTCCAAGGATTCTGTCTCTTCATCTCTCTGTAGAAATGCTGGAATTAAAATTCAAGCATTACTGTTTGGCTTTTCACAGGGGTAAATGGGTATTGAAGACTCAGGTTTCCCTCATGCTTGTACACATTAAGCATGCTCCTAGCCCCCCCCCCCCAGAGAACTTGTTGGTGATAGCATAAGGTGATTCTTTGAGAATTCCTGCCAACTAAGTGTTTGGCTCGTTCCTTAATTTTGTGCTCTCCTTGAGATTTTGCCTGTATGGAGCATCAGGCAGAAATAACACACTGTTTCTATTGTGAGGTTCCAATGAGATGAGACAGTGGATGACACATATTCTGTCATGTTTGTAGGATAAGGACATTCTGGTCACAGCGTTTTACAGTCAGAAGAACGTTACATTTTAAGTAATCCATGTTCTCAATTTCCCAAGCCCTTTACATAGTGGCTGTTTTGCTTTGCATACCAGATGACATTTTAGGGATGGAGTTATCACAGTCCCTGCTCAAACCATTTCCCAATTTCCCACTACTCATCTGTACGTAAAGTAATCACCCGTGTTTTCACAACATATAAAAAGCCTTCTTGTGTAACTTAGAGTACTGTCTGTAGTTACTTTTCTGTTTTTATGGTAAAATANCTAAGGGGAAAAAAAACAAACAAACTGGATCTTCTATCTGATCTCCCCTCGCTCCTCTCCTTTCAAAGCCCAGGGACTCTCTCCGAAGAGTCTTGAGAGCATTCAGATCTAGGGGCTCAAGGGGGGGATGAATTGTGGGATCCACAGCAAAAATGGACTGGATTTTTTTTCCCCTTTTATTTGATCCACAATGTTTGTGTAAGTAAACCTTTTCAACTGGATTTGGGGCACCTGGGTTTGTATAAAACTGGGCTCAGATATTAAACTTAATTGGGCTTTATATGGACACTTTTATTTTTTCTTTTATTTATTTATTCTGTGTATGAGTGTACTGTCTGCATGTAGAGTTTGTACCCTGTGTCGTGCAATGCGCGGAGGTCAGAAGAGGGGCATCGATTCCCTGGAACTGGAGTTCTCCTGGAATTGGAGTTACAGACGTTCTCGGCCACCATGTGGGTGCTGGGGATCGAACCCGGGTCCTCTGACCAGAGCAGTCGGTCCCGCTCTTAAATGTAGGCCAGCTCTCCAGCCCCTATATGGACTGCTTTGTTGTGTGTCTATCTTACATGTATATGTATCTGTGCTACATAAAAAAAAAAAAAAAAACCTAAAAAACAAGAAGTATGGCAGTCTGAGCAACAGAGAGAAGTAAAAGCTGCAGTGCCTGAATTCAAACACAGCCATGTTCGCAGCACTCTGCTCTTTGCACTGCGTGCGATCCCAGGAAGCTTTTTAACTGTCCTCTTCCCTCCCAACCTTCGTCTTCCCCATCTCTTCATGGCACAGCATACTCGGCTTTCAAACTGTAAGCACCTGCTTACTTGCTGTGACAGAACCCTGTACATATCTCTTTCGGTTAAATTTTTTGTCTGCTATATTAAAACATAAAATTTATACCTATTGTGAACCATGTGGGGGTATTTTGGCATTTATAAATGCATCTTTTGGAACTGTGGCAAATTCTATGAGCTTGAACATCATTTTTTAGGTGAGAACACTCCAAATTCTTTCTTCCAGCTGTGTGTAATGTAGAGTACGATGTCATCAGTGCACTCATCCTATGCAGCACACAGCAGAACTACCTCTTCCGCTCAATCTAGTTCAGCTTCTCTTCCACTTTCTCTTCTCAGCCGCTTGGTAACCATATTTGTTCTCTTCATATGAGACCAGATTGGTTCACCATAGTGGTGATTTCTGGATTTTTACGTCTGCGTTTATTTCATTTCACCACAGGTCCACCTACTGTCGCAATACATCTTGCAATTTTCACATGTATCTTCATCATCATTACTAGTGCACTTCTGTGTACACCTTTTTGTTTGATGAGAATCTCCCGTATTGTTTTATGATTTGTGTATATCGATTCAATTGTATTTGGAAATGATTACCCCCCCCACCCACCCCAGGCCAGGTGGTGCACGTCTCCCCCAAGGTGGTTGCGTTCAGAAGGGCTATCGGAGACCATCTGGTTGCATGTCGCGGTCAGGGGACTCCAAGAGCTTGTAGAGGTTATAGCCTGGCCTCTGCCTTCTTCCCGGCGCACAAGTGGCTGGTTTCCTGTCTGGCAGATAAAAACATCGACTGTCCGCTGTTCAAGATGTGGCCCAGCCCACCCGCTCCACCGGCTAGCCACCTCGCTTCGCCACCTCCGGCTCAGCCACCCTCGCCAGTTCACCTCCGGCTCCCTCAGCCACCTCCGGCTCCCAGCCACCCTCCGGCTCCCAGGCCACGCACCTCCGGCTCCAGCCACCTCCGGCTCCAGCCACCTCCGGCTCCAGCCACCTCCGGCTCCAGCCACCTCCGGCTCCAGCCACCTCCGGCTCCAGCCACCTCCGGCTCCAGCCACCTCCAGCTCTCGCACCGTCCGGCTCCAGCCACCTCCGGCTCGCATCCGATCCAACCCGTCCGGCTGTTACTCGATGCTCTTCATCTTGATCTCTCCGCCCAGCACCTCGGCCCAGCCACCTCCGGCTCCAGCCACCTCCGGCTCCAGCCACCCACTCAGCCGCTCTAGCTTCCTTTCTCTCCTCAGTGTGATGAACTCTATTACCACTCTGAGGTTGCTTGTGTCAGGTGTTTTTTTGTTTTTTGTTTTTTGTTTTTTTTTTTTCAGAGTAACAAGCAACATTATACACAACCTGTTTGGTTCAAATCTCAGGAGAGTGAACTTACACAAGTTTTGAAACGTCTCTGTAAGATACTGACAGACATACTCCTGTAGGTTGTGGAAAATGAGGTAAAAATTAGTAAAAAATAGAACTAGCACCATGATGTGCGTGTGCTTGCTTGGTGATTCCTGTGGATGCTGCAGAGTTTTTTTTGTTATAAATCTGTTGTGATTGTAAGCCCTTTCACAATGTACTGTGATTTTCATGTTTATGTCATTATTCAATGAGAGTTCATTATACAGTTGAACTCAGATAATCCAGTCAGTAACAAGGCCAAGTGTTTGTTTTGGAAAGCCCTTGTAAGTTCTGCTTAATAGCTTTCTTTACATAGCTTTAACAAAACTCTTGAATTCTGATTACTTTTAATTATAGCAAAACATCAGCCTTTGGGAATTTCTATCCTTGATAAATGCATGATGAATGCATGAGACATTTAAAAGAACAATCATTGAATATAGCGTGCCATGCCCTTTCAGGAGCTGTTCAGTTTTTACAAATGTAAATAAAATCTGCTGCCTGCAAAATTGCTCGTGTTTACAGGCTGTTGGCCAGGGAGTGGTTTTTATTTCCACTTAAAATGAAATGAAAAGGCAAATAATCGAAGCATGATACCATGCATTTAAAATATATTTTATTTAATTATGTGTGATCAAATTTTTCAACAATGTCTGGGGTTTATTTTTGTTTGTTTTTGTTATGGTTTGTTGTTGTTTTTTTTGGTCTTTTTGAGACAGGGTATCTCTGTAGCCCCAACTGTCTGGGAACTCACTATGTAGATCAGACTGGCCTTGAACTCACAAAGATCCACTTGCCTCTGCCTCCTGAGTGCTAGGATTAAAGGCATATGCCACCTTGTCCAGCTAAACAATCATATATCCCACCAGCTCCTCCCTCTACCTCCACTCAGATCCAACCACATTTACCTAGCCCCACCCCCCCCCTAATTTGTGTCCGCCTTTTTTAATAACCAATCAAATCGCAGATTTATGCTAAACGCACCATTACTCCTGGGTGTGGGCCATCCACTGGAGTGTGGTCTCCATACCAGGGTCCACCTGTTTAGAGAAACCTGACTTTTCCTCTCCCAGAACCCATCAACTGCTCGATCTGGCTTCCATAGGGGTAGGGGCTAGAGGCTTGTGAAACTAGCACAAGATCAAGCCAGGCAACCTTCCAGCATGGGAGGAATTCGTGAGCTAATATAAATGTAATGTTCCCAGACTCTGAACAATTTGGCATTTCAGATTTGACTAATACCGGGAGAGAAAAAAATCAACACTTTTTTTATTATTTGAAGAAAGTAGCTATTTCTTTCTGTTGCTGTGATAAAATACCTTGACAAAACTAACTTCAGGGAGAGTGTATTTTGGCTCAAAGGTCCAGGGTACAGCCCCTCATGCTGGGAAGTCAAGACAGAGGGAGACTGAGGCAGCTGGTAACGCCAAATCCTCAGTCAAGAAGATGAAAGTGGTGTTTCCATTCTGCTTGCTTTCATCTTCCTAGCCAGCCCAGGAAGTGGTGCCATACAATTTTAAGGTGGGTCTATCCCAACTCAATTATCTAATCGACAGAAAACATAATCAAGACAATAGCTCAGGGACTTGTCCATATGATAGTCTAAGCTAGCTGGAAGTCAATGGTGTGACAAGAGACAAACTCACAGGAACATAATCACAGTCATAAATGTTTGTCTTTGCAAGGCCCTCCTAGTAAACACAAGGTCTACTTATCTCCTAACTCCTCCCAAGAGTGAAGACTATAACTTCTCAAGTACAGCCAGAATCACTTGGGGGTAAGATGTGCTCTCACAGATCCACAGTTAAGCAGTTTGTTCACTTGTGGACATGAAGAGCACTTACCCAAGGCAGGACTGCTAAAGAATCACTGGTCATTATCTTGGGAGACTACAGTGATATCTGAAGTTGTTGACCAGATGGTATAATTTGGTTCCTGAGTGCAGAGCTTATCTACCCAAAGAGTAAATCTCAAAGCTTTGAACTTTGGGATTCTTATTAGTGATATGCCATGTGCTTGAATAGCTTTGTGGTGCAAACTTGACAACCTGGGTTGAGGGAGCCTCAGTTTAGGGAATTGGCTCCATTGGCAGTCTGTGGCCGACAGTCTGTGGAGTAATGTTCTTGAATTGTCGACCATGTGGGAGGGCCCAAGCCCACTATAGGTGGTGCACACCTGGGCAGGATTGTTGGTGTACTGTATATAGAGGCAGCGGGCATGGGTCCAGGGAAGAAACCATGACCATGCAATTCTTTCCTGGCCTGTGCTTCAGCTCCGCCTCCAGGTTCTGCTCTGAGTGTCCTGTCTTGGCTTCCCTGGGTGATGAACTGTGACCACAGAGCGCATGTAAGCGAATAACCCTTTATTCTCCCAAATTGGTGTCAGTCGAGTGTTTTGTTCCAGGCAGCAATAGAGACAAACTAGAACAGCCTCAGCAGTTGAAAACCTACAACATAATTGCGTACCTGACTTAACAGGTAAGACGTATTCGGGGCTCCATAATTTCCTCCAGTGCTGGACTTTACTCAGAGTTTAAAAATATGTATTTTATTTATGATTTTATTTTATGTGTATGAGTGTACTGGCTTCCGTAAGGTAGTTTCACCATCTGTCCACAAGATGCCACTACAGAGTCAAAAAAAGGTATCCAATCTCCTGTAGGTGGCATTATGATCGTACTGTTAGGCCCACCATGTGTGTGTCTAGGATCCCAATCCTCTGCAAGGCCGGCCAGTCGCTCCTTAACAGTACTGAGCGTATCTCTGCATGGGCCCGCCTCATTTTTAAACTCGCCTAACTTCCTCATGCAGCAAATTAAGTCATCTATGCTAGATCAGTTCATATTATAAATTACATGATTATATCAAGTTTTGCAAAATTGAGATTTGTTTAAATCTCATACCACTGTGTCCTTGAATCTAAAAGTTAAATATTTTTAATTACACATCTTTGAATTCCTCAAAGGTTCCTCAAAGCTTCCCAAATGATATAAAGATAAGAAAATGCAGATTAGCACACATAAAATGTACTTTCCAACTCTGCCTTTCTCTGTAGATGCCAGAGAAAACAAGGCAGCAAGCACTAACAACGTGAGCAGGCATGGCTCAGTATAGTTCACTGCTGTTCACACCAGGCCCATAATAAATGATTCCCAACAGCTTTTGTTTTCTGTAAAATTTAGGACAGTAGCCAGATTTTAAAGAATGCACTATGTAAATTTGTTTCATAAATTAAAATACACAGAGGCATGCTCATCATGCTGGGAAAAAGTGGCCCAGACACTGGCTTAATGGAGCTGTTTATACTGAAGTGTGTATTTGGTACAGGTTGACATATATAAAAAGGCTTCTGAATCTTTGTAAGATTGAAAAAAAAAAAGATCTTGAGATTCCCATAAATTTTCTTGAGAAAAACAAAAACATTCCAAACCAACATGAAGCCATTTTCTATACCTCTTGCTCCAAAAGAACCTTTAAAATCCTTAGATCTGTCTAGTGCACACTTCTTCAGAGGTTTTTCCTCTGTGATATATATTTGCCAGAGAATTTTTATTGTGACTCTACATTTATAGGTCTATATACAAGGTACATAAATCAAACATCTTCTGGTGATAAATCATAAGTAACTTTATTTTAAGACAATTTGGTGCTCACTTAATGTTACTGTTCATTGAAAACAAAAGCATATTTAGAAGGTGGAGGTGTTAGTTTATTTTCATATAATTAAGTCTTGGCTTAACATTTGATATTCCAGCATAAAAATCAACTTTGGCATTTGAGAGGTGATCAATATTCAGCAACACTGGGATTCACCTGTCCTAAACACATACTACAAATGGCAGATCTATGTTTAGGGCATTTCAGAAATTATTGGAAATTTGGTCCTAATCCCAAATCGAAATTCACTGCATGATTTTTTTAAAGAAACTTAAATTGTATCTCAAACAATTTTTTTGTTATATATACTGCTTTTTAATTTTTTTCAGTTTATTTATTTATTTATTTATTTATTTATTTATTTATTTTGGTCTTTTTGAGACAGGGTCTCTAGCTGTCCTGAAACTCGCTCTGTAGACCAGGCTGAACTCACAAAGATCCACCTGCCTTCTGCCTTCCGAGTGCTAGGATTAAAGGCATGCACCACCACGCCCAGTTCAGCTTAATATTTTTATTGAGCTTTTGTACATTTCATACAACATTTCTTAATCAAATTTAGACCCCTTCCTCCATTCCTATTCCCCCACTCGGAACTCATGCATTCTGCCATACGTGTTAAGTTCTGTCTTATATCTTTCTCTCAGTCTTTTTAAAATTTTTGATGCAGAAGTTTACTGCTTTGGTTTTCTTCAACCAAGTCTTTTTTTCCCTTCCCTTTAATTTTATGTTACTTCAAAATATACATATACACACTCCACACCTATACCAAATTTACAAAGTCTGAAAATAAACTATAGGTTAATTCTAAAACACATTTAGGGATTCACAGTTTAACAGTAAACTTGTCAAATAGAATTTTAAAAGAAAACCAAACATTCTACCACAATAAAATCCAAAGATAGCATCTTCTTTCTCTGCATTCTCCCCTCACCCTCCTGGCATTAAACATCTAAACACCTGCTTGGATTTTGCTTATCTTTGGTAGCATAATTTCACAGTATCACAAAACTCAGAGATTTAAAAATAGCTTAGACCTATACCTGTGTTACAGGAAACCTGCCCAGCAAGCTTTTCAGAATACTTGGAAATAATTAGTCTCAGAGTTTAATAAGAATCCAGTCACAAATCTGTCCGTAACACACAAAAAAATCATGTTATCTGAACAACAGATCGGTGAAAATTTCTCTTGGCTGATCTCTTCCTGGTCATTTTTTTTTTCTAAAGGAAATACAGAATTATTATTTACTCACTGTTTCCTTTATTCGTCATCTAGATAATGGACATCTCATGGATAGTTGCCATAGAACAAACATTAAGTTGGGGATAAAATTGTTTATAACTACACATAGCAAGAATTTTATATCTGTTAAGTAAAAATAATAATTTTAAAGTATTTTTAATTCTTAATATTTATTTTATGTGCATGAGAGTTTTGCCAAGTTGTATACAGGGACACAGGTGTGCAATGACCAAGGAGACCACAGAGGGCATCTGCCATTTGCTTGTTGAGAACCAAACCCAGGTCTTCTGCAAGATTAGACAGTGCTCTTAAGCTCTGAGCTATCTCTCCCTCCAGTCCCTAGTTATTTTCCTTTATAACTGTTTAAATTTTTATGCAAATGATTACATTTATTATACTTTTATAAAATTAAAATTGTTCTAATGAAGCCAAAGGAAGACAGCAAGACAAACATCTTTTGTGTATGACAAAGGCATCCCACTTTGGAAAGTTCCTCTGTTTTATCACCTGTCATTAATTTTGCCTTTACCTACCACCTGTATTCTAATGTCTGGAAATAATTCATGTAGAGATAACATATAGACACTGGGTGAGACCACAAGAACCAAAATAGGGCATGCATTTCATTAAGGCTGGGTGACACACCATCAGCAGTGGACGTTGCCAAAGGTGCTGATTTTTCAGCTTGAGGATTAATGGAGGGTATTCCACAACCAAAGGAGGTTAAAAGAAATATTACTAGACCTTTTTATGTAATTCAAATGAGCAGACTCTAAAGAACAATTGTTTTCCAGGGTTTTGTTTTGTTTTGTTTTGGTCTTTTTGAGACAGGGTCTCCCTGTAGCCCCAGCTGTCCTGGAACTTGCTCTGTAGACCAGGCTGGCCTTGAACTCACAAAGATCCGCCTGCCTCTGCCTCCCAAATGCTAGGATTAAAGGCGTGTGCCACCATGCCTGGCTTATTATTATTTTTTATGTGTATGAATGTACTGTCTGCATGTAGTTTTGTGCACCCGTGTTGTGGTTGTACAATGCCGCAGAGCTCAGAAGAGGGTGTCGGATTTCCCTGGAACTGGAGTTAAAGATGGTTCTCAGCTGCCATGTGGGTGCTGGGGATCGAACCCGGTTCCTCTGCAATAGCAGTTGGTGCTCTTAACCACTAGGCCATCTCTCCAGCCCCATTATTTATTATTTTTTATGTGTATGAGTGTACTGTCTGCATGTAGGTTGGTGCACCCGTGTCGTGCAATGCCATGGAGGTCAGAAGAGGGCATCGGAATCCCCTGGAACTGGAGTTAAAGATGGTTCTTAGCCAACTTGTGGGTGCTGGGAATTGAACCTGGGTCCTCTGCAAGAGCAGTCGATGCTCTTAACCGCTGAGCCATCTCTGCAGCCCCAAGAGGTTTATTGTTTGGGCAGAAGTTAACTGTTTCAGTCAGTTCTTTGACCCAGTCCTTTTGTTGTTGTTGTTCTCTTCCATTTGTAGTGCTCCAAAATATGCCTGTATATACATCACATATATACCAAAATTATGACCTCTGAAAATAAACTATGTTAATTCCAAGATATGTTTAGGAATTCACATTTTTCCCTTAAATTTTATATTATTCTAAAATATGAATACATACCCTCCACTTATATACCACAATTACAAAGTCTGAAAATAAGTGGTAAGTTAATTCTAGAGCCCATTAAGGGATTCACATAACAGCACAGTTGCTTTCGGATAAAAAGAAATAGAACGTTAACATTGCTCAGCTTCTTATTCTTTAAAATTTTTTTTAACTTACGTGTGTGTGTGTGTGTGTGTGTGTGTGCGCGTGCGCGTGTGTATGTTGGGAGTGGTTGGATGGGTGTGTACACCAGAGTGCAGGTGTCAGTGGAGGCCAGAGAGGATGTTGGAGCCCCTGGAACTGAAGTTATATCCAGGTAGTTTTGAGCTGTTCTTTGAGTGGAACTGTTAATACAGTCTTTACTCTTACTGTGGAGCCATCTCCCTCGCCCTGGGGACTCTTATTTTTGAGGTTTTTCACAACCTCTTATCCATACATCCTGGAGTCTGTGGACCAGTGCTGATCTCTAGTTGCCCTAGGCTTCAGGGGAGGAGTTGCCCCCCTTGGCCTCCTGCCCACACACCATGAAAGCAAGCAGTGACTGTTTATTCTTGGGCCTGCTGGAAGCAGGGCCTGTCAGATTCTGAGCGGATGAGTCTCCATACCCAACTGCACATCATGTTGCGGTTCATGGGTACCTCAAGTTGTAACTACCATCTTCTTTCTAGAGAGTATAGGGAAGTTTAGGCCTTGTTGTGTATTCCATGTGTAGGAGAGTTGACTTCCTTTTCTGTTCGCTCTTTTGGCAGAAGCAGGGTACTAGAGGGCCTCACTCTTATCTGGGTCCATGGCTGCCTCAGGAAAGAAACTAGTGGGATTTTGTGGGACATGGAATGGCCCTGCTGGCACTGTGTGGTGGTGCGCAGTGGATGCTGCTGTTTTCATTGCTTAGCCAGGATGTCCCTAGTAAAGGGTGAACACCCAAGAAGTAGGGGCTGCAGAGATGGCTCAGTGGTTAAGAGCACCGACCGCTCTTGCAGAGGACCCGGGTTCGATCCCCAGCACCCACATGGTGGCTAAGAACCATCTTTAAGCCGGGTGTGGTGGCAGACGCCTTTAATCCTTGCACTCAGGAGGCAGAGGCAGGGGGATCTCTGTGAGTTAGAGGGAGACCCTGTGGGGGGCGAGGGGAAAGACCTAAGAAGTAATGTACCTGGCGAAACTTAAAGCAGTCATTTTAGTTCCAGTTGCCCTAAGCAGCAGACTTTCATATATTCCTATTTACTAGAAATTACTGAGACATTGCCCAAGATTCTCTCCTTCAGGAAACTAAAAAACTTCCTGCACCATGGTGATGATGGGGAGTGTTCCAGGGACCAAACCCTTGTCATCAGGCAGGCCACCTTGACAGCCCGCACCTGCTTTTCGTTACTGATCCACAGTTCTAGCTGCTGGCAGAGCTTTTACGCATCATAATTACAGACATATGCAGTAACTAAGATAAACCTTTTCATCCCCCCACCAAAATTGAGCCAGGTGTGGTAGCATACTCCTTTAATCCCAGCATTTGCAAGGCAGACCTTGTGAGATCCAGGTCAGCTAGGGTTACTGGTAGACCCTGACTCAAAACCCAAATTTTACATGTGTGTGTGTGTGTGTGTGTGTGTGTGTGTGTGTGTGTGTGTGTATGTGTATAAAATTATTACTTTTGTCTTTTTGAGACAGAGTCTCCCTGTAGCCCCAGCTGGCCTGGAACTCATTATGTAGACCAGGCTGGCCTTGAACTCACAAAGATCCTGCTACCACTGCCTCCTGAGTGCTAGGATTACAGGCATGTGCTACCATGCCTGGCCCAAATAATAGTTTTTTTGTTGTTTTGTTTTGTTTTGTTTTGTTTTTTTTTTAGTCTTTTTAAGACAGGGTCTCCCTGTAGCTCCGGCTGTCCTGGAACTCACTCTGTAGACCAGGCTGGCCTTGAACTCAAAGAGATCGCCTGCCTCTGCCTCCCCAGTGCTAGGATTAAATGTGTGCCTGCCCCACCATGTCTGGCCCAAATAATAGTTTTGAAAATAATTTTATCAGGGCCGGGTGTGGTGGTGCACACCTTTAAGCCCAGCACATGGGAGGCAGAGGCAGGTGGATCTCTATGAGTTCAAGGCCAGCCTGGTCTACAGAGCAAGCTCCAGGCCAGCTGGGACTAAAGGGAGAACCTGTCTCGAAAATACCAAAAAAAAGAAAAAAAAGAAAATAACTTTATCAGAACTCTGATGTTCTTGATGGATCCTAGGTAATTGGCCTCTGTAAATAACTCCTTTTAAGTTAGAGTAAAATGAATCAATGGGTTGTATTTTATATTGTCCAGACCTATTTTTCATAAATAGGAAAAAACTGTTTTCACATGTCTCAGTGTGGGAACACCTATGCCATGGGATGTGTTGTAGAAGTCAGAGGACAATTTTGGGGATTACTTTTATCCTCCTGAGGTTTCCAGGCATGGAACTAGGTTGTCAGATTGCACAGGAAACACTTTCACCTTTGAGCAATCTCAGTGGCTCTGTTTTTCATATATCTTTTTATCTTAGCCTTCCACCTAAGGACAGGAGGTCAGACTAGGAGTGTTTACTCCATAGGGACTTAGAAGGCTTATGTGTTGTGGGACCTGTTTTCACTTGTACTCCATTAGAAAACAAACCAATACCCTGTTGTGTTTAGCTATATAGGATTCTATCTTAGGAACTTTTAAAAATTAATGCTGGCCGGGCATCATGGCACACTCCTTTAATCCCAGCACTCGGGTGGCAGGGGCAGGTGGATCTCTATGAGTTCCAGGAGAGCTGGGGCTACAGGGAGACCCTGTCTCTAAAGACAAAAATGAATAAAATAAATAAAAAATATTACTGGTGTTTTAAGGTGGTTTTGGGATTGAACCTAGGGATCTGTACATGGTAGGCAACTGAACTGTATTCTCAGCCCATTTTTACTACTGCTCTGGGTGCTTTCTGGAAGCACACACCAACTCAAGTCGTTGTCCACTTACAGAGGACATTCTGGTTCTGGATCTGAGATGAAATCAGTCAAGCTCCCTGAGCTGAGCCTGTGGGGTTGTGTCAACTAGAGTTGTCAGGGAGGCGTGGCTTGCCCTCTTTTTAAAAAAATTTTTTTTAATTTTATTTATTTTTTATGTGTATGAATGTACTGTCTGCATGTAGGTTTGTGCACCCATGTCGTGCAATGCCACGGAGATCAGAAGAGGGCATTGGGTGTCGGATTCCCCTGGAACTGGAGTTAAAGACGGTTCTCAGCTGCCACGTGGGTGCTGGAGATCAAACCCGGGTCCTCTGCAAGAGCAGTCAGCGCTCTTAACCATCTCTCCATCCCTGCTCTTTCTGTTACCTGACATCAAAGCCTCTATCAGCAGTGTAGACAAGTGCCTCTCAGGGCAAAGATTGGACCCAGAACATTGTTTTCCCCTTATTTTCCCAAGCTCACTGTCTGTTTAGCCTGCTAGTCATGTAGACTTCTTGTACTATCCTAGAGTGTACATCCATCTGTGTCTGGGATGAATGGCAGAGGTTACCACTAGTAATGGAAATTACTGCTTTTCTCAGGAGCTCTTGCCAGATATCTGGTAACCCTTGGTTCCCTGGGAAGATTCTGCTAAGCCAATTCTAATCTTCCAGTTTTGCACCATGAGGGGTCATCCTGTCACTCTGACTGTAGCTCCCTGCCTTTCTCTTTTATAAAAGCACAGCTTCCTTTTGATCCAAGTAATATATCTTTGGGTTTTCTTGTTCAGGTGGACAGTTACATATTTTCCATTTTCAATTGCTGCTATTTTTTAATGAAATCATACCCCAGTGTACAGTGAGTATACTAAGGCTATCCATATTTGTTTAATGAAATCATACCCCTCGTGTACAGTGAGTATACCAAGGCTATCCATATTTGTTTAATGAAAGCATACCCCCTTGCCGGGCGTGGTGGCGCACGCCTTTAATCCTAGCACTCGGGAGGCAGGGGCAGGTGGATCTTTGTGAGTTCAAGGCCAGCCTGGTCTACAGAGTGAGTTTCAGGCCAGCTGGAGCTACAGGGAGACCCTGTCTTGAAAAGACCAAAAAAAAAAAAAAAAGAAAGCATACCCCCATGTACAGTGAGTATACTAAGGCTATCCATATTCGTTTAATGAAATCATACCCCTGTGTACAGTGAGTATACTAAGGCTATCCATATTCGTTTAATGAAATCATACCCCTGTGTACAGTGAGTATACTAAGGCTATCCATATTCGTTTAATGAAATCATACCCCCGTGTACAGTGAGTATACTAAAGCTATCCATATTTGTTTATTTGTTCTTGGCCTACTTTTAATTTTTTTTATTTATTTTTATTTTTATTTTTCCTTTGGAGAGAACTTTTTTTTTTAAAAAAAAGCCAATTTTTTATTGAAGCTTTGTGCATTTCATACAACATTTCCCAATCAAATCTAGACTCATTCCCCTTTCCTTGCCCCCCCACCAGAGCTCATGCATTCTGCCATACGTGTTTTTCATCTTTTTCTCAGTTTCTTTTAAAATTTTCAATGCAGAAGTTTACTGTTTTGGGGAGAGACATTCACCATTTCAGTCAGTTCTTTGACCCAGTCTTGTTGTTGTTGCTGTCCCTTTCAATTTGCATTCCTCCAAAATATGCATCTATGCATGCCACACATATATCAAGATTATGACATCATGGGTTTTAACATCTTCAGCTTATGATTTCTTTTTTATTTTATTTTTTTATTTTATTTTTGTATGTGTATGAATGTACTGTCTGCATGTAGGTTTGTGCACCCGTGTCGTGCAATGCCGCGGAGGTCAAAAGAGGGTGTCGGATTCCCCTGGAACTGGAGTTCTCCTGGAATTGGAGTTACAGACAGTTCTTAGCTTCCATGTGGGTGCAGGGGATCGAACCCGGGTCCTCTGCAAGAGCGTCGGTGCTCTTAACGGCTAGGCTATCTCTCCAGCCCCATGATTTCTTTTTTGAATTATTTTATTTTATTTTATTAGGCTGAAAGATGTCATGTTTTCCTTTAGGAATTGTTTGAAGGCTCCTCCTTGGCAAGCCCAAACCACCATCAGTTCTGCCCTTGTGCTCCACACTGCGGTCTTCCCTTCCCATGGTCACCAAATGAGGTTCAGTAAGCACCATGTCCTGTCTTGATCTTCCTGTGATCACTGGTCTCCGTAATACAGCCTGGGTAGTTCAACAATGGCAGTCTATACTCTGAAGAGGCTGAAACCCCAGTAGTTGCTCAGTCCACAAGCCAGATGTCTCAGCAGTCCCCATCTGGCACTGAAGGTTTGGAGGATTCTTGGAGAGACATGAGTCATAAGTCCATATTGGAAGGTTGAAAAGCTGTGTCTCATGTCTTTGAAGGATGGCAAAAGCAGTGGCATCCACAGGGTAGCTGCACTTGCCAGTAAGAATTGAAGATAGGCAAAACAACTGTTTTTTTTTTTTTTTGTATTTTTACTAAGATCTTGAGTTTTATACCTGAAGTACAATCTCTCAGCCCTTACTGATTATTTCTGGTTATACTTTCCTTTTGGATGTTTAAGGCCACACAGCCCACATTAACCAAGGTTTTTGTTTCCTCAAGGTCAGTTGAGGATCTGGTCCTCAGGGGTCACTCAGGTTTTGGAGGGGGAGGGAGTCCCCAGATCCTTTTGGCTTTTCATTTACCAGTTCCATCCATTCGAGGACAAACTCAGGTCTTGCTAGACCAGACTGTCCTTTTTGAAGCATGAGCAGACTTTCCTCTTTCTAGACAACATCCTTTTTAAATTCATTCATTCATTCGTCCATTTTTGCTATGTTGAGGACAGAAGCCAAGGGCCTGTGCCTGCTGGGCATGCTTGTCAGTTATGTCAGCCCGGGACCTCTCCTTTCACACTGTTTTCAACAGCTTTGAGAAAAGCTGATTCTGACCTGTTTGATTATGATTATGTGCTCTTGGGCTGGAGATGTTGCTCAGTGGTTAGTACCATGGCTGGTCATGCAGGGGACCTGGGTTTGGTTCCCAGCACCCATATGGTGGCCAACAACCATCTGTAACTCTAGTTCATCCTCTGCAGACACTGCATGATACCAATGCACTTATATACGTGCAGACATAATTGTGTACTCTTATAGTCTTATTCAGATAGGATCTTTTTCAAGACATTGGATCTTTCTAGGTGTAAATATCTTTTGTATCTTTTTTGGGAAGTAGGAAAATATTTTTTCTTGAACACATTGAAAACTAAGTGCTGAGCTACATTCCAAGCTACTAGTTTTTGTTTTGTTTAGTTTTTTAGTCTTTTTCGAGACAGGGTCTCCCTGTAGCCCCAGCTGTCCTGGAACTCACTCTGTAGACCAGGCTGGCCTTGAACTCAAAAAGATCTGCCTGCCTCTGCCTCCCAAGTGCTAGGATTAAAGGCGTGCACCACCACGCCCGGCTAAGTTTTTTAATCTTTGTGATTGTGTGTTTAGCGCATGTGTGCTATAGCGCATGTGTGCAGGTCAGAGGACGCCTCAGGCATCAGTCTTGCCTTCTACCTTATTTGTGATAGGGTCTCATTGCCACTGTGTGTGACAGGCTAATTGGTCCTGAGCTTCCAAGGATTCTGTCTCTTCATCTCTCTGTAGAAATGCTGGAATTAAAATTCAAGCATTACTGTTTGGCTTTCACATGGGTAATGGGGATTTGAACTCAGTTCCTCATGCTTATTTACCCATTAAGCAGTCTCTCTAGCCCCAGAGAACTTGTTGGTGATAGCATAAGGTGATTCTTTGAGAATTCCTGCCAACTAAGTGTTTGGCTCGTTCCTTAATTTTGTGCTCTCTCTGAAGATTTGTGCCTTATGAGCATCAGGCAGAAATAGCACTGTTTCTATTGTGAGGTTCCAATGAGATGAGACAGTGGATGACACATATTCTGTCATGTTTGTAGGATAAGGACATTCTGGTCACAGCGTTTTACAGTCAGAAGAACGTTACATTTTAAGTAATCCATGTTCTCAATTTCCCAAGCCCTTTACATAGTGGCTGTTTTGCTTTGCATACCAGATGACATTTTAGGGATGGAGTTATCACAGTCCCTGCTCACCATTTCCCACTCATCTGTACGTAAGTAATCACCCGTGTTCACAACATATAAAAAGCTTCTTGTGTAACTTTAGAGTACTGTCTTAGTTACTTTTCTGTTTTATGGTAAAATACTGTGGGCCTTCTCCAGCCGGTCGTCATCGGTCCACACTCTACCGAGGGTAAGTGCAGCGAAGCAAAAGATCACTCTGGGAATGCGTCAAAGGGCGAAACTCAAAGTTTATTTTGTAGTACAGGGTATATAGGAAGCTTCTACCAATCAGCACAGACAGCATCAGAGTGTACCCAGTCATTCAAAAAGTGAGTAATCATGCAGTTACATAGTCCTCAGCCTACACATGCTTCTGTAGATGATCACGAATTGTTTACAAGCCCAACAGGGGCAACTAATCACAGCAAGGGGGCTACATGTAGCTGTTGCCAGGAAAGGCACCGTGTTGATGGTGCAGCAACAAATTGAGCAGTGTGGCGTACTACTCAGGCCCAGGAGTGGCCTGCATGTCCCTTTTTTATTTACTTATAAATTGCCCCTGGGAGGGGAGACATGGAAACCTGTCTGTAACACATTATGTACTTGAACAAGGCTAGGCATCTTGACCCTCCAGTTGTGTCAGGGCCAAATGGGCCCAGACAGGGGCCTGAGGGGCCATGTTTGTAGTCAGTTTCAGCCAACATCGCTGTCTCTTGCCATTACCCTAGACCAAAGTAGCCTGATGCAACTGAGCAAGACCAGAAACAGTTGAAGGGATTGCTGGACTGAGAGTCCCATCATGTGCAACATGGCTTCTAAAAAGGTTGCATGAGGGGCTGGAGAGATGGCCTAGCGGTTAAGAGCACCGACTGCTCTTACAGAGGACCCGGGTTCGATCCCCAGCACCCACATGGCGGCTGAGAACCGTCTGGAACTCCAGTTCCAGGAGAACTCTAGTTCCAGGGGAATCCAACACCCCCTTCTGATGTCCACGGCATTGCACGACACGGGTGCACAGACCTACATGCAGACAGTACAGTCATACACATAAATAAAATATTAAAAAAATAAAAGCTTGCATGAATGTCCAACCGAGTCTAAATTTATGATGTCTGACCCAAGAGGGAGGTGGCAGCAGTGTTGAACCTTTCTGATGTCACTGATGACAGGTTATAGAAGGCTTACACTTGAGCTATTTGCTTGGAAATAGTGACTCCAGCAGTCACAGCTGAGCTGACCAGCTCCTTTGGCTCAGTGCAGGAGGCCCGTGTCTGATTGATAGCCATCTAGAAAGAAAATATTCCCCTTCTCAGAGGGTGGGGTTAGTAAAGCAGGAAAGAGAAAGAAGAAACCAAGGGGGCAAGCAGGTAGACGAAAAAAAATGGCATTACTGGAATGGGACCTCTCATGGCAGAAGTGGATGGGTAGGCCTCCTGGTAAAAGGAAGAATGGCCACACACTGCAGGAGGAGCTGGAAGGTGACCCATCATTTGGTCTGTTTTCAAAGATTATGTTGCAGGTTCTCCTGCTGTAGGAGTAGTTACATAATTAGAATAGGTGTCCTCAATAGCATACAAACACCTGAGATCCATCTGTCAAAAAGCATTGACCTTTAGGCCCCTTCCCAACTACCTGACCCTAACTAGCTGACCCTGACCTGACCATAACCTGACCACCTGTCCCTGATTTTGCAGACAGTACACTCCTACACATAAAAAAATAAAATAAGGGCTGGAGAGATGGCCTAGTGGTGACTGCTCTTGCAGAGGACCCAGGTTCGATTCCCAGCACCCACATGGCGGCTGAGAACTGTCTTTAACTCCAGTTCCAGGGGAATCCAACACCCTCTTCTGATCTCCACGGCATTGCACGACATGGTTGCACAAACCTGCATGCAGACAGTACATTCATACACATAAAATAAAATTGGGCTGGAGAGATGGCCTAGTAGTTAAGAGCGCCGACGGGTGCACAGACCTACATGCAGGCAGTACATACACAAACAAAATTAAAATATTTTAAAAGGCTGATATATAAAGAAAAACACAAAAACATTCTCAAAGTCTCCATTCAAATTAGACCATGATTTTTCAGCTTATCTTATTAGCAATTTATTTCAGACAAGGGTCCCCAGCAGCAGCTGTCTTGACACTCAGTACATAGTCCAGTCTGGCTTCAAACTCCCAAATCCAAATCCAAATCCACCAGCCTCTGCCTCCAGAGCGCCCTATGTTTTTAAGTTCATTTCAAAAGACAGGTGATTTTTTTTTTTTTTTTTTTTTTTTTTTTTTTTTGAGACAGGTCCCTGTAGCCCCAGCTGTCCTGGAACTCACTCTGTAGACCAGGCTGGCCTTGAACTCACAAAGATCCACCTGCCTCTGCCTCCCGAGAGCTACAATTAAAGGCGTGCGCCAGCACGCCGGGCCTTTCAAAAGACAGTTTTAAAACAGATAAAGATGAAGGGGGATGACAAAGGTCTTAGAGCAAAGGGTGTTGCGTTTGTACCAGGTTCACCGGAAGAGCATGGAAAGGGGGTGCTGATGGTGAGGAAAAGGACTTGGGGTGAGGGAAAAAAAGCGCAGCCAGCCTGCGTTGGGCAGTGTCCCTCCTCAAGCCATCCCTGGTACCTTTGCAAAGGAGGTGAGACCAGGAGGTGTTGGGCTCCTCCTGAGGAGGCCAATAGGGCGGCAAGGAAGGCTATGAATGAAGATGAAGGGGGGAGGGGGCATTCGATGGCGACTCCTCCCTCGCCGAGGCTATTGTTGCAGCACCTCCTTCTGTTTCCTGCTCGGTCTGGGTCTGGAGCTGCTCGCAAGGCCAACTTTCCCGGTTTTTTTCAGCTTCTTAGGAGGATCTAGCAGTTTCTTTTTGCCTTTGGCGCTCGCTCCATGCGGCTTTGGTGGCCTCCCGCTCTACATCCTGCTCCTCCTCTTCATCCAACCAAGGGGCACAATCTAGCAGGGTCTTCCATAGCTCCTGGCTTGACTTTCACTAACTTCCGTGCCTTGGGACTGGATCCCTGCGACTGGATCAGAGTACGCAGGCAATTTTGATGGGTGTGTGTGTGTGTGTGTGTGTGTGTGTGTGTGTGTGTGTGTCACTTGGTGTGACGGCAAATTACCCAAAACTCCAGGCTTGGGGTAGGTCTGAGGGTCCGTGTTCTGGCGCCACGTGTGGGCCTTCTCCGCCGGCCGTTGGTCCACACACTACTGAGGGTAAGTGCGACGGAGCAAAAGGCCACTCTGGAGTGCGTCAGAGGGCAAAACTCAAACTTTATTTTCCAGTACAGGGAATATAGGAAGTTTCTACCGACCAGCAGACAGCATCAGAGCGTTATCTACCTATCAACCTAATTATGCAGTTACATAGTCCTCAGCCTACCCATGCTTCTATAGATGATCATGTGTTGTTTATAAGCCCAGTTGCGGGGGGGGGGGCAACTAATCACAGCAAGGAGGCTGCATGCAGCTGTTGCCAGGGAGGGTGCCATGTTGATGACGCAGCAAGAAATTGAGTAATTGTGGCTTATGAATCAGGCCGGGAGTGGGCTGCACAATACCATGACCAAAAGTAGCTTTTTTATCTTACAGTTCAGAGGACTATACAGATCGTTATGACAGGGAAAGCAGCGCACAGGAACAGGGAGCAGATTTATCTCATTTCATTTGTGCACAGGAAAGAGAGAACAAAGTAGGGCAGCCGTCCGGGACCCGCCAGTGATCCGCTGCTTCTTGCAAAGCTCCGTGTCCTCTTTAGGACGTCGTAACTTCTCAAAACGGCCCTGCTTGGGACCAGGTGTTCGGATACATGAGCCTGGGGGGCCATTGTTCATTTAAACCACAAGTACATCTTTACCAGTAGCTGGTGACGTTAATGATCCCATTGGGTATTTTTTTTTTCTAATTTTTTAAATTTATTTTTGTATGCGTATGAGTGTACTGTTTGCATGTAGGTCTGTGCATCCGTGTCGTGCAATGCCGCGGAGGTCAGAAGAGGGTCTCGGATTCCCCTGGAACTGGAGTTCTCATGGAACTGGAGTTACAGACGGTTCTTAGCCGCCATGTGGGTGCTGGGGATTGAACCTGGGTCCTCTGCAAGAGCAGTCGGTGCTCTTACCGCTAGGCCATGTCTCCAGTCCCCCCATTGGGTATTATTATAGGGTGTACATTTTAGTGGTTTTCATTAGAGTGCCAGCCAAAAAGGTAATGGGTGGCTTGGAACTTGCTGTGTATACCAGGCTGGTCTCAAACTCAACGAAGATTGACCTGCTTCTGCCTCCTGTGTGCTGAAATTAAAGGCATGCACCATCATGTCTGCCTAATGTATGAGATTGGAGGACTACTAATTCATGCTTTTTGATTGATGTCAACAGGAATCTAAGTCATCCTGATTAAAGAGGAATGAATAGTGTCATCTACGTTGATTCCTATTTGATTCATAAGCTGCTGTCACGTGTCCTTGGATTCACAGATTTCGAACACACAATTTACCATCAGATTTAAAGGATGGACATTGCCAGTTTCTCCCATGGTAAGTCCTGTTGCTGCTGTTTTTGTAGAGCCACAGGTCTGGGCCTAAACAGTCACATTTGCTAGTCCATTACCCAGTGCTAGGGAGGGGCAGAGAGGGCGTACATCAGTCTTCTAGAGTGGGCTTGGGAACAGGCACTTCTGTCATCACAGGAAAATTAAGAGTTATATTTCTCAGGACTTAAATTTCCTTTGCTTGAATGAGACCAGCATACCTTCCTTGATAGACAGGACGGCCTCACTATCTTCTTCTCTGGCTGTAATGCAGAATTGCTGTGCCATTGCGTATTCCTAGTTATGTTTGCAAGTTACCCTTAAGTGCATTGGGTTATATGTTAATTTCAGGCAAGGGTGGCATCTTATCCTCAAAGTGAATGTGGGTCTCTGGGAAGACCAGGTTGTATCTTTGTTCTTTTATAGGAAGACTACTTTCCAGGGACCCAGTCTGCAGTCAGGAAGAAGAGACAGAGGCAGAAAGCACAGTGGCTGGTTGTCTGAGAAACTGTAATAAGGTATGAAGAACATGTTTTGTCCTGTGAAGTGATATTGCATCCACCAGGTACACATCTTTCCATATAGACAGACTTGTCTCTAGGGATTGTTGAAGGAAATAAAACCCCTCATGAGAACTGATTTCCCAGGGAGTGGAGCCTTTCACTGTTGTGAAATACTGTATTAGTTTTGTAATCACTTGTTAATCTTGACCCTCATAGTGCCAAGTGTCTCTTTTTTTAATAGCATTCTGAAAGATGATAAGGTCTCAGTTTCTGAGATTTTGTTGTTCATTATTTATTCCATATACACAATATGCCCAAAAGTATTATTTAAGAGAGGGAAGATGAGTGAAGTCACTTTGTAGTGAGTTGAATTGACTAGAGTAGATGAATGGAGGGTAAGTGTGGATACAAAGACTTCTAAGGCTATTGAACCCTGGGTAGGCCCTGGGAGAACCCCCAAGTCTGTACAGGCATTAGGCTGCCTTCCTGCCCTTCTCCTGTGAGCACTGATAGAGATTCTACTTGGCTCAGCAAGCAGGTGTGGGATGGTTTAGGATTCTGTGACCAATAGTGATGAAGCTGTGGACTTCATGCAGGAGGATTGGACTTCAAAGGATCCAACTCAGTATCAGAACATCATATCTGATGATGTGATGAAGCACAACAACAACCTAGCTACTGTAGGTAAGATGGTTATCATTCTCATATGTGACTTCATGTGGAACAGGTACATATTATGTACTTAGTGTGTCTAGGATCTTTGGCAATTCTGTTGAGAATGGAAAAATAACAGTGACAGCCATCCCTCCTGTAATGCATTTAAGATACTATAGTAGCTCATTTTGGGGGGTGATGGTGTACAGTACCTCATGTGCTGTGTACTGTAACTGAACTACATGCCTATCCACTGTAGCAACAGTGGTAGTTCTTGTTTGTTTGTTTGAGACAGGGTCTCACTGTGTAGCCCTGGTTGACTTGGAACTCTCTGGTTTTGTTTATCTTTTTGTTATAAGATTTATTGTTTTATGGGGCTGGAGAGATGGTCTAGCGGTTAAGAGGGCCGACTGCTCTTGCAGAGGACAGGGGTTCAATTCCCAGCACTCACATGGCGGCTAAGAACCGTCTTTAACTCCAGTTCCAGGGGAATCCGACACCCTCTTCTGACCTCCATGGCATTGCATGACACGAGTGCACAGACCTGCATGCAGACAGTACATTCATACACATAAAAAATAAATAAAATTTTTAAAAAGTGCAAAAAAAAGATTTATTGTTTTTATTTTTTTGTGTGTGGTGGATACACACGAGACACAACTCATGTGTGCAGGTCAAAGGACAACGTTTTGGGGAGTTGGTTCTTTGCTCCTGCCGTGTTGTTTCTGTCACTGCACTTCTGGCCAGTTCTCCTGTCCCTGCCTGTCATCTGAAGATAGGGGTGCTGGGGCTGGGATTACAGATCTGCTCCACTGCATCTGAAGATAGGGGTGCTGGGGCTGGGATTACAGATCTGCTCCACTGCATCTGGCTTTTTAACATGAATTCTGCAGTTTTAACTCAAGTCACCAGGGTTCTACAGCAAGCACCTTTACTTCCTGAGCCATCTCACCTGTCCAGTGTGCTAGTTCTTAAAATTTGATCTTCTTCCTTTTTAAAAAAATGAATGTTGGGCTGGAGAGATGGCCTAGCAGTTAAGAGCGCTGACCGCTCTTGCAGAGGACCCGGGTTCGATCCCCAGCACCTACATGGCGACTGAGAACCGTCTGAAACTCCAATTCTAGGAGAACTCCAGTTCCAGGGGAATCCGAGACCCTCTTCTGAACTCCGCGGCGTTGCATGACACTGGTGCACAGACTTGCATGCAGACAGTACATTCATACACATAGAGAAATAAATAAAATTAATAAAAAAAATTTTTTTAAATGAATGTTAATGAAAAGCATGTTTGGCAGAATGCATGAGCTCTGGTGGGGTGGGGGGATGGGGGGACATGGGTAAAAATATATATGATAAAAAAAAAATATATATATATATATATAAATAAAAATAAATAAAATTTAAAAATGATGTGATTTGATTTACTTTTATTTTTGCATGTTTTGCATGCATGCAAGTGCACATAAGCATGCATGCATGTAAGTGCACATGAGCATGCAGTGCCTGTGGAGGCTGGAAGAGAGTGTCAGACTTGTGGAGCTGGAGTTTGAGGTGCTAGGAACTGGACCTAGGGCACTGGAAGAGCAGCCAGTGAGTGCTTTTAACTGCTGAGCCAGTTCTCTGGCCACAATTTTCTTTCTTCCTTTCTTCCTTTTTTTTAAAGCTGTTTTTATAATTTATTCTTATTATTTTTTATGAGTGTACTATCTGCGTGTAGGCTTGTGCACCCGTATTGTGCAATGCCGAGGAGGTGAGAAGAGGGTGTCTGATTCCCCTGGAACTGGAGTTAAAGACAGTTCTTAGCTGCCATTTGGGTGCTGGGAATCGAACCCCAGTCCTCTGCAAGAGCAGTCGGTGCTCTTACCTGCTGAGCCATCACTTCCTCTTTTCCTCTCTCTCTTTCTCTCTTTTTCTTTTCTTTTTCTTTTTTTTTTTTTTTTTTTTTGAGATGGGTCTTCCCTTAGCTCCAGCTGGCCTGGAACTTGCTATGTAGATCAGGCTGGCCTTGAACTCACAGAGCACATAGATCTGCCTTCCTCTGTCTCCCAAGTGCTGGGATTGAAGGTTTGTGTCACCATGCCTGGCCCTATATTTTCTTTTGTTTGGGGGCTGGAAAGATGGTTCAGCAGTTAATAACACTGGCTGCTCTTGCAGAGGACCTGGGTTTGATTCCCAGCACCCACATGGCAGCTTACAATCATCTGTAACTCCAGTTGTTTTGCCTGCATGTAATGCCCCTGGAAGCCAGAAGAGGGCATAAAATCCTCTGGAACTGGAGTTACATATAGTTGTGTGTTGCCACGTGAGTGCTGGGAACTGAACTGGGGGTCCTCTGCAAGAGCAGCCAGTGCTCTGAACTGCAGAGCCATCTCTCCAGCCTAGAATTGATTTGCAGTTAATAGTTCTGTTGAAATGTGTGTTCTTTGTCTCCACCTTTGACAAACTGAATCTCACTTTCTAGTTGGTGTCTTGTCTTGTCATACCTTGTACCTGAATCTGATGCATGCCCTACATGCAGACAGTACACTCATACACATAAAAAATAATAAAAAAAATTAATGGGGTGATGGTGAGACAGGGTCTCAGTATATCTTGTTGGGTTGGGTTGGCTTGAACTGTTTTTTCTTTTTTCTTTTTTTGAATTGTGTAGCCTCAGAGGGGTGTGGTAGCTCATGCCTTTAATCCCAGCACTTGGGAGGCAGCAGCAAGTGGATCTCTGTGAGTTCAAGCCCACCCTGGTCTACAGAGTGAGTTCCAGGCCAGCTGGGGCTACAGTGAGACCCTGTCTCAAAAAAAAATTGTGTTTTCATTGTGCGTGATACTGCCCTTCTCACTGCTCTTTGTTTTATTATCATGGATTAAATTTCTTTCCTCTCCTTTCTCCTTTCTCCTTTCCTTTCCTCTTTCCCTTCCCCTTCCCCTTTCCCTTTCCCTTCCTTTTTCTCTTTTTGAGACAGGGTCGGTCTCCCTGTAGCCCCAGCTGTTCTGGAACTTGCTATGTAGACCAGGCTGGCCTTGAACTCACAGAGATCTGCCTGCCTCTGGCACCTGAGTACTGGAATTAAAGGCATGTGCCTCCATACCTGCCTGTCACATATTAATTTTGACAGAATTATTTAACAGATTATCTAAGTCGTGGCCCCTTTTAGTCTAAATCTTCAATATGTTCACTATATTTAGAAAACAATGGAGACATTTTAAACTCCTTTTAATATTTTTATTTTATGTGTATGGATGTATTGCCTGCATGTGTGTAAATGCACTCATGTCATGCAATACCTGTGAATGTCAGAAGAGGGCATTAGATCTAGAACTGGAGTTACAGTTGTTAGCCACCAAATAGTAGGTGCTAGGAAATGAACCTGGGACCTTTGCAAGAGCAGCCAGTGCTCTTCACTGCTGAGCCTTCTCTCCTGCCTGAGCTGCTTTACTTGTTGTACTGTGTTGTTTAAACCTAAATGTCATTTTATCTTATTTTGTGGGTTTAATTCCAGAATTGGAAATGAAACTACAAACCAAAGATTCAGCACTTGAGCAGGATTTTTTGACAAGGCATACCATTATGGAGACACAACAGGTTGTAAGTTCAACAAAGTGTATTTCCTATTTTATAGATTACAGATTCTGTTATAGGAAGTCAAGATACGGAGAGATAATTGAGAGAAATATGTTTCTCAGTAGAAGGAACAACTCTTAACATGCATTCAGATGATGATTATAAGGGTTTCCAAAGTTGTTTGGTATATTTAAAAAAAAAAAAAAGGCCTAATTCCACTGGCCAAGAGAACATTTCTTCGTAGACTTGTCCCAGAGCTTATCAGAGTACAAAAAGCCTCATGCCAGGACTGAGTTCTAGTTGGCTTTCTCTGGAAAGTCATGCGTCTCAGATTGGTGAGGAAGTTCCTAAAATACCTCAGTTTTTGGTAACCTTTAAAAAAATTTTTTTTATCTTTATTTTTTGTTCTTTTTGAGACAAGGTCTCCTTGCAGTTCACCTCTCCTGGAACTCAGTATGCAGACCAGGCTGGCCTTGAATTTACAGAGATCTGCCTCCCAAAGTGCTGGGATTAAAGGTGTGTGCCACCATGCCCGGCTTGCTAACCATATATTTTAACTTCCCTGTTACTGATTATATAGTCATTGTTTTGAGTGTTTTGATAGGTGGTAAGATAAAAATATCCTTTGTCAAAAAATGTCTTCATTTATCATCATTTACCAGGTCTTTGCAATGTGCTGAGGAGGTGCTACAGTACAGGGAGTGGCATGAATAGAATTCCCTGTCTAGTTGGGCTGACACAAGGTTATTTGTAAGAGGTGCCAAAGCCCACGTGTAATGGGAGCATTCTAAGAGTGAGTGTGGAGAGATGGCCTAGACCTGGTCCTGGGATAGAATATGGGAGACTAGATTCTTTTGTATTAATCTTCAGTGAGCATAGGTGATGTTACTTTGCTCAGACTGGCATATATTTGATGGTTTAGGACTCACTGACCTTTGAGGATGTGGCTGTAGACTTTACCCAGGAAGAGTGGACCTCACTGGATCCTATTCAGAGAAACTTGTACAGAGATGTGATGCTGGAGAACTACCAGAACCTGGCTACAATAGGTAAGATTGCCATCATTTTAATTTCATAGAAAACGGAAATACATTATGTTCTTATTAATGTTCTAGAAGTAGTAACGAGAGAACGGTGTGATATAACAGGGACAAAAATCTCTTGACCTAATGTAGTCTGTCATGGTGCTTCTTAGCTAGACTGTGGTCGGCACCATCACTGTACTACTGTTATTTTGAGATTCTGTCTTTTTTTTTTTAATGATATTTTTTATTTTTATTTATTTTTGTATGTGTATGAATGTACTGTCTAGCCGGGCGTGGTGGTGCACACCTTTAATCCTAGCACTCGGGAGGCAGAGGCGGGCTGATCTCTGTGAGTTCAAGGCCACCCTGGTCTACAGAGTGAGTTCCAGGACAGCTGGGGCAATAGGGAGACCCTGTCTCGAAAAGACTGAAAAAAAAAAAAAAAAATGAATGTACTGTCTGCATGTAGGTTTGTGCACCCATGTCATGCAATGCCGTGGAGGTCAGAAGAGGGCATCAGATTCCCCTGGAACTGGAGTTCTCCTGGAATTGGAGTTACAAATGGTTCTCAACTGCCATGTGGGTGCTGGGGGTCGAACCCAGGTCCTCTGCAAGAGCAGTCAGTGCTCTTAACCGCTAGGCTATCTCTCCAGCCAGAGATTCTGTTTTTATTCTTTGGTCTGTTCTTATTTTGCAGCCTATGCTGGCCTCCAGTCTCCCGTCCTCCAGTCTCCTGAGTGCCGTATTGCAAATGTGGACCATCATACCTGGCTGTCATTCTTATTTTAACAGTTCTTATGAATCTGTTTCACTATGAAGATTAAAAGTATTGTTTTTTTTCTTATAAGAATGAAATCTTACCCTATCTCGGAAAAAAAAAAAAAAATAAATCCTATAATTTGAAAACCTGTGCTGATGAGAATGACAACTTTATTATTATTTTAATTTTAGTTTTTTGTATGTGTATGAGTGTACTGTCTGCATGTAGGTTTGTACACCTGTGTTGTGCAATGCCGCGGAGGTCGGAAGAGGGTCTCGGATTCCCCTGGAACTGGAGTTCTCCTGGAATTGGAATTATAGACAGTTCTTAGCTGCGATGTGGGTGCTGGGGATCAAACCTGGGTCCTCTGCAAGAGCAGTCAGTGCTCTTAACCACTAGGCTATCTCTCCAGCCCCGAGAATGACAACTTTAAAGTACTTTCATTACTTACATCAGATCTTACTAGAAGAAATGTCTTATTGGATTTTCTTTTTTCTTTTTTTTTTTAATTTTTTAATTTATTTCTGTATGTGTATGAATGTACTGTCTGCATGCAGGTTTGTGCACCCGTGTCGTGCAATGCCACGGAGTTCAGAAGAGGGTGTCGGATTCCCCTGGAACTGGAGTTCTCCTGGAGTTGGAGTTTCAGACTGTTCTCGGCCGCCATGTGGGTGCTGGGGATCGAACCCGGGTCCTCTGTAAGAGCAGTCGGCGCTCTTAACCGCTAGGCCACCTCTCCAGCCCCTGGATTTTCTTTTTCTTTTAAAAAACTACTTACAAATTTAAAAAGTGTATTTTATTTTATGTGTATGAGTGTATTGTCTGGATGTTTGTAAATGAACCTGTGTTGTACAGTGCTTGAGGAGGTCAGAAGCGGACACTGGATTCCCTGCAACTGGAGTTACAGATGGTTGTTAGCTGTCATGTGAGTGCTGGGAATTGAACTCATGTCCTCTGCAAGAGTTAGCCATGCTCTTAACTGCAGAGCCATCTCTCCAGCCCCCTTTTAAATTTTTTGGGTTTTATTTTATGTGTATGTTTTACCTAAATGTGTAAGTATACCACACATTCATGTAATGCTTGTAGAAGCCAGAAGACGGCATCGTATCATCCTGTAACTGGAGTTACAGATGGTTGTGAGCTGTCATGTGAGTGCTGGGAACTGAACCTGGGTCCTCTGCAAGAGCAGCCAGTGCTCTTAACCATAGAGCCATTTCTCCAGCTCCCTTTTTCTTTTCTTTTTTTTTAAAGGACATAGAATCTTTATTAAATAGTCAAGGCATAGAGGTATTACATGCCATTAGTAGTAGTTTTGTTTCTTAGTGATAATGAGAATTGAATCTGTCTAGGACCTTGTACATTCTAGGCACTTGCTTTTCTACTTAACTTTCTAGGACCTTGTACATTCTAGGCACTTGCTTTCCTACTTAACTGTCTAGGACCTTGTACATTCTAGGCACTTGCTTTCCTACTTAACTGTCTAGGACCTTGTACATTCTAGGCATTTGCTTTACTACTTAACTGTAATCTCAGCTGATTTTTGGTTTCTGGAGACAAGTCTCTCTCTATATCCCTGGCCAGTCTTTATTTCTTTTTCTTCTTCCTTCCTTCCTTCCTTCCTTCCTTCCTTCCTTCCTTCCTTCCTTCCTTTCCTTCCTTTTTTCTTTCTTTCTCTCTCTCTCTCTCTTTCTTTCCTTTCCTTTCTCCTTTCCTTTCTCCTTTCCTTTCTCCTTTTTCCTTTCTCCTTTTTCCTTTCTCCTTTTTCCTTTCTCCTTTTTCCTTTCTCCTTTTTCCTTTCTCCTTTTTCCTTTTTTCTTTCTCCTTTCCTTTCTCCTTTCCTTTTTCCTTTCCTTTTTCCTTTCCTTTCTTTTCCTTTCCTTTCCTTTCTTTCCTCACTAGTACACTAGGCTGGCCTTGATTTCACAGAGATCTGCCTGTATCTGCCTGCATCTGCCTGCTGAGTGCTGGGATTAAAGGTGTGTGCCACCATGCTCTGTTTCAGTCTTCCTAGTGCTGGGATTAAAGGCATGAATCACTAGACTTGGTCCTTAATGGTGGCATTTGAATGTGCATTTAGGCCATGAATGTAAATTTCTTGGATTCCAGAAAACGTTAAGTCACCCAAAGCATAAAAATCTTTATTTTGAACTGCTTATTAATAATGTTAAGCCTTGGGACCGGAGAGATGGCTCAGTGGTTAAGAGCACCAATTGCTCTTGCAGAGGTCCCGGGTTCGATCCCCAGCACCCACATGGCAGCTGAGAATCATCTTCCGATCTCCATGCCATTGCACAACACGGGTGCACAAACCTACATGCAGACAGTACACATAAAAAATAAATAGGGGCTGGAGAGATGGCCTAGCAGTTAAAAGTGCCGACTACTCTTGCAGAGGACCCGGGTTCAATCCCCAGCACCCACATGGTGGTTGAGAACCGTCTTTAACTCCAGTTCCAGGGGAATCCGACACCCTCTTCTGAGCTCCTCGGCATTGCACGACAGGGGTGCACAAACCTGCATGCAGACAGTACATTCATACACATCCAAAAATAAGTAAATAAAAATTTTAAAAAAAGAGGCAGCTTATAACAGCTTCTTAAAAATAAATAAACAAATAAATAAAAGATTTAAAAAAAGAACTGTCTTGGACCGGACGTGGTGGTACAGGCCTTTAATCCCAGCACTTGGGAGACAGAAGGAGGTGGATCTTTGTGATTTCAAGGCTAGCCTGGTCTACGTAGGGAGCTCCAGGCCAGCTGGGACTAAAGGGAGACCCTGTCTCAAAAGAAAAAAAAAAGAAAGTTAAGCCTTCATGAGAAGTGTTTTTTTTTTTTCCCCCTAGCATAGTGTTTACATGAGCATTTTCCACTGATGTGTCTTTCTCTGTGTATAGGAGGTCAGCTGTTCAAACCCAACCTGATCTCTTGGTTGGAGCAAAAAGTGGAGTTGACGATAGTGGAACAAAGCATTCTCCATGGTAAGAATTTGTTAAAAACATTTCTTGTTGATCTGGGCGTGGTGGCACATGCCTTTAATCCCAGCATAGGCAGGCGGATCTTTGTGAGTTCAAGGCCAGCCTGGTCTACATAGTGAGTTCCAGGACAGGTGGAGCTACAGGGAGACCCTGTCTCAAAAAGACCAACAAACAAAAACCTATTTCTTGTCATTGACAAGTTCATTATGTTTATAAGCATAATGAGGAAATCTTGAGAAGACCACTTTAAATCTGAAGGCCAAGGTCCTTAGAATGCAAGTTCTGGAATGCCAAGGTACTTGGAATGCAAGTTCTGGAATATCTTTAGCTTGATGTAAGTATTACTTAGTCTTCTTTTTTTAATATTTTATCATTTTTTAAAAAATTTTTATTTATTTTTGTATGTGTATGAATGTAGTACTGTCTGCATGTAGGTTTGTGCACCCGTGTCGTGCAATGCCGCGGAGGTCAGAAGAGGGTCTCCGATTCCCCTGGAACTGGAGTTCTCCTGGAATTGGAGTTTCAGACGGTTCTTAGCCGCCATGTCGGTGCTGGGGATTGAACCCGGGTCCTCTGCAAGAGCAGTCTGTGCTCTTAACCGCTAGGCTATCTCTCCAACCCAATATTTTATAATTTTTAAATTTTACTTTATGTATATGAGTTTAGTACCTGCATGCATGTAAGTACACTTGTGTGATGCGGTGCCCGAGGAGTTCAGAAGACTGTGTCAAATCTCCTGGAACTGGAGTTATAGACAGTTGTTAGCTACCACGTGGGTGCTAGGAAGTGAACCCAGGTCCTCTGTAAGAGCAGCCAGTGTTCTTAAATGCTGAGCCAGCTTTCTACCCTACTTAGACTTTCTTATGACCCTAAGAGTGGCATTCTCTTTTTCACTTGGGTTATGATTCTGTTTTTGCAGATTTTTGTTTTTTATTTTTCCTTCTCTTGTTCACTGACACATTTAATTTTCATGAAAACAATGTTAATGTATTACATCTGAACATACCTATTTTATGCTTTCTGTAATTAGGATATGAAAACAAAATTTATGCTTAAAATTTTTTATTTTATGTATATGAGTGTTTAGCCTGTATATATGTAAGTGCACCTGTGCGTACAGTCCCTACAGAGGCTAGAAGAGAGTACCAGATACCTGTAATCAGAGTTACAGATGGTGTTATCTGCCAGTGGGTGCTGGGAAGTGAACTAGGTCCTCTGGAAGAGCATCTAGTGCTCTTAACTTCTTTGCCATCCATCCAGCCCACACTTCCAGTCTTATTTTAACCTCCCATTTGTTTTGCAAATCCTTAGTACGTGTTTTTCTGTTTCATTTTAGAATGGGAAATGCACCTAAAGACCAAAGGGACAACACTTCGGCAGGATCTATTTTGTTCAGATACATCAAATGGAATACAACTGGTAAGATTCACAAGGGTATTTCTTAATGTCCTAATTCAAGGAATATTAGGGGTTAAGGAAAATATAAGTAGACTCGAAAGGTATTTCAGGGAAGTAACTGTCACTGACAAGGGAGCACTCCCTACCTCTTCCTCTCTCACTCTTCCTTTCCTTTTCTTTCTCTGCCCCGTTCCCCCAGGAAGTGGTTACAATGTGTCTTAGGCTGGACTTGAACTTGTGATCCTTCTGCCTCAGCCTCTACAGTGCTGGGATTTGATTGTAGTGCACAGTGTGAAGCATAAAGTGATGCTTCAAACCTAGTATGACAGTAGTATATCAGAATTCCCACAGATGTACATTTCTGTACAAGTCTGAAAAATCCTTTAAACTTCATTTGAGCCTTTGTCAACAGGGAGGACACAATGGAGGGGAGCGCTATGACACTAAGCACGTTGTGACAGTTTTCAGTGAAGATTCATGCCTTCAGACTCACACTTTGACTCCAAATATGGAGAGTACTTCAGAGTGTAATTTGTATGGAAAAGATTTCCTGCGACCCCTCAAGGAATCATCTGTTGAAGAGAACAGTTTTCAGTTGAACCAGTGTGTAAAACCTTTCATCTTGACTCCAGATGGTTCCCAGAGTGTATGTGTTCAGGACAAATCCTTTGAATGCTGTGACTGTGGGAAAACCTTTGTTAATCAATTAGAACTTCAGGCACATAGTTCTTCTCATAATGAAGGAAATCTCCACAAATTAGAGCAATGTGGGCAAGCTTTTACTCATTCCACGAGCCATGATGGGCATGTTGAAACGCCCACTGCAAAAAAATACTATGAATGTAAGAAGTGTGAAAAATTCTTCACACATCCTATCTACCTTAACATTCATATGCAAAGCCACACTGTTGAGAAACCCTTTGAATGTAAGGAATGTGGGAAAGCCTTCACAGAGCGCTCAAGCTTAATTGTACATCTACGACAACACACTCGGGAGAAGTTGTATGAGTGCAAGGAATGTGGGAAATCCTTTATTCAACCCTCACGCCTTACTGAACATATGAGAAGTCACACAGGCGAGAAGCCATATCAGTGTGACCAGTGTGGGAATGCTTTTGCATCTTCCTCTTACCTTACTACACATTTGAGAACTCACACTGGAGAGAAGCCCTTTGAGTGTAATGTATGTGGAAAAGCATTTACACGTTCCTCCTACTTACTAGGTCACATACGAACTCACACAGGAGAGAAACCGTATGAATGTAAAGTGTGTGGGAAAGCCTTTAGTGGGCGTTCATGGCTTACAATACATTTACGAAAACATACTGGAGAGAGGCCCTATCCATGTACAGAATGTGAGAAAGCTTTCACAAGCTTTGCTCAACTAACTGAACATATAAAAACTCACACTGGTGAGAAGCCATTCCGATGTAAGGTATGTGCAAGAACCTTTAGAAATTCCTCATGCCTTAAGACCCACTTCCGAATTCACACTGGAATAAAACCGTACAAATGTAATTACTGTGGGAAAGACTTCACTGCGCGTTCAGGCCTTACTAAACATGTACTCATTCACAATGGGGAGAAGCCCTATGATTGTAAGGAATGTGGAAAAGCCTTCAGTACATCCTCTGGCCTTGTTGAGCACATAAGAATCCACACAGGAGAGAAGCCCTTTGAATGTTACCAGTGTGGGAAGGCACTAGCTCATTCTTCATCTCTTGTTGGACATTTGAGAACTCACACTGGAGAGAAACCTTTTGAGTGTAACCTGTGTGACAAAACATTTACACGTTCCTCTTACCTTCGCATTCACATGCGTACTCACACAGGAGAGAAACCCTATGAATGTCAGGAGTGTGGGAAAACCTTTCCTGAGCGCTCATGCCTTACTAAACACATAAGAACACATACTGGTGAAAGGCCCTATGAATGTAAGGAATGTGGGAAAGGCTTTATTAGCTTTGCTCAACTTACTGTGCACATAAAAACTCACAGTTCTGAGAGGCCTTTTCAGTGTAAGGTATGCACAAAATCTTTTAGAAATTCCTCATCACTTGAGACCCACTTTCGAATTCACACTGGAGTAAAACCTTATAAATGCACTTACTGTGGCAAAGACTTCACTGCTCGTTCAGGCCTTACTATACATTTACGAAATCACACTGGGGAGAAATCCTATGCATGCCAGGAGTGTGGGAAAGCCTTCAGTACTTCCTCAGGGCTTATTGCACATATAAGAAGTCATAAAGGAGAGAAACCCTTTGAATGTGACCACTGTGGAAAAGCCTTTGCTTCTTCCTCATATCTTAATGTGCATTTGAAAATTCACACCGGAGAAAAGCCCTTTCAGTGTACAGTGTGTGGGAAAACATTTACATGTTCTTCTTACCTTCCTGTTCACATGCGAACTCACACTGGAGAGAAACCCTTTCAGTGTATAATATGTGGAAAGTCATTTTTATGGTCTTCTTACCTTCGTGTTCACATGCGAATTCACACTGGAGAGAAACCATATGTATGTCAGTACTGTGGAAAAGCCTTTACAGAGCACTCAGGCCTTAATAAGCACTTACGGAAACACACGGGAGAGAAACCATATGAATATAAGGAATGTGCGGAAGCGTTTGCTGCTTCTGCTGCTAATGAACATGAAAGCCCCCATTGGAGAGAAACTTTGAATGTAATGAATTTGGAAAGTCATTCTGGGAACCCTTAATCCAATTCCTTTGTAATTAGAATTCATAATCTATACAAATCTGATGAATATAATCAGTGTGTAAAAGCTTCCATTTGTTGCTGTTTGCTGCAAAAACATGAAAACTCAAGCTGAGGACGCTCTGTAAATTTAAGGATTATGGGAGAAATCATAATCTCCATTTAGCATGTAAGAATCCGGAAGCTTTGTAAAAGTATAAGAAACTTGCAAACACTTTAGTATTCTAAGTGGTGACACAAGACATGAAAGTGTTAAAGGTTTTTTGTTCATCTGTGTTCTCACAGTTAAGAAATCTTAATGAAGTTTGGAAAATCACTTTTTACATTTAACCTTGAGCAAATTGTGTTTATTATACACTGAACAGAAAGTACATGTGTTGAGTACTAGGATTGCTTCACTGTGTCTTGTTCAGTACTACAAGGATTGCTTCACTGTGTCTTGAAATCTTGGGTGGTAACTGAGACATGGCTTTCCTGGGTGCTTGTAGATGAATTTTGAATATTTTGAGTATTTCTGTATTCAGGTATTTTTATGACCAATTATAAATTTATAAATTCCACTATAGTTTTGTGTTAGAAAATATTCCTCTTTGATATGATTGAAAACTGTTGTTAGGATGTCCTTATGAATTAATGAACACAAACTTAAGTCTGTTCAATACTTGTTATATTCATTGTGCCATGAGCAACCTCTGTATACAAACCCCACATGCGTCTATGGCCATACCACCCTGAATGAGCCTGATATCTTCTGATCTCAGAAGCTAAGGAGGGTCAGGCCTGGTTAGTACTTGGATGGGAGACAAACCCCACGTGCTTTTTTTTTGAGACAGGGACTCAATATGTAACCCAGGCTGGCCTAGAACTCACTGTGTAGCCCAGGCTGGCCTTTAGCTCATGGCAGTTTTGCCTCAGCCTCCCGAGTGCTGGAATTACAGGTTTGAGCTACCACACCTGGCCCTCTCCACTGTTTTAAGTATACGCTTGATGTTTCACATGCATACCTTACTAACATTGAAATCTTCCTGTTTTACATAGGCTTTAAGTACTTTTCCCCTTTTCTCCCAGCCCCCAGTCTCTGGTAGCCATTATTTCATTCTCTGGTTGAGCTCTTTAGTTTAGCTTCCACTTGTAAGATCATGCAGTATTTGTCTTTACTATACCTGGCTTCCCTTTTCCACTTTATTTTATTATTTTTTTCAAAACAAGTTCTCCTTATAATCCAAGTTGGTCATGAACTTGCTTGGTAGAGCAGGCTGGCTTCAGTCTCACAGAGATACACCTTGTGCCTCTTGAGTGCTGGGATTAAAGGTGTGTGCCACCAAGCCCAGCAGGTTTTGTTTGTTTTGTTTTAATTATTTTTTATGTGTTTGAGTGTACTGTCTACATGTATTTGGTGCACCTGTGTCATGCAAAGCTGCAGAGGTCAGAAGAGATTGTCGGATTCCCCAAGAACTGGAGTTAAAGACGGTTCTTAGCCACCATGTGGGTGCTGGGAATTGAACCCATGTGGGTGCTGGGAATTGAACCCGAGTCCTCAGCAAGAGCAGTCGGCGATCTTAACCCCTGAGCCATCGCTCCAGCCCCAGCATGTTTGTTTTTTATTTTGGTCTGTGTACGTGTGTGGCAGTTTCTTGCTTTTGTAGCCCAGACTAACTTCAGTCTCCTCATCTTCCTGCCTCAGACTCTGGAATACTGGCGTTACAGGCATGTGGTATCATGCCCAGCTGTTTTTCTGGCTTATGTTAATTTGCATGGTGTACTCAAGATTGAACTGTATTATGGTCAGTTATTTTACTTAAGACTTAATTTTGTTTCCTATTGTCTGTCCCTGTCCTGTGATTATTTCCATAGTTTGGCTGTTAAGACTATGGCTACAGTGAACATGAATGCACATCTGTCTTTGTGTTGGTGACCTTATGTCCTTAAGTGTAACACCCAAAGTGGGTTTGGTATAGTAATGGTAGTAGTATTTTTAAGTTTGATATGTCTGTACTGTTTCCTGTAACGACTACCAATTTATGTTCCCAACAGTGTACCTGTTCTTACTTCCATTTTATCACTTCTTGACTTCTTTCTGGGTACCATTTTTAAATGTGAAATGGTAACTTTGCATTTTCCTTATTTACAAGCTACTTGTTTATCTTTATGAAAGTACTGGTTACAGTTGATTATATAAATTTGACAATCAAGGTACTTACTTTTGCTGTGAAGTTACATGAGTTACTTCGCTGTTTGGATGTAGACCATTGTAAGGGGCTTACAGCCGCTTTTCCGTCTGCATACCTGCCTTCTCAGATTTGTTTCTTGCTCTGCTTTGTAAAATCCTAGTTTGAGGGGCTGGAGAGATGGCTCAGCAGTTGAGAGTGCCAACTGCTCTTGCAGAGGACCCAGGTTTGATTCCCAGCACCCACATGGCGGCTAAGAACCGTCTTTTTTTTTTTTTGGTCTTTTCGAGACAGGGTCTCCCTGTAGCCCCAGCTGTCCTGGAACTCACTATGTAGACCAGGCTGGCCTTGAACTCACAAAGATCTGCCTGCCTCTGCCTCCCAAGTGCTAGGATTAAAGGCATGCACCACCACGCCCAGCTTGAAGAACCAAGAACCATCTTTAACTCCAGTTCCAGGGGAATCTGACACCCTCTTCTGTCCTCCGCAGCATTGAACAACACGGGTGCACCAACCTACATGCAGACAGTACACTCATACACATTAAAAAAAAAAATCCTAGTTTGATGTGGGCCTAGTATTTTTCTTTTGACGCCTGCTTTTCATGTTGGCTCCACAGTTTCTTTGCTGGTGTCTCAGAAAGTTTTTCTTCTGTATTTTTTTCTTACAGACCATGGATTCACCATCTTAAGTTTTCCTTTTAGAGTTTTTGGGTTTGTTTGTTTGGGATGCTCTCACTCTGTAGCCCAAGCTTCCACTGAGTTCATTATGTAGACCAGGCTGGCCTTCAACTTGGAGGAGTGCTCTTTCCTCAGTTCTTCTGAGTGCTGAGATTGCAGGCTTCAGCCAATTGTATTTTTAAATTTGATTCATTTTTGTATAATTTTCTTTCCTTGATCTCTGAATTAAAATATCTGTGTGTGTGGTGTAAGTTATTGATTGATCCACTTCTAGTCTTTTGCTTACATATCCACTTTTGTCAGTTTCACTTGTTTTATACTACTACTACTTTTATAATGTATTTCTGTGATAAACTTGTTGAAAATTTGTGACTGCGTTAAGGTTATTTCAGAACAAATCTGTTCTATCATCTGTGTATCAGTGTTGTATGTTTTTATTACTGTGTCTATGTACAGGGTTTTTTGTTCATTTTTATTCTTACTCTTTCTTCCTTTATTTTTTTTTTATTTATGTGTATGAATGTACTGTCTGCATGTAGGTTTGTGCACCCGTGTTGTGCAATGCCGAGGAGGTCAGAAGAGGGTGTCGGATTCCCCTGGAACTGGATGGAGTTCTCCTGGTGGAGTTATAGACAGTTCTCAGCCGCCATGTGGGTGCTGGGGATCGAACCCGGGTCCTCTGCAAGAGCAGTAGGTGCTCTTAACCGCTAGGCTATCTCTCCAGCCCCTTTATTAGTACTCTTTTGAGACAGTCTTGTGTAGCTCATGCTGGCCAAGAATGACCTTTGACTTCTTCCCTCCTGTACTCGACAGTACTGGGATTATAGGCCCACACCACCACAACTAGTTTTGGTAGTTTTGCTTTAGTTTTGTTATTGTTGTTTTGGTCTTTGAAACAGGATCTCCCTTTAGTCCCAGCTGGCCTGAAGCTATGTAGGCCAGGATGGCCTTGAACTCACAGAGATCTATCTGCCTGCCTCTGCCTCCTGAGTACTGGGATTAAAGTTGTGTGCCACCATGCCCAGCCTAAGAAGGTTCTTAGCTGCCATGTGGGTGCTGTGACTTGAACTCAGGTCCTCTGTAAGAGCAGTCAGTGCTCTTAACCACTGAGCCATCTCTCCAGCCCCCTAGTTTGGTTTTGGTTTTGGTGGGGTTTTTTTGTTTGCTTGTTTGTTTTTTGGTCTTTTTGAGACAGGGTCTCCCTGTAGCCCCAGCTGTCTTGGAACTTGCTCTGTAGACCAGGCTGGCCTTGAACTCACAGAGATCCACCTGCCTCTGCCTCCCAAGTGCTGGAATTAAAGTCACATGCTGTGCTGCCACACCTGACTAGTTTTTTTTTTCCCTTGGAATTCTGGAGGATAAAACACATGCTAAGCAAATATTGTGTCCACTGAGTTACATTCCAGCCTTATAATGTTAAGCTCCCAACTTTCATTCTTACTCAAGTCTTAAGCTTTTCTGAAAAATTTTATCATTAGTTTTTTTTTTTTTTTTCCTTTTTCTTTTTTTTATTTTCTTTTTAAT
>VZQC01001758.1:351796-406187 GCA_009823505.1 Rhizomys pruinosus | reverse complement strand
CTATCCTGGAACTCACTCTGTAGACTAGGCTGGCATTGAACTCACAAAGATCCGCCTGCCTCTGCCTCCCAAGTGCTAGGTTGTAATATTTCTATAGATTTAGATATTTTCCAATGCCTTTCTGCTGCAGATTTACCTTGTTCATCTAAATTTTAAGCTTTTAAATAAATAAAGCTTGTAATATAATTATTCTAGCAGTAAGTTTATACTCATAACCTCCCCCTTTTTGTTTAAAAATCATATCCTTAGCCGGCGTGGTGGTGCACGCCTTTAATCCTAGCACTTGGGAGGCAGAGGCAGGTGGATCTTTGTGAGTTCAAGGCCAGCCTGGTCTACAGAGTGAGTTCCAGGACAGCTGGGGCTACAAGGAGACCCTGTCTCAAAAAGACAAAAAAATTATTAATAAAAAATAAAAATAATGTCCTTTAGGGTACGACTGCAGCATTCAACCATAGCCTGTCCTTGAGGATTATATGGGATTCCTATAGTATGAGTGATATTCCAAAAAGAGTAAAAAAAATTCTTTATTCTGATAGATGTATAGCCTGGGCATTCCCAGTTTTGATAGTTTTAGGAATACTTATAACATTGAAGGCCTCATAAAGATGTTATCTAACAGTCAGCTTTTCTCCTGCTAATGGAGTAGCCCATCAAAAACTTGAAAATGCAAGCTGGGTGTGGTGGTGCATGCCTTTAATCCTAGCACTTGGGAGGCAGAGGCACGCAGATCTCTGTGATTTCAAGGCCAGCCTGGTCTACATGGTGAGTTCCAAGACAGCTGGAGCTGTCAGTATTAGCATTTTTTAAAAGGAGCAGTTTTAAATATTTTAAGCAAGAGCCAGTCTGTTCTTTTATTATTGTTTTTTTTTTTCATTCTGTTTTTTATGAATTGAATTCTTTTATCTTCAGGATAATGATTATGCATTTTTCCTACATAATGTGGTAAATTTCCGTGCTAATATTCATTAAAATGCCAATTATTATGAGTTTGAGTACTATTAAGAGGTACTACAATCTCCTCGGGGATCATATCTAGTTAATGGACATGTGTGAAGTCTTCCTCAAGAGATGACGTGACTATTTTTTCTTTTGGTCATTTTGTGATGCAGAAAAATCCAAGTATTTTGGGGGGGGCAGGGGTTGCCTATAGTTGGATCATATCTATCAAGATATGCAGATTGCATATGTTGTTCTAGCCATTCAAATTTCCTAAGATGCCTCATAAGTTAATGCTCTGGGGCTATCGAAATCAGAGTTTCCTGATAAGGTATTAAAAAGATTTTTAAAGAATAAGTGGATATACCTAGGGAAAGTCTTAACAAATTTATACCTCCTAAAATTTCTTGAAAATCATTTTGTGGGGCTGGAGAGATGGCTTAGCGGTTAAGAGCACCAACTGCTCTTGCAGAGGACCCGGGTTCAATTCCCGGCACCCACATGGCAGCTAAGAACCATCTTTAACTCCAGTTCCAGAGGAATCCGATGCCCTCTTCTGACCTCCAAGGCATTCCACGACATGGGTGCACCAACCTACATGCAGACAGTACATTCATACACATTAAAAAAAAATTTTGTATCTTAAGGGAATCTTTTTATTTATTTATTTTTTGGTCTTTTTGAGACAGGGTCTCCCTTTAATCCCAGCTGGCCTGGAGCTTGCTATGTAGACCAGGCTGACTTTGAACTTACAGAGATCTACCTGCCTCTGCCTCCAGAGTGCTGGAATTAAAGGTATATGCCACCACACTCAACTCTCCACCAGGGTTTTAATTGCATGAAAGCTCCTTGATCCAAAGTAGTCCTTGCAAGCATATCCCAATTGTAAGGAATTAGCTAATATTCATTAGCCATCCCTTGCAAAATTCTTTTTACATATGTAGACTGCATTCCATACATGACTGTAGCACTTTTAAGTTCTTTATCTTAAATGACAAGGGAGAATGAGAATATTGTAGGTATCCGTCAGGAAACTGTTGACTTGGGGCTCCCTGCTGGATTGTTACTAGATATTTCAAAGATTTTTTAAATTTTTTATTTATTTTCGTATGTGTATGAATGTACTGTCTGCATGTAGGTCTGTGCACCCGTTGTGCAATGCCGCAGAGGTCAGAGAGGGTGTCAGATTCCTCTGGAACTGCTGGGCTTGGTGTTGCATGCCTTTAATCCTAGCACTTGGGAGACAGAGGCAGGCGGATCTCTGTGAGTTCAAGGCCATCCTGGTCTACAGAGTGAGTTCCAGGACAGCCAGAGCTACAGGGGGACCCTGTCTCAAAAAAAAAAAAAAAAGACCAAAAGAAAAAAAAAAAACATTCCAGAGTTCCTCTAGAACTGGAGTTAAAGATGGTTCTCAGCTGCCATGTGGGTGCTGGGGGTCAAACCTGAGTCCTCTGCAAGAGCAGTCGGTACTCTAAACCGCTGAGCCATCTCTCCAGTCCCTCAAAGATGTTTTCAGGGCTTCTAAATCTTCCTCTTTTTTTTTTTTTTTTTCATCTATCACTGATTGCATAAATGGGGTCATGGGGACCTTTACTGATAGAGGAAAATTATTATATTGTGATGGAGAATACACAGCAACAGAGGGTTGCAGTGTTTTTACAGCAGTGGATAGAGACTTACCTTGTCCTCTAGATATCTTCATTTCTCTGATAATTTTTCTAACTGCTCTAAAAGCTCCTTTCCTTCAGTCATACATGGGAAGCACTTATCTTGTATTTCTGAGTTACTTTCTGCCTCAAAGGAGTTAGAATCTGTTCCTAACTTTTCTTGTTCTATCTTTAATACTCTCAAATTTTAAGACTGGCTTTCATTAATTTTTCCATTCCCTTATCAGTCTCAGAGCCACTTCTATTCTTTGTATTTGATTCTTCAGAGTCTGATTGTAAGGGTTCCGAGGCCACAGAGACCAGAGCCTCAGAGGACTGCCTTCCTCCTGTGGATGAGCTCGCCACACAGCTTTCATTACCTGTTTCCAAACCTTTAGATTTGATGCAGCTCTCCCTGAAGGATGAAACGAATAACAGTGTTTATGAACTAACTGAAATAAATTTTCAAAACTTGACTGTTTCACTTTCACTCCTGAGCTTTTTAAAAGTTCCTGCAAAATATCAATGTATTCAGCCTGGAGTGAGTGGAAATTTCCCATGACTTCGAAATCCAGAAGGTTTCACTTAACTCCGGGCATACCTACTTACGCTTCCTGTCTGTGTTCCTAGTACATGCTGTATGTACCCTCTGAGGCCCACATCAGGCGCCAGATGTAGTGGATGAGTGGACTGAGACACAGATGAAACTTTAAGCAGAGGATCTGAGACTCAGGTCCACAGATGCAGATCCTCCTCAGTCCTGAGCTTTTATTTAGTACTAAAGTAATGGATGAGTTGAATTAACAGGAAATACTATGCCAAGAACAAGTAAGATGTACAATAACAACTTATACAGAATAATAAGTTAAGGAATACAATGTAGCCGGGCGTGGTGGCACACGCCTTTAATCCTAGCACTTGGGAGGCAGAGACAGGCGGATCTTTGTGAGTTCAAGGCCAGCCTGTTCTACAGAGTGAGTTCCAGGACAGCTGGGGCTACAGGGAGACCCTGTCTCGAAAAGACCAAAAAAAAAAAAAAAAAAAAAAAAAAAAAGAATAACAATGTAATAGATGTTACCAGACAAAGGGACCTTTAAACTAAACTTGAGTCATAGAAGTCTGCCCCTAGGGGCTGCGAGAGATGGCCTAAGCGGTTAAGAGCGCGACCGCCCTTACAGAGCCCAGCGTTCGACCCAGCAACCACATGCGGCTGAGAACCGTCCTGAACTCCAATTCCAGGGAACTCCAGTTTTTCCAGGGGAATCCGACACCCTCTTCTGACCTCCGCGGCATTGCACAACATGGGTGCACCAGACTTGCATGCAGAACAGTACATTCATACACATACAGAAATAAAATAAAAATTAATAAAAAATTTAAAAAAAAAAAAAAAAAAAAGAAGTCTGCCCCCTAAAATAGCTTCAGCCCAACCACAGTGTTTTTCATGAACTTAAGAACACGTTTTTAAAAAATTATTATTATTATTATTATTATTATTATTATTGAGACAGGGTCTCCTTATAGCCCCAACTGGCCTGGAACTAGCCCTGTAGACCAGGCTGGCCTTGAATTCACAGAGATCCACCTGCCTCTGCCTCATGAGTGCTGGGTTTAAAGGTGTGTGCCACCACACCCGGCTTAAAGACGGTTCTTAGCCGCCATGTAGGTGCTGAGAATCGAACCCGGATCCTCTGCGAGAGCAGTCAGTGCTCTTAACTACCGAGCCATCTTTCCGGCCCCGTAATTTCTTTTTTTTTTTTTTGGTCTTTTCGAGACAGGGTCTCCCTGTAGCCCCGGCTGTCCTGGAACTCACTCTGTAGACCAGGCTGGCCTTGAACTCACAAAGATCCGCCTGCCTCTGCCTCCAGAGTGCTAGGATTAAAGGCGTGTGCCACCACGCCCGGCTCAATTTATTATTTTTTATGTGTATGAGTGTACTGTCTACATGTAGGTTGGTGCATCTGTGTTGTGCAATACCGAGGAGGTCAGAACAGGGCGTCAGATTCCTCTGGAATTAGAGTTAAAGATGGTTCTTAGCCGCCATGTGGTTGCTGGGTATTGAACCTGCTCTGCAAGAGCAGTTGGTGCTCTTAACCACTGAGCTATCTCTCCAGCCCCAAGAACATGTTTTATGGGCTGGAGACATGACTTAGGGGTTAAGAGCACCGACTGCTCTTGCAGTGGATCCGGGTTGGATTCCCAGCACCCACATGGTGGCTAAGAACCCTCTTAGGGCAGGCGTGGTGGTGCTCGCCCCTAATTCCAGCACTTGGGAGGCAGAGGCAGGAGGATCTCTGTGAGTTCAAGGCCAGCCTGGTCTACATAGTGAGCTCCAGGCCAGCTGGGACTAAAGGGAGACCCTGTCTCAAAAAAAAGAGCACGTTTTGCCTCAGAGGTTTGCCTTCTGGGTACACTGCTTGTACACATATAGTTCTTTTGTCCTTTCATTGAAGTATGCCACAAGTCACAAGACATACTAACTCTTTATGAAGCAGGTTGCTACAAATTGGCACTAATTTTATTTAATCCGTAGAGCCTATTTAATTGTACGGCCTGTTGAGTTTATGATAAACTTGAATTTGTGACTGACATGCTTTCCATCTTAAAAAAATTTTTTTAAAATTCTGAAAATGTGTATGTGTTTATGTATGTATGCATGCATGCTCATGGAAGGTTGGCACAGCATATGTATAGATGTCTGAGGCCAGCTTGCAGGAGTCAGCTCTGTGCCTCTACCATGTGGGTCCTGGGAATTGAATTCAGTTTGTCGGGCATGTCCAGTGCCTTTACCTGCCAAGCCCTCTCACTCCATCTGCTTGCCATCTTGTATTTTCTTTTTCTTGCAATGGATCAATTTCTCCTTCATCTTATCTCCTCCTCCTCCTATTCCTCTTCCTCTTCCTCTCCTCTCCCCACCCCTCCTCATATTCCCAGCTGACCTCCGACTCAGTACACAGGCAAGGATGACCTTGAATATGTAATCATCCTGTCTCCCATGTTCTCAGAGTCCAGTCAGGTACGACCATGTCTGGTTGCTGTTGTGCTCGGGTCAACCCAGGGCTTCCTGCATGCTAACAGCACTCTGCCAGTTGAGCTACATACATTTCAGCCACATCATCATTTTTAATACTCTGTCCCCTAAAACCTAAAACCTTTCTACTTTAAACCCTTAATACCTGCTCATTCTTATTTAATGAGAGTTTTGAACATTGTCATTTATTTGGCCTGGCTGCTAACAGTAGCAAAAGGACTTGCAGAATAATCCAGAGTGTTCTCAGATAAACACTACTGCTGGATTCCCAGCTGCGGAGGACACGTCCGGTCGCCTGGTAGGCATCCATGCTGAGAAATGACCGGACACACGCTAGACAAGCACACGGAGCTGGACTCAGCAGAGCCTTCCTGCCGCTCTCTAACACACCTTGCAAAGAAGGCATGGTAACAGTTTGAACGTGAGCACACCTATTCAACAAAATATGTGGCTGTAAGGTAAATGTAAAATAAATATTGTATTCTGGGTGACGTAAAGATGGCTCAGTGGTTAACTAGTTGCTCTTGCAGAGGACATGAGTTCACTTCCCAGCACCTACATGGCAGCTCACAACTGCCTGTAACTGCAGTTCCAGGAGATCCAATGCTGTGGAATTCATGTGTGTGCAGGCAAACACTCATACGTATATATAAAATAAAAATAATTTTTTGGTATTTTTGAGACAGAGTCTCCCTATAGCTCCAGCTGACCTGAAACACTAGACCTGGCTGGTCTTGAACTCACAGAGATCCACCAGCCTCTGCCTCCCAAGTGCAGGATTAAAGGTGTGCACCACCAGGCCTGGCATAATAAAAATAAATTTTATTTTATTTTATTTTGTCTTCTTGAGACAGGGTCTCCCTTTAGTCCCAGCTGCCTTGGAGCTCACTCTGAAGACAAGGCCGGCCTTGAACTCTCAGACATCCTCCTGCCTCTGCCTCCGGAGTGCTGGGATTAAAGGCGTATGCCACCACACCCAGCTATAAGTCTTATTTTAAAGTATTCAGGGATGCTAGATTTGAAATAGCTTGTTGGGGGAGTTTTCATCTCAAACTAGGTGAAACATAATGCTTATTTAAAAGTTTATTTTGTGTGTGTGCATGTTTTGCCTGTATGTATGTTAAGTGTACCACATGTATGGTGTGCCTGGAGAGGCCAGAAGAGGGTGTTAGATTCCCTTGGACTGGACGTATGGTGGTTGTGAGGCACCATGTGGGTGTGGGAACTGAACCTAGGTCCTCTGTAAGAGCAGCCAGTGCTCTTAGCTGCTGAGCCAGCTCTCTATTTCTCATGATACATTTGTTTGTTTGTTTGTTTATTATTTTTAATTTTTGGTCTTTTGAGGCAGGGTTTCCCTAGTCCCAGCCACCCTGGACTTGCTTTGGAGACCAGGCCAGCCTGGATTAAATGTGTGTGCCACTACGCCTGACTGTGTTAGGGAGTTTAGGACTCGAGAGTCCAGGAGCTGGGATTTCCGCATTGCCTATGGATTGGGTGTTCTGTGCACATACATGTATGGGCCAAACAACAGCATCCACCCGTGCTTTGCCCTGTAATGCTGCATGCAGCAACAGAAGGTCTTTGCATTTTGCATCACTGTACCAGTGTAAAACACTGAGAATACTCACTGCACCACACTGTAGCAGGTACCAAGGTCAATTTGAGCTGAGTAACAGGAAACTGTCACGGTCCACACATTCACTGTGCAACATGCACCTTCAGACTTTGTGCACACCTTTGAATTCCACTAGGCTAGTCAAACAGCTCTGCATTTCTACCTAAAAAGCTTCAGAATAAGACATCCCCCATCACAGGCCATAGTAATCTCCCAGTGTCACATTCCACATCACAGGACACAGGAATCTCCTAGTGTCACATTCTCCATCATAGGCCATAGTAATCTCCCAGTGTCACATTCCCCATCACAGGCCATAGTAATCTCCCAGTGTCACATTCTGCATCAAGGCCATAGTAATCTCCCAGTGTCACATTACGCATCACGGGCAATAGTAATCTCACAGTGTCACAGTCCCTATCATAGACCATAGTAATCTCCCACTGTGACATTCCTGAAAAAGGCCATGGTAATCTCCCAGTGTCACATTCCCCATCACAGGCCATGGTAATCTCACAGTGTCACATTCCCCATCACAGGCCATGGTAATCTCCCAGCGTCACATTCCATCACAGGCCATAGTAATCTCCCAGTGTCACATTCACCATCACAGGCCATAGTAATCTCCCAGTGTCACATTCCCCATCACAGGCCATAGTAGTCTCCCAGTGTCACATTCCCCATCACAGGCCATGGTAATCTCCCAGTGTCACATTCCCCATCACAGGCCATGGTAATCTCCCAGTGTCACATTCCCCATCACAGGCCATGGTAATCTCCCAGTGTCACATTCCCCATCACAGGCCATGGTAATCTCCCAGTGTCACATTCCCCATCACAGGCCATGGTAATCTCCCAGTGTCACATTCCCCATCACAGGCCATGGTAATCTCCCAGTGTCACATTCCCCATCACAGGCCATGGTAATCTCCCAGTGTCACATTCCCCATCACAGGCCATGGTAATCTCCCAGTGTCACATTCCCCATCACAGGCCATGGTAATCTCCCAGTGTCACATTCCCCATCACAGGCCATGGTAATCTCCCAGTGTCACATTCCCCATCACAGGCCATGGTAATCTCCCAGTGTCACATTCCCCATCACAGGCCATGGTAATCTCCCAGTGTCACATTCCCCATCACAGGCCATGGTAATCTCCCTGTGTCACATTCCCCATCACAGGCCATAGTAATCTCCCAGTGTCACATTCCCCATCACAGGCCATAGTAATCTCCCAGTGTCACATTCCCCATCACAGGCCATGGTAATCTCCCAGCGTCACATTCCATCACAGGCCATAGTAATCTCCCAGTGTCACATTCACCATCACAGGCCATAGTAGTCTCCCAGTGTCACATTCCCCATCACAGGCCATAGTAGTCTCCCAGTGTCACATTCCCCATCACAGGCCATGGTAATCTCCCAGTGTCACATTCCCCATCACAGGCCATAGTAATCTCCCAGTGTCACATTCTCACTGCATATTCTTTTCCTTGAGAGTATGACTGGTCCCACTCAGTGGCTCAGTGGGTACAGGGCCTGCTGCCTTTCAAGCCTGATGGCCCTAATTTGATCCCCACTCCGCACATGGATCTGAGAACTGACTTCCTCAGTTTGTCTTTTCAGCACCTCGGGTTTCTGTCACCTTCAAAAACAAATTTTAAAATGAGACTAAACTTCCACTAATTTTTGTATAAAACAAAAATTAATCCAGGCATATGGTGCACACCTTTAGTCCCAGCACTCGGGAGGCAGAGGCAGGCGGATCTCAGAGTTCAAGGCCGTCCTGGTCTATATAATTCCAAGATTAGACAGATCCTAAGTAATAGGAAACTTATTTTTTCAGTCTTTTTGAGACAGGGTCTCACTTTAGAGTGCTAGGATTAAAGGTGTTCGCCACCATGCCTGGCAGAAACTTTTTTTTAAGTGAGAAATACAGGCACACATGATCAGTTCATATCTGAAGAAGCTCATTACAGTTGATATTCATTGTCTATCCTTCCATCCCCCCCTTTTAAAAAACAAAAAGAACCCTGTCTCGAAAGGAACAAAAGAAAAAAAAAAAAAAAAAGAATAGCCAGGCATGGTGGTGCATGCGTTTAATCCCAGCACTGGGGAGGAAGAGGCAGGTGGCAGGTAGATCTCTCTGAGTTCAAGGCCAGCCTGGTCTACATTTCAAGATCCAGGCCACCTGGGAGACCCTGTCTCTAAAAGACCAAAACCAAACAAAGGATTTTCTCATCTTTATGTGTTTTGCTTGCATGCATTTAAGTGCACCATGCACATGGTGGCCAGAAGAGGGCATTGGATCCCCTGGAACTGCCAGTCCCCTGAAACTGCTTGTCCCCTGGAACTGGAGTTACAGATGGTTTTAGCTGCCTTATGGGTACTGAAAGCCAAACCTGGGTCCACTTCAAGAGCAGCCAATACTCTTAACCACTGGGCCATTTTTGTAGCTCTTTAAAAAAAAAAGAAAAAAAAAAAGATGCTGGATGTGATGCCGCATGCCTTTAATCCCAGCACTGAGGAGGCAGAGGGAGGTGGATCTCAGTGAGTTCATGGCCAGCCTGGTATACATAGTAAGTTCTAGGCCAGCTGGGGCCACAGGGAGACCCTCTCTTTTTTTAAACAATTTTATTTATTTGTTTTTTATGTGTATGAGTGTACTGTCTGCAAGTAGGTTTGTGCACCCATGTTGTGCAATGCTGCGGAGGTCATAAGAGGGCGTCAGATTCCCCTGGAACTGGAGTTAAAGATGGTTCTCAGCCACCATGTGGGTGCTGGGGATCGAACCTGGGTCTTCTGCAAGAGCAGTCGGTGCTCTTAACCGCTAGGCCATCTCTCCAGCCCGAGACCCTCTCTTTAAAAAAAAAAAAAAGTAGCCAGAACTCGGGAGGCAGAGGCAGGCGGATCTTTGGGAGTTCAAGCTTAGCCTGGTCTACAGAGCAAACTCCAGGCCAGCTGGGAATAAAGGGAGACCCTGTCTCAAAAAGACCAAAAAAAAAAAAAAGATACATTTTTATATATTTGCCTGCTTGTTTGAATGTGCACCATGTATGCATATGGTGTAAGTCCAAAGCACAGGAGGATGTTCAGTCCCTGGTATGAGTTACAGTTGTGAGCCAGCCTGTGGTGCTGGGAATTGAACCTGGGTCCTCTGGGAGAGCAGCAAGTGCTCCTAATCACTAATCTGCTTTTCTTCCACCCCTCCCCCCTTTTTCTTTTAAACCACCGGCCTCGTGTAAGTTGTCAGTCTGCCACTCAGCACGGTTTGCTTGTTCCCTGGGTTCCCTGTTTCCCTTCTTTGATCATGCACCTTGTGTGAACCCTAGATCTCGTCCTTTTGGCTCTGAGTGTACCAGATGGTAAGTATCCATTTCATTTTCTAGTGCATGAAACCAGGGTTGTGCCCTTGGGAGAAGATATTCCTCAGAAGAGTCCTCCAAAGTGTCATCTGACCTCCACACATTTGCAGTGGCACATACATGCCCGTACATGTAAACATGAATGAAAAAATTAAGATGGAGACTTGGTAATGGCGACGGGTTTGTCGGAGCACCATAACATGGTGTGGGAAGTGAAGACAAATCAGATGCCTAATGCAGTACAGAAACTCCTGCTGGTAATGGACAAAAGAGCTTCAGGAATGAATGACTCATTAGAGTTGCTGCAATGTAATGAGAATTTGCCATCCTCACCTGGATACAACTCCTGTGATGAGCACATGGAGCTTGATGACCTTCCTGAACTTCAGGCTGTACAAAGTGATCCTACCCAATCTGCCATATACCAGCTGAGTTCAGATGTCTCACACCAAGAATTTCCAAGAACGTCTTGGAACCAGAATACCTCAGACATAATGGAAAATACTTACAGTGAAAATGAGGTGGATTGGCTGACAGAGTTAGCAAATATTGCCACTAGCCCACAAAGTCCACTTATGCAGTGCTCATTTTACAACAGATCATCTCCTGTACACATCATAGCTACTAGCAAAAGTTTACATTCCTATGCACGCCCTCCACCAGTGTCCTCTTCTTCAAAGAGTGAGCCAGCCTTCCCTCATGACGACTGGAAGGAAGAAACACCAGTAAGACATGAAAGAGCAACCAGTGAATCAGAATCTGGCATTTTCTGCATGTCCTCCCTGTCAGATGATGATGATTTGGGATGGTGCAATTCCTGGCCTTCAACTGTTTGGCACTGCTTTTTGAAAGGCACACGTCTGTGCTTTCATAAGGGAAGCGATAAAGAATGGCAAGATGTTGAAGACTTTGCTAGAGCTGAAGGCTGTGATAACGAGGAAGAGATGCAAATGGGCATTCATAAGGGTTATGGTTCTGATGGTCTGAAGTTGTTATCACATGAAGAAAGTGTATCATTTGGTGAGTCTGTACTGAAATTGACATTTGATCCTGGTACAGTAGAAGATGGTTTACTTTCTGTCGAGTGTAAACTGGACCACCCTTTCTATGTTAAAAATAAAGGTTGGTCGTCATTTTATCCAAGCTTGACTGTGGTACAGCATGGCATTCCATGTTGTGAAATTCATATTGGTGATGTATGTCTACCTCCTGGACACCCTGATGCCATTAATTTTGATGATTCAGGTGTTTTTGATACATTTAAAAGCTATGACTTCACACCGATGGATTCTTCTGCAGTCTATGTGTTAAGTAGTATGGCCCGTCAGCGTCGCGCATCTTTGTCTTGTGGAGGACCTGGTGGCCAAGACTTTGCAGGATCTGGATTCAGTAAAAACTGTGGCTCATCTGGATCATCACAGCTCTCTTCCAATTCTTTATATGCTAAAGCTGTCAAAAACCACAGCTCAGGGACTGTGAGCGCCACTTCTCCTAATAAGTGCAAAAGACCAATGAATGCCTTCATGCTTTTTGCCAAAAAATACAGAGTTGAATATACTCAGATGTATCCAGGGAAAGATAACAGAGCCATAAGTGTGATCCTTGGTGATAGGTGGAAGAAAATGAAGAATGAAGAAAGGAGGATGTATACATTAGAAGCAAAGGCTTTGGCTGAAGAACAAAAGCGCTTAAATCCTGACTGTTGGAAAAGGAAAAGAACCAATTCGGGCTCTCAACAACATTAAACCCAGATGTATGTGTCTATAAGTCTATATCTGCATAAATACTGACTCTGGATGGGAAGACTTAGAAGATCAAGGTCTCACCTTTTGTCCTGAATTTGTGTGACCATAAGATACCAGTAGCATTGAGTCTTGAAATGATTTAATGAGTGAGGATTTGCTTTCTCCATTAGAGCATTAAGTAAGTTACAACTATCAACATTGTAAACCAAATTGCCTTATTTTCCTTCCAAACTTCATATATGTCTATCAGGTAATATAGGCTTGAAAATTGATATCCTGTGGTGCTAAAGTTCAGTAGAGAGATATGTATACATGTTTTATTAAATTGTACGAAGGGGAATTTAAAAATATGTAACTGCTGTTTATAAATCGGCTCCTTACTGCTTATTAATCTGTATTGTACACATGCTATCAGGAATGAAGAAGCTGGGAGCCGGCCTCTCCATGAGCAGCCACCACATGCCCCAGCATCTGTGCCAAACACAGTCACTTCTGGTCTGGCCAGTGCCAAGAGACTACATAACATGGTGGGTAGATGGTGTCATTGTCCCAGCAAAAAGAGCCACCTGCTTCAGTAGCATGGGCATGCTGAGTGTGTGCACCAGGTGGCAGCACTCCTCCATGATTTCCAGTGGAGACCCAAGCCTGCCAAGGTGGAGTTAGTTAATAGCATTGGGATAGTCACTGTAATGGTGCTATTAACAGTTGACACCGTTGTATTTTTAACTTTGTGTTCTATATCTTCTCAGCCACATATCTTCAATCTATTTTGTCGTCATATCTTTATGGTGGGGGCAGACTTTGCACTTACTGCAGTGCAACACTTGCACTTTACTTTCCCTCCAACTGTCTAAGATGAGAGCAGACACATTGGCCATTGCAGCTGCTTTTGCTCTGCCCTACAATCACGGCTTCTCGTGTTACTTACCAAGTGGCATTTTTGGTTAGGAATCACAGCTGTAAAATTGATTTCAGTTCATTACACTTCTCCATGATGTTGCCCCTCAATTTTGCACACTATATTCTTGTATATTATTTCAAATAAAATGGAAAAAATTTAAAAAAAAAAAAAAGAAAGAAAAAATTAAGATGGAGAGCCACTAAGGAGACACTTGGCATTTTCTACCCTCCATACATGCACAAGCACACATACACGCACATGTGATCTACACACGAGATCCTCATTGCAATTTTTTTTTTTGTCTTTTAGATAGGGTCTCCCTGCAGCCCCAGATGGTCTGGAACTCACTATATAGACCAGGCTGGCCTTGAACTCACAGAGATCCACTTGCCTCTGCCTCCTGAGTGCTGGGATTAAAGGCCTGTGCCACCACACCTAGCCTCATTGTAATCTTAATCTTCCTAAACAGTATCCATCCAGGGACACCTTGATATTGCCACAGGTAATTCTGGGTGTCAGGTTTTTTGGATTGTAGGGTACCAGGAGAACCCGTAAAGTTTGCTTCTGTGGAGTTACTTGCAGAGAAGACTGTCTTGGATGTCAGGGAATTGGGTGGTACCATCCACTTGGCTTTGGGCTCTGATGGGACAGAAAACAGATGGAAGAATCAACACCCCACTTCCATTTCCCCCCCTTTCCTCTCTTGTTCTTCCTGAGCAAGGTGCATTTTCTCTTGTCCTGTCCTTCTGCCCTTGGGCCCTGGAACTTGTACCAGTGACCATCACTGTCACTTGGACCTTTGGCTTTGGAGTAGTTGGTGGAGGGGTGTCCTGTCCCATCAGCCTTCCCCACTCTGCAGCTTTTGCCATCTTTGGGCCATCATTATTGTCTACTCTGGTGTGCACGTTGGGAAGAGCTATCATATACTGATAAATCCTAATATACAAAAATTGTTTTTAGCCAGGCATAGGTGCCTCGCTTGTAGTCCTGGTACTTGGGAAGATGGGTTAGGGGATTCCCATGAGTTAATGTCCAGTCTTGGTTCTAGGCAAGCTTGGACTACAGAGTGAGACTAAATTTTCCTCCCACCTCCACTCCCAATTTCTCTGGAGAGTTCTGATCCAGCACCTTTCCATGATTGAACCATCTCATGCCAGACCCAGAGGACAAACGTAGAGCTCAATTATTTTTTTCTTTTTTTGTAACACTGGGAATGGAACCCAAGGCCTTGCACTTGGTAGGCAGTTGTCTGAATTTTTTGAAGCACTGTGTAGCTCAGACTCATTTTAAACTCCTCGATCCTCCTGCCTCTGCCTCTTGAGGGCAGGTCTTATAGGCTAATCTTGCATCTATTTATAGCATGATGTAGAGTGTGCAGGTCAGGGACAGTTTTCAGGAGCAGGTTCTCCTTCCATCATATGGTTCCTAGGGATCGAGGGATCGAATTCTGATCATCCAGCTTGGCAGAAAGCACCTGCACTCTCTGAGTACCTGAAGGCCCAAGAGTATGCTGGGATTAAAGGCATGTGCCACCATGCCTGGCACAAGGTCATATGTTTATATTTTCCTAATCTTAGTTATTTTAGTTTCACACATTAATTCCCATAAAGGATTCGGCCACTCCAGGCCCCATGCCTTTCCTGCCATGATGGACTTTATCTCCTGAATCCATGACCCCAAATAAATCTTCCTTCACTTATGTTGCTTTTGTCAGTTAGTGGGGTGACAAGTGATGCAAAACCCATGTAACTTTACCTCAGAATAGTGGTATCACTTATTCCAGTCAGCAGCTGCATTACTTATTTCAGAGGGGGTTCACTGTTAGCTTTGGGTGCTCTGGAACTCACTGACTCAGAGATACACCTGTCACTGCCCTGGACCTCTCCTGCCTCCTTCCTCCAGGGCTGAGATGAAAAGGAATGCACCACCTTGCAGTGTTTTGTTTCTGTTTCTGTTTTTTTTGAGACAGCCTCTGTGGCTAAAATTCCTTCTGGGAGGTACGTGTGGTGTCCTGCCTCCTGTGGTCCCAAAGGCAAATCAGGTTCAAACTTCCCAAACCACAGTTTGGAAAATTGGGCTTGCTTAGAGAGCAATGGGTGAGGGATTGTTCCCCCTTCCTCATGGCCATACAGGGAAGTTCCCTACCTGACATGGACTCTACAACCTCTGACCTCTGCCTACCATGCAGACTGGCTGGAGATACCCTCTTCAAATTGTCTGCTTATATACCCTGAGCCCCTACCCCTCATACAGACTGAGACCTACTGGCTAGGTGGGAGGTGCTGAATTCTCTGGGAAGGCCAACAGTTATAACCCTGGGCAGCCAGGTGCTCCTAAATATGGGAAGGCATTTGATGCTCAAGGTCAGTCATTTTATTTTGCTTTTAGAGGACTGTCCATGCCTCATTATGGCCATAGCCCGTCTAAAACTCACTACATACACAAGGCTGCTCTGCATCTCACAAATATCCACCTGCCTTTGCCTCCAAGGCGTGGGGACTAAAAGCTTGTGCCACCATGATCAGCTTTTTTTTTTTTTTTTCAATACAGGGTTTCATAAACCTGGCCTTCAGCTTCTGGTTCTCTTGCATGTGCAACTGATAAGTCATTACTTTTTTTATGTGTATGAGTTTTATGCCTACATGTGTGTAGGTGCACCCATGTGATACAGTGGGGTGGAGGAGGGGGGGAAATGGAGGACAGGCTTCTGATCCCCTTGGAACTGGAGTTATGGATGGCTGTTAGCTGTCATGTGAGTGCTGGGATTCGAACCCAGGTCTTCTCCAAAAACAGCCAATGCTCTTAACTGTTGAGCCAGCTCTCCAGCCCCTTGTTTCATTGTTGTTGTTTTGTTTTTTTGAGACAGGGTCTCCCCAGCTGGCCTGGAACTCAGATCTGCCTGCTTCTGCGTTCTGAATGCTGGGATTAAAGGCATGTGCCACCACGCCTTGCACCTTTGTTCCATTTTAAAAATTGCATTTGTGTGTGTGTACATGCGTGCCCGGATGCTTTGGGCGCTTGTGCACCACAGCATGCCAGTGAAGGTCAGAGTACATGAAAGAAACAGTTCTCGAGGTGGCGCACGCCTTTAATCCCAGCACTCGGACGCAGAGGCAGGCGGATCTCTGTGAGTTCAAGCCCAGCCTGGTCTACAGAGCGAGCTACAGGACAGCTGGTACTAAAAGGGAGACGCTGTCTCAAAAATTAAAAAAAAAAAAATCAGTTCTCTCCTTCTACCACGTGGGTTCCCGGGATTGATCTCAGGTTGTTGGTATATGCCTTTACCCGCTGACCCACCATACTGACCCATTTCATTATCACTTCTGTTCTGGCCCTCGAAAACCCAAAAGCTCAATTGTTCACGATGGCATCCAGGTTAATAAAATAAAGATATATAGGTAGTACACTCATACATGTAAAAAAATACTGAAATACTTTATTTATTTTTTGGTCTTTTTTGAGACAGGGTCTTCCTGTAGCCCCTGCTGTCCTGGAACTCGCTTTGTAGACCAGGCTGGCCTTGAACTCACAAAGATCCGTCTGCCTCTGCCTCCCAAGTGCTAGGATTAAAGGCGTGCGCCACCACGCCTGGCGTATACTGAAATACTTTAAAGTGGAGTAGTCAGACATGGTCACTTGACGGGTTGGTGGGCTTATGAGAGATAACCTAGAGCTGCGCCACCAAGCTCCGCCCTCCGCAGACCTCCACCTCCCACCGCACCGCACCTCCCCTCCCCTCCCCTCCCCGCCCCGCCCGCCCGCCCAGGCAGCAGCTTCGGCCCTACTTCCGCCTCTGTCCCGTATTTCTTTCCCTAACAGACTTTCGAAATGATCCCCTGGAAGAAGGGTACAGGGTCATTCAGCCCGGACCGGAAGCGGAAGTATCAGTCATTGTCTTACGCATCTTCCGGCGCAGGCTTAGGTCTGGGGCCTTCCTCGTCGCGTCGGTGGCAGCGGCCGCAGGAAGTGTGTCAGTCTTTGTTTTCCGCCGGAAGCTCAGTGCTGCGGGGGTTCCTGGCCGCGCTGGTGGCCTCGGCGGCAGGAAGTGTGACAGTCTTTTTGTTCCGGGTCTTCCGGCGCAAGCTCAGTGCTGTGGGGTTCCTGGTCACACAGCGGCCGCAGGAAGTGTGTTTGTCTTTGTCTTCCGAGTCTTCCGGCGTAGGCTCAGGGCTGCGGCGTTCTTGGTCGCGTCCGTGGCTGTAGCCGCGCGAAGTGTGTCTGTCTTCGTCTTCCGCTCTTCCGGCGCAGGCTCAGTGCTGTGGAGTTCCTGGCCACGTTGGTGGCAGTGTCCGCAGGAAGTGTGTTAGTCTTTGTCTTCCGCGTCTTCAGGTACAGGCTCAGCTCTGCGGGGTTCCTGGCCTCATCGGTGGCCGCGGCCGCAGGAAGTGTGTTAGTCTTTGTCTTCCGCGCCTTCCGGCGTAGGCCCAGTGGTGCGGGGTTCCTGGCTGCTAGGCCGCACGTGGTGGTGAGGCACCCCCGGCCGGCGGTGGTGGAATCCGCGAGTTGGCTGACCTCCAGCCCCGTGCTGGTGCGCGCAGGCAGAGACGTGGCCCTTTCCCGGGCTCAGTAGGCCAAGCCGAACGGAAAAGAACTTCGTCTTGGTTACCGGCCTGTGTCCTTCCGCCTGGTGAGCCGAGCCTGAAATAAAGAAATTATTGAGAGACAGAGAGGGAGGGAGGGGAAGAGAGAGGAGAGAAGGAGAGGGGGAGAGTAGAGAGAAAAGAGGGAGGGAGTGAAGAGAAGAGGGAGAGGAAAGAAAAGGAGAGAGGAGGGAAAGGAGAGGAGGGAGAGACAGGAGGGAAAGAGAAGAGGGGAGAGAAAAAAAGTGGGTTTGTTTGTTTTGTTTTGGTCATTTTGAGACAGGGTCTCCCTGTAGCCCCAGCTGGCCTGGAACTTGCTATGTAAACCAGGCCTTGAACTCACAGAGATTCATCTGGTCTCTGCATCATGAGTGCACGCTGGGCAAAAATGTTACTCTCAAAGCAAGAAAAAAATGCTGCTGGATAGTTGGCCCAGTGGTTGAACACTGTCTGCTCTTGCAGAGGACCCAGCTTCGAATCTCAGTACCCACATAGCAGATACTGTCTGTAACTCCAGTTCCAAGGGATCCGACTCCCTTTTCTGACCTCCATGGGCGTTACACAACACAGGTGGACTTACATACATGGAGGCCAAACATTCATACACATAAAATATTTTTTAATTTTAAAAAGAAAAAAAAGTGTCAGGGCTGAATGCGGTGGCATCTCAGCACAGTCAAGGAAGAGGCTGGAGGATCAGGAATTCAAGACCAGCTGTGGCTGCATGAAGAAATCCAGTCTCAACAAACAATAATGTTATTAATATATAGCTCCTGTAAAACAGTACAGTTCTCCACATTATTCCCCAAATATGCTTTCTTATTTCTTACATATGTTTAGGGTTCATATGCAGCATTTGCTTATGCCTTTCTTTTTGAATGTACAACAGCTGCTGAAGAGGCAGAGGTAGGTGGATCTCTGTGAGTTTCCAGGCCAGCCTGGTCTACATGGCAAGTTCCAGGCGAATCTGTGTGACTTAATGAAATCCTGGCTCCCCCGAGTGTGGTGGCACACGCCTTTAATCCTAGCACTCTGGAGGCAGAGGCAGTGGATCTTTGTGATTTCAAGGCCAGCCTGGTCTACAAGAGTGAGTTCCAGGACAGCTGGGGCTACAGGGAGACCCTGTCTCGAAAAGACCAAAATAAATAAGTTAATAAATAAATAATATATAAATAAATAAATCCCTGTCTCAAACACCCTCCCACCCCATCACTCTTTCAGAAATACTGCATTCTGATTTTGTTATCTGGCTGTGCTTATTTTTGTAGTTCTGGGGATTGATGACGAGTGCCTCATGCTGTCTAGGCTAGCAAGGTACCACTGTGCTGTATGCATCTCAGTCCTCTTCCCATCGGTTGTGTCTGCTATAAGCTGATGGTGCCTTTATTACAATTTGATGAGGATGTAGAAGTAGACAGTGTTGTTTTCTCTGTATGGAAGTAGTGAAGGCAATAAAAGGGAATGTTTATTTTTTAAATATGCCTTTTTTCTTTTTCATTTTTACCTTTTTTCTTTTTTCCTTTTTTGTCTTTGTTGGATTCCCCTGGAACTGGAGTCAAAGACGGTTCTCAGTTGCCATGTGGGCGCTGGAAATCAAACCCAGGTCCTCTACAAGAGCAGTCAGTGCTCTCAACCGCCGAGCCATCTCTCCAGCCCCTAAATATGCCTATTTTAAAGTATTTTATTAATTATCTTTATTTAACATGTATGAAGGTATTTGCCTGTGTGTGTGTAAGTGCACCTGTGTTGTGCAGTCCCTCTGGAGATCAGAAAAGGGGATTGGATTCCCCTGGAATTGGAGTTACAGATGGTTATTAGCTGCCATGTGCGTGCTGGGAATTGAACCCAGATCCTCTGCAAGAACAACCAGAGTGCTCCTAACTGCTGAGCCAGCTCTCCAGTCCCTAAAAGGGAATGTTTAAACTGAGACCAAAAACACAAGTAGGAAGAGTTAACCATGGGGAAAAGAGAGATGATGAAAACTTAGGACTGTCAGGTTACATTGTAGAGAAGATAGGCTCATAGTTTGATATGTGAGTCATTTATGTTTGAAAAAAATTCAATATATAACTGATGGGAGCACAAAGTTATATTTATTCAAATGATATAAACCAGGAGAAAACAAAAATAAATGTGGGTTTTTCTTTAAATCTAAAATTTTATTTTTCTTTGTTTTATGAGTTTTGCTTACATGTACATAAGTGCACCACATGTGTGCAGTACCTGTGGAGGCCAGAGAAGGGTGTCGGAGCCCATGGAACTGGAATTACAGATGGTTGTTAGCCTCTGTACACATGCTAGGAACTGAACCCAGGTCTTTTGCAAGAGCAGCCAGTGCTTTAACTGTTGAGCCATCTCTCTAGCCCAAGAATGTGTTTTTATTTTCATGAATAAGAAATTAAGTCAGGGAATTAGAATCCTTGGCTGAGCATTAAGAAAGAAGTTCACAAGTAATTCAGAGTGGTGTGGCAAGGCCTTGCTCTGTGCCCTTATTATGTAGAGAGGTGTGCTATATTTTATATTTTGAGTATCTGTTAAGGTAGAGTTCTCAGAGGTGTGTGTTTACTGTGAAAGGGACAGTTTTGTTTTATTTCGCTTTGAGACAGGCTATCATGCGGCCGTGGCTGATCTTGAATACACAAAGATCTGTCTGCCTGTGCCTTGTGAGTGCCAGGATTAAAGGTCTCTTCCACCTTGCCAGTCTCAAAGGGGCAAATTTTAAAGTAATTGTCCAATAAGTTGTAAATGCAAAGATGGAGTAATGTGTTGAGGATATTCAGCACAGTGACATCTGGTCAAATGTGTTGTGCTTTGGCCCCTGTCCTTTATTTTGGATGTCCTTGTTTGGGTGGGAGCAACAGACACATTAAGCTTCATCACTTCTGATGACCAGCAGCGCCATTGGCATAGTCTGCACACATCTTTATTCATGCAGTGAATCTTGAGGAACTCGGTAGGTAGTGAAGCATTTGGGGTGGGGGTGGTCTTTAGGATCCTGACATTGGCAAGGGACTGAAGACAGTGGAATCCATTGTCTGCCTGCAGGTGTCATAGATTAGATGGCCAGTCTGTGAGTTCTGTCCTCTTGTCAAGCTTTGATGTTGCTTCCGTGTCCCAAAGTGTAGTAGGCAGCTGGATATGGAGGGCAAGAGCCTGGTATGTTACCAGTTTGTTGTCTGAATGATGAGTAGCAGGTGAGTAGGGGAAACCCTTATCACAATGTTCAGAGATGCTAGGGGGCATCAGAAAGGTTGCCAGTCAGTCCTTCCTTCCTCCTTCCCTTTCTCTCTCTCTCTCTATACCTATTTTCTTCCTTTCTTGCATCCTACCACACCCTCCAGAGTAGCTCAGATTACAGGTGCTGGTCACCATGGCTTATTCTGTCTCCCTTCTCCCCCTTCTTCCCCCTTTTGAAGGTAGGAAACAGTATGCCTGTTGATTTTAGTTTGGAACTAATATTTGTAGATGAAAGTTTCACTATAGCCTTGGAGTCCTACAGGAGACAGAGTTAATATGAGTTATATGCCCTCCATGAATGTCAACCGAAGAAGAATGGATGTAACGTCACACTGTGTTCCTTGAAAAGGTAGATGTTCAGAACTTCTTTGCAAAGATTGTGCATGGTGACATTCTGTTGGATGGTCTAAAGAAAATGGATTTTTTTTTTGTCCCTTTAGAGGTCGAAATAAATTGGCCTGCAGGGTGTTGAAAATAGACACTGAGCTGGGCTTGGTTGCACACATCATTAATCCCAACACTTGGAAGGCAGAGGCAGAGGCAGGTGGATCTCAGTGAGTTCAAGGCTATTAGTAACTTGTTAGCCGCCATTTGAGTGCTGGGAACTGAACCCAGGTTCTCTGCAAGAGCAGCCAGTGCTCTTAACTGCTGAGCCCCATGAATCAGTTAATTTTTTAATATGGGTCCTTAATGGATGGGATAGCTGAATTAAGATTGCTGTAATCCAACATGACGTGCCCTTTATTTTTAGATTTAAGAACAGGCACAGTTAAGTAAATAGGGAACTAATAGTGGTCATTACTTTTTCATGATTATGTTTTATGTATAAGTGTTCATCTTTGAGGCCTTTTTTTTTTTTTTTTTTTTCCGTCCTTTGTAGACCAGTCTCCCCCTGTAGCCCCCAGGTTCCTTGAACTCCACCTCTCTGTAGACCAGGGTTGCCCTTGAACTCACAAAAAATCCACCCCTGCCTCTGCTCCCAAACAATCCATGGCTCGTCTGCTACAAAACCTAATCAACAAAGTGCAGTGACTTTTGCTGTCAGGGTATTGGTTCCGTCTTGCGTACGTTCGATAGATTAAAGGCGTGCGCCCACACCTAAGCTCGGCCTTTCTCTTTTTTTTTTAATGGTCGATGAGTGTTGCTGTCTGCATGTAGGGTCTGTGCCACCCGTGTCATGGCAATGCTCGCGAGATCAGAAGACGGGCGTCGGATTCCCTGGAATTGGAGTCAAAACGTTCTCAGGTGCCATTGGGTGCTGGGGATCGAAACCCGGGTCCTCTCGCAAGAGCAGTCGACACTCTTAACCGCTATAGGCCATCTCTCCAACCCCCCTTTGAGGCCTTGCTTTTAACTTTTTTTTTTTTTTTTTATCTGTTTTCGAGACAGGGTCTCCCTGTCTACGCCCCAAGCTACCGCAACCCTCTGTATGACCAGGCTGGCCTATGAACTCCACAAAATCACCTGCCTCTGCCCCCAAGTGCTAGAAAAGATATTAATAGGCGTGCGCCACCACGCCCGCTTTTTTTTTTTTTGGTTGAGGCCCTTGTTGTTAACTATACTGCGCGTCCATAACAACAATTTAAGTGGGACCTATGGAGCACACTTTATCAAGACTATTTCAAAGTGCTAAAATCTTTATATATTTTGGCCTATGTATTTATACGTGGTATGTGCTTCTACAGTCAGATGTAACTCACTCCTGCTGGGGAGGGAGCAGCTGCCCATGGCTACCTGGAAAGCTGGTGTTTAGTTGCAGAATGCCAGCAGGCTGCAGAAACAGTCTAAGTGGCTACAGGCTCTCTTGGCCTGGGGTGTTGGACTGCCACCCCATGTGGCCTCACTTTCTTCACCTGTCCATGGGTTGATGATGCCCAGGACAGGAAGCCCCAGACTGATGGCTTTTATGGCCTCTTTCCGGTTAATCACCGTCTGCAAAGGACACTCTCTAGGCTGGTGGCCTGACAGACCTCTTTCCAGCCCCACACTAGCACAGGACACTCAAGACTCAAGCCTGCTTCAGTTTGCACTTACACACGTGTGGATTAATAGACCACCAGAGATCTTGTCAGGTGGTAATGAAGATTCCTTTATTGTATGTTGCCAGTCACTTTTATAGGCTGAATGATGTCATAATTCCAGACTCCTGCACATGTGCTGCTGGGTCACGAGTTGCTACCCTCACTGTGTTTGCTTTGAAAATAACAGTAAAGAGTTGTTTTCCACGTCAGATCTCTTTTTTTTTTTTTTTTTTTTTTATTTTAGTTATTTATGCTGTATGAATGATTGTCTGCATGCAGGTCTGCGCACCGTGTCGTGCGATCCCGGAGGTCGAAGACGGTCTCCCTTTGGATTCCCCTGGAACTGGGTTCTCCTGGAACGCGATCACAGACGGTCTCAGCCGCCATGTGGGTGCTGGGAGTCGAACCCGGGTGCCTCTGCAAGAGCCCCGGTCGGCGCCTCTAACCGCTAGGCCATCCCTCCAGCCCCGTCAGATCTCTTAAAGAAGTTTGCCACTTTAAATTTCTTTCCCTCCTATATTTTTAAATTAATTTAATTTTATTGTTTTTTATGTGTATAATGTACTGTTGCATGTAGGTTTGTGCACCCGTGTCGTGCAATGCCTCGGAGTCAGAAGAGTGGGGTTCGGATTCCCTGGAATGGAGTTAAAGACCATTCTCAGCCAGCCACGTGGGTCGCTGGGAATCGAACCAGATCCTCTCAAAGCAGTCCGGCGCTCTTAACCGCTAGGCATCTCTCCAGCCGATCCCTCCCTATTTTTTTTTAATATTTTAATTTTATTTTTTTTTGTGTGATTAGTAGTAGTTTTCATGCAATTGTGGTCAGTTCTACTTTGCATAGTGTTTCACTCATTCTGTTAACCTCAAAGGAAGCGAGTCAGAACTGAATGCAGTAATTACCGACTATGTCGTCCTCTAATTGGAGTTACAGACGATTCTCAGCCGCATGTGTGGTGCTTGTTTGGGAGATCGAAACCCGCGGTCCTCTGCAAAGAGCAAGTCGGTGCTTTAACCGCTAGGCCATCTCTCCAGCCCAATCCCTCCCTATTTTTAATTTCTTTAGCTTCCCCCTCCCCCTTAAGCTGAAATTTGATTTTTTTTTTTTTTGGTCATTGTTTAATTTCAGAAGGGAAAAATAGATTGAAACCCAAGGCTTAGAACTATATACGCAGGATTACTGAGGACTAATGCTTAATTAAAGGACTTTCTCCTGTCTCTGCTCCGCTCATAGTCCCTAAACTCTCACCCATCTCAGGTTTTTTGTTTCGTTTTGGTTTTGTTTGTTTTTGTTTTTCTGACGATAGGATCTCTCCTCTCTCTTAGGCCTATCTGCCTTTGAACTTGTTTGGAAAGCTAAGGTTGGCCTTGATCTCCAACAGAGATCTCCTGATCTGCCTTCCGAAGTAACTGGGATTTTAAAGGCATTAGCTACACACCCTGCATGAGCCTAGGAATTTTCTTTTTTTTTTTTTTCCCCCTTTTTTGGTCTTTCGAGACAGGGGACCTCCAGCTATACTTGACTATTCTACTGCTAATTCGAGAACCGGTTCGGACCTGCCAGAAGAAGGAGGGCTTTTAACCATAGAGGAATGCTCGATATCTGTGACAAACGTTGCTCCGCAAGTAGCAGGACGTAGGAAGAAGGTATACTGGACCAGCGGCGGACAGTCCTTAGCCCCCTTACTTTTTTTTTTTTTACATGCGCATTTACTCGGAACACGGTTAGCTTTCATGTACGTCGCCTAGCGCCATAGGTGCAGTGATTCAATCGGTATTTTTTGTGCACGATCCAAGCTTTTTTCTAACATCTTGGTAGAGGCTGGAGTTGTACTCAGACAAAGTTCACAGAGATCACGGCAGGCCGAGATGGTCTACGCGGTTGATCGAGCGTACTTCGCCCGAACACCGGCTCTAGCAGAGGCACTCCGGAGCTTTCCGATCTATCGCCAGCCACCCCCATGGTCGGGACCGAGAACGACTTTAAGTCGGCTGGGCGGAGTATAGGTGGCGCACGCCTTTAACTCTAGCACTACTGGAAGGCAGGGCAGTGGATCTCTGTGACTTCAAGGCCAGCGGTCTAACAAAGTGGAATTCCAGGCCAAGCTGGGGACTACAGGAGACCATGTCTCAAAAAAACAAAACAAAACAAAAAAATCAGATAGAGATCTGCCTGTCTTTGCCTTCAAGGCCTGGGATTAACAGGTGTGCACATTCCTTTATAATTTATTTTATGCATTCACAGAATAGTAGAAATTCTATTATAGAAAATCAAGATAGGGGCTGGAGAGATAGCCTAGCGGTTAAGAGCACCGACGCTCTTGCAGAGGACCCGGGTTCGATCCCCAGCACCCACATGGCGGCTAAGAACCATCTGAAACTCCAATTCCAGGAGAACTCCAGTTCCAGGGGAATCTGAGACCCTCTTCTGACCTCCGCGGCATTGCACGACACGGGTGCACAGACCTGCATGCAAACAATACATTCATACACATACAAAAATAAATAATAAAAGAAAAATTAAAAAAAAAAAAAAAGAAAATCAAGATATGGCAAGTTCCTTGAGAAATAGAACACACACAAATTGCCCAAGATGAACAACGTCTTTTTTTTTTTGAGCATGTCTAAGAGGTGGTCTAATTATGAATATAGAGGTGTCCAGAGTTAGCATGAAGTTTATTAATATCTTTCCAAAGATGCTATAAGTGGACTGCAGAAGATACTTTCTTTTTTTTTTTAATTTTTTTTTTCCAATTTTATTTATTTCTGTATGTGTATGAATGTACTGTCTGCATGCAAGTCTGTGCACCTGTGTCGTGCAATGCCGCGGAGGTCAGAAGAGGGTCTCGGATTCCCCTGGAACTGGAGGTCTCCTGGAGTTGGAGTTTCAGACGGTTCTCGGCCGCCATGTGGGTGCTGGGGATCGAACCCAGGTCCTCTGTAAGAGCGGTCGGCGCTCTTAACCGCTAGGCCATCTTTCCAGCCCCAGAAGATACACTTTCTTATGAGTAAAACTATCCCCAGAGCTCATCAGAACAGCAACAAAAAGACCAGTGTCAAAAACTGAGCCTTTAGTTGAATTTCCCCATAAAGGTGCTTGTCTTGTGTTGAGGAGGATTACCCTGAAAATGACCTCAGTATTTTGCTGAACATATTAGTCTTTTTTTTTTTTTTGGTCTTTTTGAGATGGTCTCCCTGTAGCCCCGGCTGGCCTGGAACTTGCTCTGTAGACCAAGCTGGCCTTGAACTCACAAAGATCTGCCTGCCTCTGCCTCCCAAGTGCTACCACGCCTGGCTTGAACATACTAGTCTTAACTTTCCTGGTGCCGATTGCATGTTTACTTTTCTGAGTGTCTTGGCAGATAATAAGGGAAGATACAAGTCATTTTTTTCTCTAAGAATGCATTCACATTCTACTGTTTATCATGTCTTTGTTACATTCTTATGACTTTTCATAACATAAAGAAGTAGGGCAAATGAGCCATGCATGGTGGTGCACGCTTTAATCCCAGCACGTGGGAGGCAGAGACAGGTGGATCTCTGAGTTCAAGGTCAGCCTGGTTTACATAGTGAGTTCCAGGTCAGCTGGAGCTACAAAATTAAGTAATTAACTAATTAGTTAATTAAAAATAAAAAAGGAATAGGGTGAAAAGAGTTCCCTGTGTAGGTTGTCGTAAGAGAACTTCATGAGTAAGCAGTGCCAAAATTCATGAGTGGACAGGATCCTGAGTGAGTGTTGGTAGAGAAGTGTCCTAGGACCATCAAGCTCTGCGATAGAATGTGTACCTTAGACTGTTATAGGCACTGCTGTCACTTCCTCATTTTCCAGTGAGCACAGATGATGTGACTTTGCAAACTTGTATGTATGCATGCGATGATTTAGGGCTTGGTGACTTTTCAGGGTGTGGCTGTAAACTTTATCCAAGAGGAGTGAACTTTATTGGAACCAGCTCAGAGAAACCTATGTAGAGATGTGATGCCGGAAACCTAGCATAACCTGGCCACAGCAGGTAAGATGGTCATCATCCCCTGTAGCCTCTCAGGGAGGAAATATATGTAGGTAAAGCTTTTCAAGACTGATGGTATTAGCTCTGAATGGGGATGACACATTGTCATTGTCATAGCACATCTTTACCTATTACTGCTGTTTGTTACAAATGTCATTTTAGACTGGGTGTGGTGTTGTGTGCCTTTAATCCCAGCACTTGGGAGGCAGAGGCAGGCAGATCTTTGTGAGTTCAAGGCCATCCTGGTCTACAGAGTGCGTTCCAGGCCAGCTGGAGCTACAGGGAGACCCTGTTGCGAAAAGACCAAAAAAAAAACAAAAGTTACTTAAGGATTAATAGCATCACTTTAGAAATGCACAACCTTGGGAAGCACATACTAAATCATAAATACCTCCACTTGTGTTCTGTTACCTGTGTTTTGACAATGTGAATGTTTTACTCGTAGAGATGACAACTATCTGGCCATGGTGGTTTACACCTGCAAGCCCAGTACTTGGTTGGTTGAGGCAGGATTGCCGAAAGTTTAAGGAAAGTTGATCTATAGCAAGTACCAGGCCAGCAGGACTATATAGCAAAACACTCGCTGTCCTGAAACAAGCCAGGGGCTGGAGAGATGGCTCAGCAGTTAAGAAAAATGGTTGCTCTTGCAGAGGGCCCAGATTTGATTTCCAGCATCCATGTGTTGGCTGATAACCATCTATAACTCAAGTTCCAAGGGATCCACCTAAAAATCCTACCCAAACAAACAAAAAAGCAAAACAAAAAAACTATTGATGTAGTTATTTTGCATGGAAATGAAGATCCTCACTTCTGTTACATACAGTTCGAATACCAGTCTTAATGATGTTTATGTGTGTGTTTAAGCCTGAATGTGGTTTCAGGAAGGAATGATGCCCCAAATAGTAAACATTTGCATTTTGGGCTGTTTACAAATAATTCTAGGGAGGCCAGATGTGGTGGCATATGTCTTTAATTCCAGCACTGGAGACGCAGAGGCAAGCAGGCCTCTGTGAGTTCAAGGCCACTGTGATCAACATAGTTCCAGGCCACCTAGGGCTACATAATGAGGGCCTATCTCAAAATAAAAATTAAAAAAAGAAAATCAAAGCTGGGTGTGGTAGTGCAGTGCTCTTAATGCCAGAGGCTGATGGATCTCTGAGATTGAGGCCAGCCAAGGCTGTGTTGTAGCAAGTTCAGGCCAGTTGGTTACAGGGAAACTCTGTCTCAAAGAAACAAACAAAAATATCAAGTATTTCTATGGGCTGGAAATGTAGCTGTGTTAGTAGAGTGATTATCTAACATACATGTTCTGCATTCATTCTCCAGCATGGTATAGAACTAAGCATGGTGGTACATGTCTGTAGTCTTAGCACCCAGGAGGTAAAGGCAGGGATCAAAATTCTCAAGGTCATTCCTGCCTACATAGTGAGTTCAAGGGCAGGCTGGGCTACCTGAGACCCTATCTCAAAGAAATAATGGGCTGAAGAGATGGCTCAGCAATTAAGAGCACTGGCTGCTCTTGCAGAGGACTGAGATTCAGTTCCCAACACCCACTTGGCAGCTAACAACTGTTTGTAAGTCCAGTTTCAGATGATCTACTGCCCTCTTCTGACTTCTACAGATATTGCATGATATGGGTGCACTACATGCATGTTGGGAATATGCTCATACACAACAAAACAAAATTTTGAAAAATTGCATGTTTCATTGGGAATATAATCTCCCTCCCTCCCTCCCTCCCCCCTCTCTGTTCTTTTTGAGACAGGGTCTCCCTATAGCCACAGCTGTCCTGGAACTCACTCTGTAGAGCAGGCTGGCCTTGAACTCAAAAAGATCTGCCTGCCTCTGCCTCCCGAGTGCTGGGATTAAAGGTGTACACCACCACACCCAGCATAATTTCTCTTTTGTAGGAAGGTTTGTCATCTCTTACAGGAGACTGTGCTGTTTGTTGATGTATCTTTCCCTATATACAGAAAGTCAGCTTGTCAAACCCACCCTGATCTCTTCGTTTGAGGTGTAGAATTGTTGACAATAGTAGAGCGAGGGTGAAAATCATTGACAAGCTTGGTGTATTTGGAAGTTTAATGAACTTTTTTCATACATGAATGCATTTTATTTTGATGAAAGCCGTTCAGTGCCCCCTCATGAGAAAAAAATTTATTTTAATTAATTGGTCTTTTTGACACAGGGTCTCCCCGTAGCCCCAGCTGGCCTGGAACTCACTCTGTAGACCAGGCTGGCCTGGAACTCAGATCTGCCTGCCTCTGCCTCCTGAGTGCTAGGATTAGAGGTGTGCACCATCACGCCTGGCTTATTTATTTGTCTTTTTTTTTTAAGGTTTATTTTTTTTTTATTTTTATTTATTTATTTCATATGTGTATGAATGTACTGTCTGCATGTAGATTTGTGCACCCATGTCATGCAATGCCAAGAGGGCATCGGATTCCCCTGGAACTGGAGTCAAAGACGGTTCTCAGCCGCCATGTGGATGCTGGGGATCGAACCCGGGTCCTCTGCAAGAGCAGTTGGCACTCTTAACTGCTAGGCCATCTCTCCAGCCCCTATTTGTCTTTTTGAAACAGGTTCTCCTTGTAGCTCCAGCTGGCCTGGAGCTCTATGTAGACTAGGTTGGCCTTGAACTCAACAGAGATCCTGAGTGCTGGGATTAAAAGCATGCATCACCACACCCAGCTCAAGGAGAAATTTTAAAATCCAACTTTGAGAGTTGGTGAGATGGCTAAGTATATAAAGTTGCTTTCTGTCAAGTCTGACTACCTGAATTCGATCTCTGGAGCCCACATGGTAGAGAGAGAACATACTCCTGCAAGTTGTCCTGTGCCTTCTGCACTTACGCCATGGCATGCACATGCATGCACACACAGACAAAATAAATTCTTTTTTTTTTTAATTTTATTTATTTCTGTATGTGTATGAATGTACTGTCTGCATGCAGGTCTGTACACCTGTGTCGTACAATGCCGCGGAGGTCAGAAGAGGGCGTCGGATTCCCCTGGAACTGGAGTTCTCCTGGAATTGGAGTTTCAGACGGTTCTCGGCCGCCNGTCTGTGCACCCGTGTCGTGCAACGCCGCGGAGGTCAGAAGAGGGCGTCGGATTCCCCTGGAACTGGAGTTCTCCTGGAATTGGAGTTTCAGACGGTTCTCGGCCGCCATGTGGGTGCTGGGGATCGAACCCGGGTCCTCTGCAAGAGCGGTCGGCGCTCTTAACCGCTAGGCCATCTCTCCAGCCCAATAAATTCTTTTAAGTAAATAGATATACAAAAAGACCAACTTGAATCTCAAAGCTGGAGACATTGGCGTCTTAAGTTGAGATATTTTCAACACCTCATACCGCACTATCCAGTCTCTCCACACCTGTGGTGTCAGCAGTGATACGTTCTTTTTCGCTGTTAGTTTGCGCCTCTATCTGCAGTTATTTGCTGCTTTCTACCTTTAACACATGTAGTTCTTGCAAAATAGTTGAGATACTTGCTTTGAAACTTGATCCTGAGTTCAGTCCCCAGAATTCAAATTTTGGAGGGAAGAACATACTAACTTCAATTTATCCAAATAGCCTGAATCTTCCTTTGCTTTATTAATTTACTATTTATTTACTTGTTTATTTGGCCTTTTTGAGACAGGGTCTCTCTGTAGCACCAGCTGTCCTGGAACTCACTATGTAGACCTTGAACTCACAGAGATCCACCTCCCTCTGCCTCTAGACAGGTGGGAGTAAAGGCATATGCCACTGTGCCTAGCAAATTTTCCATGTCTTTTTTTTGGGGGGGGGGTCTTTTCAAGACAAGGTTTCCCTGTAGCCCCAGCTAGCCTGGAACTCGATATGTAGACCATGTAGCCCCAGCTAGCCTGGAACTCGACATGTAGTCCAGGCTGGCTTTGAACTCACAGAGATCCACCTGCCTCTGCTGGGATTAAAGCTGTGCGCTACCATGCCCGGCAGTTTACCGTGTCTTAATACCAAAACAAAGACAAATGACTTGTGTGTGTGTGTGTGTGTGTGTGTGTTTTTAAGACAGGGTCTCCCTATAGCCCCAGCTGTCCTGGAACTCACTCTGTGGACCAAGCTGGCCTTCAATTCAGAGATCCACCTGCCTCTGCCTCCCAAGTGCTAGGATTAAAGGGGTGCGCAACAAATGATTTTTTTCATTTTAACCTAGCAGCCCATTGTGTTGTAAAAAGACATATAAATATACAATTTTTTTAAATACTTTACTTCAGAATGGAAAATTAACCTTAAGATCAAAGAAACAGCACTAAACAATATTTTTTGGTTAAATTTAAATATTTCAAATGAGATACAATTGGTAAGATTAACAAAGGTATTTTTTTTATTTTTATTTATTTCTGTATGTGTATGAATGTACTGTCTGCATGCAAGTTTGTGCACCTGTGTTGTGCAATGCCGCGGAGGTCAGAAGAGGGTGTCGGATTCCCCTGGAACTGGAGTTCTCCTGGAATTGGAGTTTCAGACGGCTCTCAGCCGCCATGTGGGTACTGGGGATCAAACCCGGATCCTCTGTAAGAGTGGTCGGCGCTCTTAACCGCTAGGCCATCTCTCCAGCCCACAAAGGTATTTCTTAGTTTCCAAAGTCAGAATATTGGGAATTCCATGACAGAAATCAGCATGAAAGCTGTGTGGTGGCCCATGCCTTTAATCCCAGCACTGGGGAGTCAGAGGCAGGTGGATCTCTGAATTGAAGGTCAGCCTGGTCCACAGAGTGAGTTCCAGGCCAGCTGGGGCTACAGGGAGACCCTGTCTGAAAAAGACAAAAAAAATCATGGATGAGGGATATTTGAGAGAACTAGTTTTCACCCCTGGGGACCAGTTTTTCTGAAAGATGTCCCAAACCTAGGGTGAATTTTTATAATTCAGACTTACACAAGAACCTTTTCTGTATAGTCTGAAAACTCCTTTAATCCTTATTCATCCCTCTTATCAACAGGCAGGAAGTCACAGTGGAGGGGAGCTCTGTGATGCTAAGAAAGTTGGAAAATTCTGCAGTGAACACCCATGCCTTCAGACACACATGAATACTCACAGAAGATTTCTGAGTATAATTGGTAGAGAAAAGACTTTTGTTCTTCACCCAGGAAAACCTCTACAAAAGTCTGTGTTGATCAACATAAAGAAGCCTCTGCCCTGACTTCAGTTTGAGAACACATTGGAGACAAATTTGAATGCAGTGATTGTGGTAAATCCTTTTCTAATTACACCTTCAGGCACATAGCAAAACTCACAATGGAGGAAAATTCTATGAATGGGGGTGATGTGGGAAAGCTTTTTACTGAATCCACAGACTGTTCTGCATATGTTCAAACACACACTGTAAAAGAACCTTATGGATTTGGGGATTTCTTCTCATATCCTTTGTACCTGAGTACTGATATGGAAAATGACACTTTGGAGGAACCCTGTGAATGTAAGGAATGTGGAAAAGCCTTTACTGCACGCTCAGGCCTTAATACACATATACAGAGTCATAAGAGGCAGAGATCCTATGAATGTAAAGAGTGTGGGAAAGTGTTTGGTAAATCATCAGGACTTATTGAGCATGTAAGAAGCCACACTGGAGAGAAACCCTTTGAATGCAACCAGTGTGAGAAGGCCTTTGCCTCCTCTTCTTACCTTACTGCACATTTAAGAACTCACACTGGGGAAAAGCCATTTGAGTGTACAGTGTGTGAGAAAGCGTTTACACGTTCTTCCTACCTTCGCATTCACATGCGAACTCACACTGGAGAGAAGCCCTACAAATGTAAGGAGTGTGGGAAAACCTTTGCTGTGCGCTCATCCCTTAACATGCACACACGAACACACACTGGGGAGAAGCCTTATGATTGTAAGGAATGTGGGAAGGCCTTCATTAGCTTTCGCCAGCTGACTGAACATGTAAAGACCCACACTGGTGAAAAACCCTTTGAATGTCAAGTATGTGCAAAATCCTTTAGAACTTCCTCATGCCTTAAGAAACACTTTAGAATTCACACTGGAATAAAACCCTATCAATGTAAAGACTGTGGGAAAGCCTTCAGTGGGCATTCTGGCTATACTACACATATACTGACTCATACTGGAGAAAAGCCGTATGAGTGTAAGGAATGTGGGAAAACCTTCAGTACATCGTCAGGCCTCACTGAACACATAAGAAGTCATACAGGAGACAAACCCTTTGAATGTCATCAGTGTGGAAAGGCCTTTGCTTCCTCCTCATATCTCACTGCACATTTGAGAACTCACACTGGAGAGAAGCCCTTTGAGTGTGTAGTGTGTGGGAAGGCATTTACACTCTCCTCCTACCTTCAGAGGCACATTCGAACTCACACTGGAGAGAAACCTTATGTATGTAAGGATTGTGGGAAAGCCTTCACTGAGCGCTCATGCCTTACCAAACACATTAGAACACACACTGAGGAGAAGCCCTATCAGTGTCAGGAATGTGGGAAACCATTCGTTAGTTTTCACCAACTCACTGAACACATGAAAACTCACTGGTGAAAGACCCTTTGAATATCACATGTATAAAGTCCTTTAGAAGTTTTGCATGCCTTAAGAAACACTCCCAGGTTCTCAGCTCCCTGTTGGTACTGGCCCACTGCCCCCACACCTGACCCTCAGTGCAGTCCCTTGGTGGTGGTGTACTGGAGTCTGATTGGAGAGCCTGTGACCAAGTTAGAAATCCTAGCCTCACTGGATACATTGGGACTAAGGCTGGACAATTGCTTCTCCAGAGCAGAAAAGAAACTCATGCATGAGAAAAGGTAACTAATAAGCATATTGAAAGAATATGGCTGCACAGATAGCAGAATCTAGTCAGATAAAGTTTAAAGGATTCCTTGGAACCTACAATAAACTTACAGAAACCCACTTTCTGGACTGTATTAAATACTTCACAGTAAGAGGGCTGAAACCTGAAGAGATTACCTCTTCAGAACATTGCTTACAGAAATATTTTAAAATGACAATATACATGAGATTTCAGAAGTATATTCAGCAGAATGAAGCCCTGGTGGCCAAAGCAGGACTCATTGGTCAACTACGGGACTTCACTAAAAGATTGCCAACAGCTGTTGACTGGAAAGGAACGATTCATCTGATAGAATCCCCTGAAAGCAGAGGAGCCATGGTAAACCATCTGTCATGACTGTTTGATGAATGGAAACCACTGGAGAAACAAAATTTCTGTTCACCAGAAATAAAACAAGGTCTTACTGTTCAGTAAAAATAAGAGCTGTTTGATCACCTTAGTTATAAAATAAACCACTTGTTTATTTCTGAATGTTAATTTTAAAACCAAAATGTGTGTCCAATCGTGTATGAGGTAGAAAAAAAAATTGCTAAAAGTAAAATAAAGTAAAAAAAAAAAAAACCCTGAATTCACACTGCAGTAAAATCTTATCAGTGTTTTAGCTGGGCGTATCAGGGTAAGGACTGTGGGAAAGCACTCAGTGGACACTGGCTTTCCTTCCCGTGTACTGACTGTGGGAAAGCACTCAATGGACACTGGCTTTCCTTCCCGTGTACTGACTGTGGGAAAGCACTCAGTGGACACTGGCTTTCCTTCCCGTGTACTGACTGTGGGAAAGCACTCAGTGGACACTGGCTTTCCTTCCCGTGTACTGACTGTGGGAAAGCGTTCAGTGGACACTGGCTTTACTTCCGTGTACTGACTGGGAAAGCACTCAGTGGACACTGGCTTTACTTCCGTGTACTGACTGGGAAAGCACTCAGTGGACACTGGCTTTCCTTCCCGTGTACTGACTGGGAAAGCACTCAGTGGACACTGACTTTACTTCCCGTGTACTGACTGTGGGAAAGTGTTCAGTGGACACTGGCTTTCCTTCCCGTGTACTGACTGTGGGAAAGCGTTCAGTGGACACTGGCTTTACTTCCGTGTACTGACTGGGAAAGCACTCAGTGGACATTGGCTTTACTTCGGTGTACTGACTCACTGGTGATAAGAAGATTTGAGAAGTTGCGTAGGAGAGAGAAACCCTGTGTATGTGACCAGTGTGGGAAAGCAATTGTTTCTCCTCTTTTTTTTTTTTTTTTTTTTTTTTTTTTTTTGACCTGATTCTCCCTTGGCCAGGTGGCCCGGAACTCCCTGTGTAGACCACACTGGCCTGGAACTCACAAGAGATCTGCCTCTGCCTCCTGAGTGCTGGGACTAAAGGCATGTGCCACCATGCCTGGCAAGAAACTCTTAACAAGACACTAGAAATGTAGTCACTTGTTATGTTCATGTTAAACACATGGGGCCCCAGGCTGAAGATGCTGGGGGCCTCCCGGCCACCTTTAACTGCCTATAGCTCTGCAGATGAGCCCCTCCACCATCCATGATGGAATGTTGGTGGGCCCTGTCTTGTGCAAGTGTCTACTACTGCTTGGAGTTCATGGTGCAATGGCCATGTCCTGTAGAACCTAGGGTTTCACAGCTCTCCTCCCAGATCTTCAGGTTTTACTGAAAGCCTGGAACCCTGGAGAGGACAGTGCATTTATTCTGTTGAGAGCTGAGAACTCAACTGTCACTCATTTTCAGCACTTTGGATTCTCTGCATTAACCATGGCCTACTGTAAAAAGCTTTTTTGACCATGGCTGACAGCACTAATTTATTTGTATGAACATAACTATTTAGAAGCCAATTAGACAATATACTGTTTAGCAAAACTGTAGTAGTAGGCTCTCTAGGCCTGTGGGTGACTTAAATTTTCCATTAGTTAGATGGCCAGACCTCCTTTTTCATGTTTTTTCCCCCACGTCCCCAGAATTTTTCCTGTCTCTATTCTGTCAAAGGGCTGTGAGAACAGGAACAGGGTCACTAGAAGAGTGACAGGAGAGCAGAACCCGGAGGATGGAGCATCAAAGTTAACACATAACAGGCGTGGGGCCTGCCTCTCATCCCAGCATTCTGGAGGCAGAGGCAAGTCCATCTCTGATCTCTGGGTTTGTAGCCAGAGATCACAGTGGGAGGCTGTGTCAAGAAAAAGGTGTGTGTGTGGGGGGGAGCCAGGTGACAGAAAGTCCCTCTCCACTGGGCTTCATATGACAAATGGAGAGCCCCCATTTACAAACAGGAGAGGCAGGGACTGTAATGGTCCTATAAAGGGACACGGGTCTCTTGGCCCAGTGCTTTCAGGAAGAGATTCTTTTTCTCTGCTCTCTAGCCCACTCCCATTTTGGGGAGTACCCCCAATTTTTTTTCTTCTCGTGCACGTGTGTGTGAAGGTCAGGGGACAACCTGCACTAGTTGGGTTTCTCTCCTACCTATGGGTTCCAGGGACTGAACTCTGGTCCTCACAGAGCAAGCACCTTTATCTGCTGAGCTATCTCAGCAGGCAGCTGCTTTTCCTTTTATTTGTACGGTTTTTTTGTTTGTTTTTAGGTCTTTTTGAGACAGGGTCTCCCTGTAGCCCCAGCTGTCCTGTCTCAAGACCTAAAAACAAAAAACGGTTGTTAACCGCGACGAGAGTGCTGGTAACTGCTCTCCAGTCCCCTGTATTTCCGCATTTACGTAGCCAAAGTCTAATTCTCGGCGTAGGAATCAGGTCAAGAACCTGGACACCCGAGGAGAGGCTCTGGGACTCAGATCCAAACTAAGACCAGAGCTAAGGGTCAATGGGTAGAGTCCTGCCCCGCCTGCTTAGGTCAGTCCTGTCTTCGCAGCACCGCCCGGCTGGCCAGATGTCATCTCATCTTGGCCCTGGGAAGGCTTCTGAGGACAGCCGAGACTCTCAGTCCACCCCAGGCAGAACCCCACTCCGAGACAGGAAACTCTTAACTTCTTTGTCTTAAGGGCTCTAAACAGTAACTACTGGGGCAGAACCCAGGGAACCGCGGTTGAAAGCGGAAGTGACGTCCTCCGTCGAGTTTTTCCGTACCGGCTTGGGTTTGCCTAGTTACTTCCGCGTGGAAGTGGTCTCAGTGACGCGGGTCACTCTAATTTCTCACCCTGAAGTGTTTTCGAATTGCCGGAGTCTAAGACGGAGCCCGGAACCGAGGCCGGAAGCAGAAGTGGGTCCGGCCATTGTCTTCCGCCTCGCACAGCACCTGTTCCTGGACCCTCAGTGGCGGGCCAGTTCCTAGCTGCATCTCCGCATCTCCTCGGCGGCCGGGCGCCCGCCGCCGCCGCAGCCTCCCAGGCGGCCTTCTGTGTTGTTTTCTTTCCGCCCTAGGTTTCCGGACCTGGGTCGTCCATTTGCAGTGAGCCGAGGCTGTTCGAGGCGCTCAGGTGACGGTGGGTGAAGGCTGGAGAGGGCGTTGCCCGGTCTTTACATACAGAGCCCTGTGCACAGTATGGCTTTCTCCTGATCGGCCTTGCTGTATTTGCTCCTGACAGGCAGTTGCAGTTGGGTGGGAAGCCGCTTTTTGAGGCGTGCAGATGAGTATTCTTTCCCGTCAGAACGTCTCAAGGCACGTGCATGCCTAGAGTGATTCAGAACGGGAGCCTGCAAGAAGAACGGATTGAGTGTGTGTGTGTGTGTGTGTGTGTGTGTGTGTGTGTGTGTGTGTGTGTGTAGTGCTTTGCCTGCGTATATGTAAGTGCACCATGTTCATGCAATGCCCATGGAGGCCAGAAGAGGACGTCAGACTACCGGCAACCAAACCTCGTCCTCTGCAAGAGCCTCCCTGTGCTCCTACCTGCGGAGTCAGCTCTCCTTCCCTGGATTTTTTTGCAGTTTAGTATTTGAATTGATCATTTTCTTTCTGCAGAAAAGTAAAAGTTTTAGTGAGACGTGTTGATGCATAAAAAAGCTCTTACCTCAAATAACATGTTTCAATACGGAAGTGGTTGTATGAAAAAAAAATTCAAACTATGTAGAGCAGGCTGGCATTCAATTCCCAGATGTATGCTGCCTGCCTTTGCTTCCCAGTGCTGGGATTAAAGGATTAAAGATGTGTGTCACCACTTCTGGCAACGTGAGACAGGGTCCCCTGTAGCCCAAGCTGACCTGGAACTCTCTGTAGAATAGGTTGTTGGCATTGAGCTCAGAGATACACCTGCCCATGCCCCTGCCTCTGCCCCTGCTCTTACCCATGCTCCTGCCCCTGCCCCTGCCCCTGTCCTTACCCATGCTCCTGTCCCTGCCCTTACCCATGTTCCTGCCCCTGCCCCTGCCCTTACCTGTGCTCCTGCCTCTGCCCTTACCCATGTTCCTGCCCCTGCCCCTGCCCTTACCCGTGTTCCTGCCTCTGCCCTTACCCATGCTCCTGCCCCTGCCCTTACCCGTGTTCCTGCCTCTGCCCTTACCCATGCTCCTGCCCCTGCCCTTACCCATGCTCCTGCCCATGCCCCTGCCCCTGCCCTTACCCATGTTCCTGCCCCTGCCCTTACCCATGCTCCTGCCCCTGCCCTTACCCATGTTCCTGCCCCTGCCCTTACCCATGTTCCTGCCCCTGCCCCTGCCCTTACCCGTGTTCCTGCCTCTGCCCATGCCCTGCTCTTACCCATGCTCCTGCCCCTGCCCCTGCCCCTGCACCTTCATGATCCACTCGCACCATTTTTGGGTTTTATTTTTGTTTTGGCCCAATGATATATATAACTTTTGGGTTGCTGGAAGCTAGTGTTCTGCCGAGAATACATTGCAAATGGTTTACCTGATTATGAAAGGGTTTATGGTCAGACACAGAGGTGGGCGTTGAATGCCTATGAAGGTATGAAGGTAGTCCCAGAGAAGGTTTGCTCTGGATCTGCAATGTTTCAGTTCTCTACAGTCATTAAGTTATAATCAGCCAGCTTATGGAATCTTTAGCATAGGTATGTCTCTCTCTCTCTCTCTCTCTCTCTCTCTCTCTCTCTCTCTCTCTCTTTTTCTTGCTTTCTCTCAACTTTCAATTTCCAACTCTTTTAAATGAAATAACTTGGAAATTGCAGGCTTGAGAGTTAAGCTGGTAATGGATCTTAAGGAAATTAAAGATATAATTAGTATATGGTTTTGTTGAGAAAAGTAAAATTCTCCACATTGTTCCAAAATAAGCTTTTGGTTGTTCTTGTTTCAAATACCTCTTCAAAAGAAATTTTTTTTCCTTTTTTGAGATTGATTCTGTGTGTGTGTGTGTGTGTGTGTGTGTGTGTGATATGTGTGTATATGCATGTATGTACATATGAGTGTAGGAGCCTGAGGAGGCCAGAAAATGGCGTTGGGTCCCCTGGAGCTGGAGTTACATGCCCAACATGGGTGTTTGGAACTCTACTCTGGTCCTTTGAAATAAAAAAAAAAAAAAGAGCCAGGTGTGGTGGCGCACACCTTTAATCCTAGCATTTGGGAGGCAGAGGCAGGCAGATCTTTGTGAGTTCAAGGCCAGTCTGGTCTACAGAGTGAGTTCCAGGACAGCTGCGGCTACAGAGAGACCCTGTCTCAAAAAGACAAAAAAAAAAAAAGAACAAAAAAAAAAAAGAACAAAAAAATTATTAATAATAGGACTCAAATTATATTTATACCAGGAGATCCTCTTAAATGCAAACATTGTGCCCCCATAGTCTTAAAAAGTCAAGGTAGCACACACCTGTAATCCCAGCATTTGGGAGGCAGAGTCAGGCTGATCTCTGAGTTCAAAGCCAACTGGGGCTACAGGGAGACCCTGTTTAAAAAAAAAAAAGTCACCTAATAGGAGATGGAGAAATTGGTATGCCTCACTTTAACTTTTGACTTGCTTCAATTTCACGATAGCCTATTTTGTCCAAGCTGGCCTTGAACTCACTGTCCTCTGGCGCCTTCAGTTGTGAAGTCAGCTTTTGTCATTTAAAGTTAACTAGATAGGTGGAATCTAGTGAAAACAGTGTGGCCTGGGCCTGCTGCACCCAGTGCTCGGGGTTTGAGGCAGTCCTGGAACACAGACCATCATCTCCTGTTTTTATAAATCATTTGACTCAGTAATTTAAAGCAGGGCCTATTCAACCTAAGGATTAAACCAGGTCATAGAAAACCTAAAATTAGAGGGGAGAGGTGGATGGGCAGAGGAAGGTGCTCGCCGCCAAGTCTGCTGCTGAGAACTGAGTTTGATCCCTTGGGCCCACACAGTGGAAGGAGAGAACTGAGTATAGTCCTCTGACTTCCATGTGTTCTGTGGCCTATGTACTCCCTCCCTCACAAAATACACAAACTAAAAGCATAAAAAAGAAGAAACCCCTAAGAATAAAGGGTGATTCTCCTCATGGCTTCTCCATCTGGCAGGACTTTAGCCTGTTTAATCTGAACGTTGACGGATGCCGCCTTAACGGTGTATGACTGCAATCTTAATGCGGAGGTTCTTACAGTGTATGACTGCAGTCTTAATGTGGAGGTTCTCATGGTGTATGACTGCAGTCTTAATGCGGAGGCTCTTAGGGTGTATGACTGCAGTCTTAATGCAGATGTTCTTACGGTATATGACTTCAGTCTTAATGCGGAGGTTCTTACGGTGTATGACTGCAGTCTTAATGCGGAGGTTCTTACGGTGTATGACTGCAGTCTTAATGCGGAGGTTCTTACGGTGTATGACTGCAATCTTAATGTGGAGGTTCTTAGGGTGTATGACTGCAGTCTTAATGCGGAGGCTCTTATGGTGTATGACTGCAGTCTTAATGCGGAGGTTCTCATGGTGTATGACTGCAGTCTTAATGCGGAGGCTCTTACGGTGTATGACTGCAGTCTTAATGTGGAGGTTCTCATGGTGTATGACTGCAGTCTTAATGTGGAGGTTCTTAGGGTGCATGACTGCAGTCTTAATGCGGAGGCTCTTACGGTGTATGACTGCAATCTTAATGCGGAGGTTCTCATGGTGTATGACTGCAGTCTTAATGTGGAGGTTCTTAGGGTGTATGACTGCAGTCTTTTTTTTTTTTTTTTAATTTTATTTATTTCTGTATGTGTACGAATGTATTGTCTGCATGCAAGTCTGTGCACCCGTGTCGTGCAATGCCGCGGAGGTCAGAAGTGGGCGTCGGATTCCCCTGGAGCTGGAGTTCTCCTGGAGTTGGAGTTTCAGACGGTTCTCAGCCGCCATGTGGGTGCTGGGGATCGAACCCGGGTCCTCTGCAAGAGCGGTCGGCGCTCTTAACCGCTAGGCCATCTCTCCAGCCCATGACTGCAGTCTTAATGTGGAGGCTCTTAGGGTGTATGACTGCAGTCTTAATGCGGAGGCTCTTACAGTGTATGACTGCAGTCTTAATGTGGAGGTTCTTAGGGTGTATGACTGCAGTCTTAATGCGGAGGCTCTTAGGGTGTATGACTGCAGTCTTAATGCGGAGGCTCTTACGGTGTATGATTGCAATCTTAATGCGGAGTTTCTCATGGTGTATGACTGCAGTCTTAATGTGGAGGTTCTTAGGGTATATGACTGCAGTCTTAATGCAGAGGCTCTTACGGTGTATGACTGCAGTCTTAATGTGGAGGTTCTTAGGGTGTATGACTGCAGTCTTAATGCGGAGGTTCCCATGGTGTATGACTGCAGTCTTAATGTGGAGGTTCTCATGGTGTATGACTGCAGTCTTAATGTGGAGGTCTCATGGTGTATGACTGCAATCTTAATGCGGAGGTTCTCTTGGTGTATGACTGTAATCTTAATGCGGAGGTTCTTAGGGTGTATGACTGCAGTCTTAATGCGGAGGTTCTTAAGGTGTATGTCTGCAATCTTAATGCTGAGGTTCTTATGGTGTAAGACTGCAATCTTTTTTTAAAATTATTTATTTATTTATTTTTATATGTATGAATGCACTGTCTGCATGTAGATTGGTGCACCCATGTCGTGAAATGCCGCGGAGGTCAGAAGAGGATGTCGGATTCTCCCGGAACTGGAGTCAAGGACAGTTCTCAGCCGCCATGTGGGTGCTGGGGATTGAACCCGCGTCCTCTGCAAGAGCAGTTGGTGCTCTTAACTGCTAGACCATCTCTCCAGCCCCGTAGTGTGCGTCTTATGTTGCAGCGTGCCTTTTATGTTGCAGCGTGCCTCTTATGTTGCAGTGTGTGTCTTTTTAGTACCTTTCACGCTTAGCACTGTCAGAGAGAGCTGCTTGGGGATTGATAGGCAGCACATACTGATGAGTGATCTGTGTCTACAGGGATGCAGGTCACGCCAAAGAGAGAGAGGATCAGATTGCCACTGCCTACCTAAATGTATAAGCTGCCTGGTTGTGTCCTTCGAGTTCTGGGAGAGAGTGTTCAGGTGTATCTCACCATCATCTCTATAGGATGGCCACCACCGGTGTGTCCCATGGTAAGTCCTGCTGATGGTAGTGCTCTTTGCATAGGATGGATGCTGTGGCCTGGGTCTAAGTAGTCACGTGCCAGGTCGTCTCGGGCATGTTGTTGTGGATTGAGTATGAAGCATCCTCTGTAGGTTCATGTGTTTGAACCCTCAGCCCCCCAGCTCACGGTGCTATCTGGGAAGGCCGTAGAACCTTCAGGAGGTGGAGCCTTGTGGAGGAAGTGGGGCCTACCCTCCCTGGTGTTCACTTTCCCTTCTGACTGCTGATGCGGCGTCCTGCTAGCCTCTCACTCCTGCCTCCATGCCTTCCCTGTCCTGTACACACTTAGAGTCAGTCTGCCCGTGTGTGTGCTTTGGTTGTAGGCACTGCATCACTTCATTCATTGGTTTCTCCAGCATGGGAAATTACCAAGCCACGTTTCCCAGGGCTTTTTTTTTTTTTTTAATTATTATTATTTTGTTTGTTTTTGAGACGGGGTCTCTGTGGCAGCCCCAGCTAGCCTGAAACTTGCTTTGTAGACCAGGCTGGCCTGGATCCTACAGAGATCTTCCTGGCTGTGCCTCCTGAGTGCTAGGATTAAAGTTGTGTGCAATCACACCCAGCAAGGCTTATGGTTCTTTACTTGAAAAATGAGAGGCTGGGTGTGATAGTGCACATATTTAATCCCAGTACTCAGGAGACAGAGGCAGGTGGATTGCTATGAGTTCCAGGCCAGCCTGGTCTACATAGTGAGTTCCAGGACAGCTGGGGCTATAGGGAGACCCTGTCTCGGAAAAAAGAAAGAAAGAAAGAAAGAAAGAAGGAAAGGAAAGGAAAGGAAAGGAAAGGAAAGGAAAGGAAAGGAAAGGAAAGGAAAGGAAGAAAGAAAGAGAGAGAGAAAGAAGAAAGAAAGAAAAGAAAAGAAAAGAAAGAAAGAAAGAAAAAAAAGAAAGAAAGAAAAAAAAGACTGGCTGATGGGCAGTCTGGCTGGCTGTGCCTTTGTGCTTCTGTAAGGCTGACTGACTGGCACATTATGGGGTTCCTGGGCATGTGTGTGAATTTTCCATGTGTGGACTTTGTGGGTGTTTTGAACTAGTAGTATAGGACGGCATCCACACATGCGACTGTGGGAACTGTGGGCAATTCTGGGTTCTCATGCCTTTTTTTTTTTCCTGCTAGGTGTATTTTCTAGAGACCCACTCTCTTTTCATGATGAAAAGACAGCGGTGGAAAGGACAGTGGCTCACTGTCTGACAGATTATTACCAGGTATGACTAAAGCATATCCTTCAAAATAGTGTCATAGCACCCATCAGGCAGGCAACTTTTCCTTGAAACAAACTTTTCTTCAGAACTGGGTCATTAGTTAAATTTCTCCATGGACTGCAACCTTTTATATTGGTAAAGGATTACCTTGAAAAAATCATCCCACCAGGCATGGTGGTGCATGCCTTTAGTCCCGGCACTCGGGAGGCAGAGGCAGGCGGATCTCTGTGGGTTCAAGGCCAGCCTGGTCTACAGAGGAAGCTCCAGGCCAGCTGGGACTAAAGGGAGACCCTGTCTCAAAAATACCAAAAAAAAAAAAAAGAAAGAAAAAGAAAAAAAATCATCCCAGTATTTCTCTAATTCCTGCTTAATATTTTAAATATTTATATTTATTTATTTATTTATTTATTTATTTATTTATTTATTTATTGTCTTTGAGACAGGGTCTCCCTGTAGCCCTAGCTTGCCTGGAGCTCACTATGTAGACCAGACTAGACTTAAACTCACAGAGATCCACCCTCCTCTGCTGGGATTACAAGCATGTACAACCATGCACAGCTTAATATTTTATTTTTTATTCTGTGTGCCTGCATATAGGCAGGTGCACCTGTGTCATGCAATGCTCTTGGAGATCAGAAGAGGGCGTCAGATCCCGTGAAACTGGAGCCACAGGTGCCAGCCACCATGTGGGTGGTGGGACTCAACCCTGGGTCCTCCTCAAGAGCAGCAAGTGCTCTCAGCCTCCGAGCACCTCTCCAGCTCTTCTTCTTAGTCTTGGTCCTCATGAGGCTGATTCTGCATTTCTGACTTTGCTGAGTGTTCTGACAGTTGCCTTTTCTGAAAGACTTTATCCCCTGTTGTTATCAAGTGTGTACAGCGTATTCAGCAGTGTATTTAAATAGACAGAGATAAAAGGTTTGGCTTTGGGTGTGAGTTAAGTTGAATGCTATTAAAGACATAGGAGTGGAGTCCAGGTACAGTAGTGGGTGCCCTTAATCCCAGCATGGAATAGCTGGAGGCAGGAGGTTAGAGAGTTCAGGGTCAGCCTGGGCTCTATTGCCAGACTCTATCTTAAAAAAAAAAAAAAAAAGACATGAATGTGAAGAATGTGAATAGTAGTGAATATGGGTGCAGAGTTCTTAGGGCCGTTCTTCAGAGCGCTCAGTTCTGTGTGGGCACTGAGTTTTCTGTCCTTGTTCTCCTGTGACCTTTGATGGAAATGTTAATTGGCTTCGATCAGCATGTATGTGCTTATAGGACTCAGTGACCTTTGAGGACGTGGCTGTGGACTTCACCCAGGAGGAGTGGACTTTATTGGACACAACACAAAGAAACCTATACAGAGAGGTGATGCTAGAGAACTACCAGAACCTGGCCACAGCAGGTGAGGCTACGACCATTCTCTGTAGACTTTGAAGGGGGTTGGGGTAGGGGCAGATATGCATGTTCTTTTCTTTTTGAAGTACATTTTATTTATCGTGTGTGTGTGTGTGTGTGTGTGTGTGTGTGTGCACATGGGCAAATACAGGACAAGAGGAGATGATCCTCTTTTTTTATTTATTTTTATTATTATTTATTTATACATACTTTTTTTTATCAAATTTAGACCCGTGTCCCCCCCATCCCCCCACCCACTCCAGAGCTCATGCATTCTGCCAAACATGCTATTTCATCTCTTCTCAGTCTTTCTCAATATGCTCCTTGGGAGGTTGACTGTTTTTAGCAGAATTCACATGTTCAGTCAGTTCTTTGATGCAGTCCTTTCTGTTATTCTTGTTGTTGTTTTCCAAGATACATCACTCCCAACTGCTTTGGACAAAGCTCAAGGGGTCATGCACAGGAAATACTTACAACTGGGTAATTGGCACTAGCATCCACAGATGAGGGATACCATTCTTCATTTGTTTTTCTGGGACTGTGTTACTTCACTCAGCATGATCCTCTAGCTTCAGCCATTTTCCTGCAAAGCTCATGATGTCGTCTTTCTTTACTGCTGCATAGAACTCCATTTGTGAGATGTTACCACATTTTCTCTATCCACCCATCAGTTGAGGGGCATTTGGGTTGGTTCCAGCTCTTTGCTATTGTGAAGAGAGCTGAAATAAACATGGCCGTGCATGATCTCTTCTGCAGTGGGGTGAGTCTTGGGGGTACATTCCTAGGAATGGTATGGCTGGGTCGGGTGGCAAGTTCATTCTTAGTCTTCCAAGGGTTCTCCACACTGCTTTCCATAGTGGCTGTATGAGTTTACATTCCCACCAGCAGTGGATGATGTTTCCCTTTCCCCACACCTCTCCAGCACTTGGTATCATTGTTTTCTTGATCCTACAGTCTTATTGGAGTAAAATGATATCTTAAAGTGGTTTTGATTTGCATTTCCTTAATGATTAGTGATGTTGAACACTTCTTGAGGTTTTTCTCAGCCATCTCTAACTCCTCACTTGTGAAGTCTCTGTTCAGCTCTTGCTCCATCTATTGAGTGGGTCATTGTTTTTTTCTTCTTTGTTTTTTGAGTAGTTTATATATTCTGGAGATCAGTGCTTTGTCAGATGTATCTGTGGTGAAGGTTTCCTCCACTCTGTTGGGATTTCTCTTCATTTCTCCATGTTTATTTTGATGTACAGAAGCTTCTGAGTTTAATGAGGTTCCATTTGTCAATTGTCGACCTTAATTCTGTGCCAGCTGCTGTCTGATTTAGGAAGTCTTTTCTACACCTTATGTCTTGTAGTCTGCTACCAACTTTTTCTTCTATCGCCTTCAGAGTTGGGGTTTCACGTTGAGGTTTTGATCCATCTGGAGTTGACTTTTGTACAGGGTGAGAGGTAGGGGTTTTAATTTCATTCTTCTACAAGTGGTAGAAGTTTTGCCAACACCAGTTGCTGAAGATGCTGTCTTTCCTCCATTGTGCTTCTTGGCCCCTTTGTCAAATATGACTGGTGGCTGAAATTGTATGTGCTCAAGTTTGATTTTCATTTTTTCCCATTGGTTAGCAGGTTCTGTTTTTTTTGCCAGTACCAGGCTGTTTTTATGACAATAGCCCTGTTAGTATAGGTTGAAGTCTGGTATAGAGATCCCCCTGTGTAGCTCTTTTCACTCAGGGTTGTTTTGGCTATTCAGGGTCTTTTGTTTTTCCAAATGAATTTAAGCACCTTTTTTTCCAAGCCTGGTGAAGAAACTCTCTGGGGATTTTGATTGGCATTGCGTTAAATCTATTACAGATAGTTTTGGTAGAATGGACATTTTTACAAGGTTTAATTTCCCAATCCATTAGCATGGGAGTTTTTCCATCTTCTGAGGTCTTCTTCAATTTCTTTCTTTAAAGGTTTAAAATTTTTGGTTGTAGAGATCTTTGGTTGTCTTTGCTTAGGTTTGTTCCTAGGTATTTTATTGTTTTTGAGGTTATTGTGAGTGGGAAGGTCTCTTTGAATTCTTTCTCCAGTTGCTTGTTCTCGTGTAAAGAAGGCCATTGATTTTTTTTTTTTTAGAGTTAATTTGTATCCTGCCACTTTGCTGAAGCTGTTAATCTTTTTCTAGGAGTTTTCTGTGGAGTTTTTAGCATCCCTTAAGAGTAAAAATCATATCATCAGAAAATAGGGATAGCTTGACTTCCTCTTTTCCAATTTAGTCTCCTTTTAATTTCCTTTCTTGTCTTATTCCTCTAGCAAGTGTTTCAAGCAAATATTGAAGAGGGTGGTGACAGGGGGCAGCCTTGCGAGTTCCTACCTTTAAAGGGAATGTTTCTTTCATTTCCTCATTTAGGATGATATGGCTGTGGGTTTCCTGTATATTGGCTTTGATTACATTGAGGAATGATCCCTCCAATCCAATCCTTCTAGGACTTGAGCATGAAGGGATTCTGGATTTTGTCAAAGGCTTTTTCAGCATCAATTGAGATGATGGTGTGGTTTTATTCTTTTATTCCCATTTTTATGTGTTTGATGATGCTTATTGATTTTCAGTATGTTGACCATCCCTGCATCTCTGGTATGAATCCAACTTGGTCATGATGGATGATCCTTCTTGATGTGGGCTGTGTGCGATTTGCCAGTATCCTGTTAGAATTTTTTTTAATTTTTTTTTTTATTATATAATTTATTTATTTCTGTATGTGTATGAATGTACTGTCTGCATGCAGGTCTGTGCACCTGTGTCGTGCAATGCCCGGAGGTCAGAAGAGGGTGTCAGATTCCCGTGGAACTGGAGTTCTCCTGAATTGGAGTTTCAGACGGTTCTCGGCCGCCATGTGGTGTGCTGGGGATCGAACCTGGGTCCTCTGCTAAGAGCGGTCGCGCTCTTAATCCTAGGCCATCTCTCCAGCCCCATCCTGCTTTAGGAATTTTAGCATCTGTGGTTCATTGTGGGATGGGTCTCTATATTCTCCTTTTTAGTTGGATCTTTTGCCTGGTTTTGGTAATAGAGTGGATGCTGGCTTCATAGAAGGAATTTGGGAGAATTCCTCTGATTGTATTCTTCTAAACAGTTTCAGTAATAATGTTTTTGTAGGTCTTTTTGAAATGTTTTATAGAATTCTGCCGTATGCGAAACCATCTGGGCCTGGGCTTTTTTTAGTTGGAGGTTTCTTTTACATCTTCCATTTCTTCATTATTAGGCTGGTGGATCTCTTTGTTGAGCTTTGGTGATTCCCAGGATTTCAGTATTCATCCATTTCTTCTAGGTTTTCAAACTTGAGATAGAATAATGGTTTTAAGAGTATTCTGTATATTTTCTTTGGATCTTTTCCTGTCTGTAGTGATACTTCCCTTTCATCACGGATTTTATTGATTGGAGTTGTTCCTTCTTTCTTTTTGTTAACTGGGCTAGAGGGTTGTCTAACTTGTTTATTTTCAAAGAAACAATTTTTGGCTTCATTGATTTTTGTATTTGTTTCTTTGTTTCTATTTCATTGATTTCTGCTCTGTTTTTGTATTTCTTTCTGTCTGTTGCGTTTAGGGTTCATCTGTTTTTGCCTCTCAAGTGCTTTTTTAGTGTAGTGTTAGAATCATTCGCTTGTGCTCTTTTGTTTTTCTAATGTAGGCACCCAAGGCTATAAACTTCCCTCGTAGGATCTCTTTTAATGTATCCCACAGGTTTTGTTGTGTTTGTATTGTCATTGTCATTCAGTTCCAGGAATGCTTTTTATTTCTTTCTTTATCTCTTTCCTTGACCCATTCATTATTCAAGAAGTGTGTTGTTTAGTCTCCATGTGTTCTTGTAGTGCAGTAGGGCCTTATCTCTGGTGTTGATGTTGAGCTTTATTGCACTGTGGTCTGAGTAGAATGCATGAAATTATTTCAACCTTTTTGTATTTGTGGAGGTTTTTTTTCTGTGTCCATATGTGGTCAGTTTTGGAGAATGTTCCGTGGGGTGCTGAGCTGTAGAAAGTGTATTCTCGGTATTAGGGTGGAATATTCGGTGTAGAGTTATATGAGGTCCATTTGCTGTATCATATCGTTCAGTTCAGATGTTTCTCTGTTTATTCTTTGTCCTGTTGACCTATCCAAAGGACTCAGTGGGTATTGAAATCCCCCTAACACAAAAAAAAAAAAAAAAAAAAAAAAGAATAAGCCGGGTGTGGTGGTGAATGCTTTTAATCCCAACTTGGGAGGCAGAGGCAGGTGGATCTTGTGAGTTCAAGGCCAGCTGGTCTACAGAGTGAGATGCAGGACAGCTGGGGCTACAGGGAGACCCTGTCTCAAAAACACCAAAAAAAAAAAAAAAAAGAAAAAAGAAATCCCTACTATGAGTGTACTGGGGTTAGTGTGTGACTTGTGGTCCTGGAGAATTGTCTTTATAAAGTTTGGTGCACGAGTTTCTTTATATTTCATTCATAATTGTGAAATCTTCTTGTGAATTGTTCCTTTGATAAAAATATAAGTGGCCTTCTTTGTCTCTTCTGATTTCTTTTACTTTGAAGTCTATTTTGTCGGATATCTAAAATGGCAACACCTGCTTTCTTTTTGGTACCATTTGCTTGGAATATTTTTTTCCATCCTTTCATCTTTGAGTTGGGCTGTCCTTGAAGGAAGATGTGTTTCTTTTGATTGGGGAATGTCTTTTGATTGGGGAATTTAGTCCATTAATATTTAAGGTTATGATCCGATAGGTTTGTTGTTCCTTCCTTTTGCCTTTTATCCATTTTGGTTTGGGTTTCAGTTTCTACTTCTCAGTTATACTTTTATTGATTCTTCTTTCTAGGTGCCTTGGCTGGTTGTTGCTTTCTTCTGTCCTTTGAATTGCTTCAGTACTTTCTGAAGGGTTGGTTTCTGGACATGTATTCTTTCAATGTTTATGTCATGGAAGGTTTTTCTCTCTCCTTCACTGTTAATGACATTTTTGCTGTATAGTAACCTGGGTTGGCATTCTATTGTCCTTAACACTGGGAAATGCTTTGCTCCAGGTTCTTCTTGCTTTCATAGTTTGTTTGAGAAGTCCAGTGTATATTCTGATAGGTTTCCCCCTTATAGGTCACTTGTTGTTTTTCTCTGTGGCTTTAAGGATATTTGTCTTTGTTTGGGTGTCTAGCATTTTAACTATGATGTGGTCGTGGAGAATTTCTTTTCTGATCTTGCTGTTTGGTATTTATGTGCTTCTTGATTGGGTATTGGTTTGCTCGTGTTTTAGTTTGGCGCGCAGTTTTCATCTATTATTCTGTTGAAGATCTGATCAATACCATTCTCTTGGGATTCTTCTCCTTCCTCTATTCCTATGATGCAGAGGTTTGATCTTTTCATAGTGTCCCACAGCTCCTGGTTGTTCCACTTTTGTGTATTTTTAAATTTTTCATAATCTTTCCTTGAGGTTTTTAGTTGTTCTGTGTTATCTTCCAGGTCTGATATTCTTTGTTCTGCTTCCTCCATTCTGCTTCTGAGGCTTTTTCCACTACTTTCCTCTTGATTGGACGAGTATTTTATTTCCTTTTTCATTTCCTCTTCTGAATTCTTTAGTATTTCTACTTCTTTTTGGAGCTTCTCAATCTCTTCTTGTAGCTCTTTGCTTCACTGGTTGGTTTCCTTATCTTTTTCAGCATGGGATCTTTTCAGTGTTTCTACTTCCTTCTGGAGTTTGTTGTTCTCTCTCTCTAGGTCCTTCTTGAGTTCTTCATTCTCTTTTCTTAGTTCTTTGATTTGTTCTTTATAATCTTGTAGTTCTTTAAATATGTTCCCAATTGTGTTCCTGGGGCACAATATCTGTGTCCTGGGGCATCCCCAGAGGGATTGCACTGCAGGAGTCTTCCATAGGGTTGGTAGAGCTTGGTGGTGGATTATCCTGTCCCTTTCCTGTGTTGTCTCTTCTTCGTGTTCCTGGCATTTGGGCTTCTCCTTGCCTATATTTCAATGTAGGTCCCAAATGCCTCTTCACTGTGTTAAGGCTTGCTTTGCTTGCCTCCTTCAGATGCCTTTGTAATCCCAGTTGGTGGGGGGGTGCTCTTCAGCCTGCGCCCTGGTACCTTCCACTGGCCTCAGGAGATCTCAGATCTCAAGAGTCACACAACCCCACCTTTAATACCGGCTGGGAGGATAACTCCACCCCCACAGCCACAAAAGCCAGTCAGTACCTTTAATCCCAGCTGGGAGGATAACTCCAACCCCACAGCTGTAAAAGCCAATCAAGCCAAAGACAGCTGGATTAAGGGATCAGCAATCAGCCTTGCTGAGGTACCCAGTTTCTACCTATCTCCTGCTCTTCCTTCCACTGGCCTCAGGAGATCTCAGATGATCCTCTTTTTAAAGAGATTGATTTTTGTTTTTTTTAATTTATTTATTATTTTTTATGTGTATGAGTGTACTGTCTGCATGTAGGTTGGTGCACCCATGTCGTGCAATGCCGCAGAGGTCAGAAGGCGGTGTAGGATTCCCCTGGAACTGGAGTTAAAGATGGTACTCAGCCGCCATGTGGGTGCTGGGAATCGAACCCCAGTCCTCTGCAAGAGCAGTCAGCGCTCTTAACTGTTAGGCCATCTCTCCAGCCCCTGATTTTTGTTTTAATGGCATGAATATGTTTGTGTGTGTCTTCATGTGGGTATGTAAACTTAGGTGGATCCCTTTTGAGTTGTGGTTGCAGGTGGCTGTGAGCCACCAGATGTGGGTGCTAAAAATGAACTTGGACCTGCACAGGAGCAGCAAGTACTCTTTAACAGGTGAACCATCTCTCAAGCCCTAGGAATTGATTCTTTATTTTCACCGTGTGGGTTCTGGGGATTGAGGTTGGGTTGTTGCCTTTGGCGGCAAGCACCTAGTTACCTACTGAGCCATCTTGCTGACATGAGAAACAGAAACTTCTTAGGAATTTACTGTTTTAGGATTTGTGATACAGCTTCGAGAAGACAGCTGGGAATAAGAGGCCTGTGTCTCTGTGCTGTTGTGTTTCAATCTATTGTGATGTTTTCTAAAAATTACTTTTTATTATTTTATGTATATGAGTGTGTTGCCTGCATGTATGTAACTGCACCCGTTTTGTGCAATGCCCGAGTCAGATCCCCTGGAACTGAAGTTAGGGATGTCAGTTAGGCCCCATGTGGGAGCTGAGAATCGAACTAGGTCCTCTGGAGGGGCAGCCAGTGCTCCTAACCGCTGAGCCATCTCTTCAGCCCCTATTGTAATGTTTTTAAGACATGGGGCTAGGGTTACCCCAGTATCCCCTTTTACTATCCAAAAAGGACATTTTTCTGGGCTGGAGAGACGGCCTAGCGGTAAAGAGCACCGACCGCTCTTACAGAGGACCTGGGTTCGATCACCAGCACCCACATGGCAGCTGAGAGCCGTCTGAGACTCCAATTCCAGGAGAACTCCAGCTCCAGGGGAATCCGAGACCCTCTTCTGACCTCCGTGGCATTGCACGACACGGGTGCACAGACCTGCATGCAGACAGTACATTCATATATATACAGAAATAAATAAAAAAAATTTAAAAAAAAACAACAAAAAAACCAAAAAAGGACATTTTTCTGACTCTACCTTTGACAAACTGGAGTCCTTCCACATGCACCTAATGAATCTAATCCACATAATCTAATCTAATAGATTGCTGTAGGTCTTCTCCCCAGGATAACAGAGTTCTGTCTTACTTTATTCTCTGTTGATTAATACTAGTGATTTATAATATCTGTGTAACCATCACTTGGGCTGAAAGGTTAGAAATCAGTGCCTGGTAGACACGTAATGGGGTTGTTTGCATATTGAGGTCTTTAGCAGTCATTTCATTACAGTCATTAGGGATTTAGTATCATTTCTTGCTTGATCAATTGCCACAAATACATTGTTCTTCATGACATCTGTCAGATGTCAGCTCATCAAACCCAGCTTGATCTCTTGTTTGGAAGCAGAAGAACTGAGGATAATGGAGAGTAGAGTCTACCAAGGCGAATGTCTTTAGTGCAGTTTTCTTTGGAGTACAGTGGAAACTCATTTTATCCCAGTTTTGTAGCTGGGACTTCAGGTCTTGTGCAAGCGAGGCAAGTGTTCTAGCACTGAGATGCATTCCCAGCAAGAGAAAACTTCTCAGAATAATAAATTTGAGTCAGAAAGTCAAGGCCATGTGGCTTGGATGTTTTGGGAGATCTTCACATCCCCAAATTCTATTGCTTTCCATCTTTCCACCTATCCAGACTTTCTCACAGTCTCAATGTTGCCTGGTCTTTCTAATCAAGTGTATGATTAAAAAAAAAAAAACACATTTTGAGTGTATGAGTGCATTATTGCTTACATGTATGTAAGTGTGCCCTTGTACTGTGCCCATGGAGGTCAGAAGAGGGCGTTGATTCCCCAGGAACTGGAGTTATGGATAGTTGTTAGTTGCCATGTGGGTGCCCGGGAAGATGCTGGGAACCCAATCCCAGTCCTCTGTAAGAGTGGTCTGTGCTCTGATGCACTGAGCTATCTTTCTAGTTCCTCATGTATGTTCTTTGTCTAGGTCTTTCCTTCCCTGATTGTACTGTTTCTGTTCACCAGGACATTTAATTTTCAGAATAAATTACTCATTTCTAAATTTCTGTCCTCTTTATAATTGTCAAATTTTATGATTACATTATCACTATCAACATCACCATCAGCAACAGCAGCACTGTCGTTGAATTCAGGGCTCTTTTATGTTTATATTATCACTATCATCATCATCATCATCATCATCATCATCACCATCAGCAGCAGCATTAGCAGCGGCACTGCCATTGGACTCAGGCTCTTTTATGTTTACATTATCACTGTCATCATCATCATCGTCGTCATCAGGCTCTTTTATTGCTTACATTATCACTGTTATCATCATCATCACCATCAGCAGCAGCATTAGCAACAGCACTGCCATTGGACTCAGGCTCTTTTACTCTGACATGGAGCTGCATCCTCAGCCTGTAAAGTTGTAGGCCGTGAAATTGCTCAAAGAGATCATAACTTTTTTTTTTCTGGGGGCGGAGAATTGAGACAGGGTCTAATGTAGCCCTGGCTGGTCTGGAACTGGCTATGTAGACCTAGCTGATCTGGAACTTATGGAGATTTGCCTGCTGTTGCCTCCTGTTGTCTCCTGAGTGCTGGGATTAAAGGCATGTGCCACCATTACCCATCCATAGCTTTGTCTTTAACTTGTTTAAAATGGAAACAAATACAAATTTGACATACAAATGAACTGTATACTTTTTATTATTTTTTTCCATTTTATTTCTTTTTTATTATATGCCATAATATACCAAATTTACAAAGTCTGAAAATAAACTATAGGTTAATTCCAAAACACATTTGGGGATTTACAGTTTAATCATAAACTTGCATGCAGGGAAAAAGAAATATTACTTTACATTCCTAAGTTACACAGCAAGTTGATGTATGTTTTAATATACTTTTTCAATTTTTTATTTATTGAGATATATAT
>VZQC01001758.1:329044-350129 GCA_009823505.1 Rhizomys pruinosus | reverse complement strand
TGTTTGTTGTAGAGATCTTTGGTGTCTTTGGTTAGGTTTGTTCCTAGGTATTTTATTGTTTTTGAGGCTATTGTGAGTGGGAAGGTCTCCTTGAATTCCTTCTTCAGTTGCTTGTTGTTGGTGTAAAGAAAGGCTACTGATTTTTCTAGGCTAATTTTGTGTCCCGCCACTTTACTGAAGCTCTTAATCATTTCTAGGAGTTTTCTGGTGGAGTTTTTAACATCCCTTAAGTAAACAATCATATCATCAGCAAATAGGGGTAGCTTGACTTCCTCTTTTCCAAAATAGTACTCCTTTAATTTCCTTTTCTTGCCTTATTTCCCTGGCAAAGTGTTTCAAGCACTCTATTGAAGAGGAGTGGTGACAGGGGGCAGCCTTGCAGAGTTCCTACCTTTAAGGGGAATGCTTCTGTCTTTTCTCCATTTAGGATGATATTGGCTGTGATTACATTGAGGAATGATCCATCCAATCCAATTCCCTCTAGGACTTTAAGCATGAAGAGATGCTGGATTTTGTCAAAGGCTTTTTCCGTGTCAATTGAGATGATGGCGTGGTTTTTGTCTTTTATTCCATTTATGTGTTTGATGATATTTATTGATTTTCATACCTTGAACCATCCCTGCATTTCTGGTATGAATCTAACTTGGTCATGATGGATGATCTTGATGTGGGTCTGTATGCGATTTGCAAGTATTTTGTTTAGAATTTTGGCATCTGTGTTCATTAATGAGATGGGTCTATAGTTCTCCTTTTTGGTTGTAGAGTTTTGGTAATAGAGTGATGCTGGCTTCATAGAAGGAATTTGGGAGAATTCCCTCTGTTCGTATCCTTCCGAACAATTTGAGTAATAATGGTTGTAAGTCTTTTTGAAATGTTTTATAGCATTCTACCATGAAACCATCTGGGCCTGGGCTTTTTTTAGTTGGAAGGTTTCTTATTACATCTTCAATTTCTTCATAAGTTATGGGTCTATTTAAGCTGTTGATCTTTTCTTGGTTGAGCTTTGGTGATTCTGAGGATTTCAGATAGTCATCCGTTTCTTCTAGGTTTTCAAACATAGTAGAGTATAGGTTTCTGAAGTATTCCCATATGATTGTCTGGATCTTTTCATTGTTGTGATATTTCCCCTTTCATTGTGAATTGTATTGATTTGGAGTTGTTCCTTCTTTCTTTTGGTTAACTGGGCTAGAGTCTGTTTATGTTTATTCTCTTAAAGAACCAACTTTTGGATTCATTGATTTTTTTTTTTTTGGTATGGTTTTCTTTGTTTTTAGTTCATTGATTTCTGCTCTGATTTTTGTTATTTCTTCCTGTCTGCTGCATTTAGGGTTCATTTGTTGTTGTCTCTCAAGTGTTTTTAGCTGCAGTGTTCGATCGTTCACTTGTGCTCTTTCTGTTTTTCTAATGTAGGCACCCAGGGCTATAAACTTACCTCTTAGGACTGCTTTTATTTAAAATTTTTTTAAATTAATTTATTTATTTTTTATGTGTATGAGTGTACTGTCTGCATGTAGGTTTGTGCACCCGTGTCACGCAATGCCGTGGAGGTCAGAAGAGGGTGTCAGATTCCCCTGGAACTGGAGTTAAAGATGGTTCTCAGCTGCCATGTGGGTGTTGGGGATCAAACCCGGGTCCTCTGCAAGAGCAGTCGGTACTCTTAACTGCTAGACCATCTCTCCAGCCCCAGGACTGCTTTTAAAGTGTCCCATAGGTTTTGTTGTGTTATATTATCATCATTCAATTCCAGGAATGCTTTTATTTCTTTATTTCTTCCTTGACCCATTCATTATTCAGGAGAGTATTGTTTAGTCTCCATGTGTTCTTGTAGATAGTAAGGCTTATCCCGGTGTTGATATTGAGCTTTATTGTACTGTGGTCTGATAGAATGCATGAAATTATTTCAGTCTTTTTGTATTTGTTGAGGTTTTTTTCTGTGTCCCAATATGTGGTTGATTTTGGAGAATGTTCTGTGGGGTGCTGAGTAGAAAGTGTATTTCTCTGGTATTTGGGTGGAATATTCGGTAGATGTCTGTGAGGTCCATTTGTTGTATCGTATTATTCAGTTCAGACGTCTCTCTGTTTATTCTTTTTTTTAAATTTTACTTATTTTTTTTATGTATATGAGTGTACTGTCTGCATGTAGATTGGTGTATCCGTGTCATGCAATGCCTCGGAGGTCAGAAGAGGGTGTCAGATTCCCTTGGAACTGGAGTCAAGGACAGTTCTCAAACGCCATGTGGGTGCTGGGGATTGAACCTGGGTCCTCTGCAAGAGCAGTCGGCGCTCTTAACCGCTAGCCCTGGTTCGATCTTTTCATAGTGTCCCATATTTCCTGGTTGTTCCACTTTTGTGTATTCTTAAATTTTTCATAATCTTTACTTGAGCTTTTTAGTTGTTCTGTGTTATTTTCCAGGTCTGATATTCTTTATTCTGCTTCTTCCGTTCTATTTTTGAGGCTTTTCTATTCCTTTCCTCTTGATTGGATGAGTGTTCTAACTCCTTTTTCATTTCATCCTGTGATTTCTTTAGTATTTTTTTGGTAGTAAGCTTCTCAATCTCTTCTTGGTACTCCTTACTTCGTTGGTTGACTTCCTTTTTCAGTGTTTCCACTTCCTTCTGGAGTTTGTCATTTTCTCCCTCCAGTTCTTTCTGGAGTTTGTCATTCTCTCCCTTTAGTTCTTTTCGAAGTTTGTCATTGTGTCCCTCTAGGTCCTTGAGTTTTTCATTCTCTCTCCTTAGTTCTTTGACATGTTCTTTATATTCTTTAATTTCTCTGAATAGGTCTGCAATTGTTCCCCTAAGATCTGTTTCTTGGGTCACCCCCAGGGGGGTCCCACTGTAGCTTGGTGTGGAATTATCCTGCACCTTCCCCATGTTGTCCCTTTGTTGTGTCCCTGGCATGTGGGTTTCCCTTTTTTGTCTGTATTCCGATGCAAATCAGAAATGTCTTTTCAGGCCGGGTGTGGTGGCGCACGCCTTTAATCCTAGCACTTGGGAGGCAGAGGCAGGCGGATCTTTGTGAGTTCAAGGCCAGCCTGGTCTACAGAGTGAGTTCCAGGACCGCTGGGGCTACAAGGAGACCCTGTCTCAAAAAGACCACCAAAAAATAAATAAATAAATAAAATAAAAAGAAATGTCTTTTCACTGCGTTGAAGGCTTGCTTTGCTTGCCTCCTTCAAATGTACTTTTTTTTTTCCTCCTTGTTTATGGAGTGTTGACTTGTCTAGGTTTCAGGCTTTCAATTTTGTTTATATATTGGAAGTCTAATTCACTCTTCCCTTTCTGTTCTGAAGGTTCTCCAAAAAATCCACTCGGACACTCTTTCAGCAATTCCAGTTGGCAAGGGGGTGGGGATATGCTTGACTCAGCTTCAGGTGGTCCTGGGAAGTCCCTGATCTAAGCACTGCGCACTCAAGTCTCACAGTGGCAACAGGCCCACTTTTAATACCAGCTAGAAGGGCAGCTCCTCCCTGACAACCACACCAGACAATGATTTAACAGGCCCACCTTTAATCTCAGCTACAAGGGCGACTCCACCCTGCCAGCCATGCAAGACAAAGATTTATCTATCCAACAAACCAATGAATCAATTATCCAACAACCCAGGAGTAGATCTCTCCTAAAATCTGCCTGGCTGAAGCACCCGGCTCCTACCTGTGCTTCAGGTGGTCCTAGGAAGTCCCTGATCTAACAACTGCACACTCCTCTTGTTCTTTTTTTGTGTATGAGTGTATTGCCTGCATGTATGTAAGCGCACCTGTGTCATGCACTGGCCGTGGAAGAGAACATCATATCTCCTGGAACTGGAGTTACAGACAGTTGTTAGCTACTATGTGGGAGGTTGGAACAGAACCTGGGTCCTCTGCAGGAGCAGCCAGTACTTTAAATCACTGAGCCATCTCTCCATCCTCCGAAATGTATAATTTTTAACGTTTTATATGTTTTTCTGTTTAACTTCAGAGTGGGCTATGCAGCTTACTACCAGAGGGACAGCACTTCAGGATATTTTTTGGCTAAAAATGGCAAGTGAGATACAACCGGTAAGATTCACAAGAGGTATTTTGTATTGTCTGCATCTAAATAGACTGAGCATTTCATGATAGAAATCAGGGCAGAGGAAGAGGTATTAGAGAGAAATAGCTTACCCTACAGGAGTGGTGTCTGGAGAGGTGCTGCAAACTGGGCGAAAAACTTGAGGTCCCAGCATCGGCATCAATGTCCTTTTCTTTTGAGACAAGATCTCACTATGCAGCTATGGTTGCCCTGAAATTTCCTTGGAGACCAGGCTGGCCTTGAACTCAGAAATCCACCTGCCTCTGCCTCCTAAATGCTTTGATTAAAGGTGTGTGCCAACAACATCTGGGGGCATTGAGGTTTTAAAATGACTTCATGAGGGGCTGGAGAGATGGCCTAGAGGTTAAGAGCACCGATTGCTCTTGCAGAGGACCCGGGTTCGATCCCCAGTACCCACATGGCGGCTGAGAACCGTCTCTAACTCCAATTCCAGGAGAACTCCAGTTCCAGGGGAATCCGACACCCTCTTCTGACCTCCGAGGCATTGCACGACACGGGTGCACAAACCTACATGCAGACAGTACATTCATATGTATAAAAAATAAATTAGCCGGGCGTGGTGGCGCATGCCTTTAATCCTAGCACTCGGGAGGCAGAGGCAGGCGGATCTTTGTGAGTTCAAGGCCAGCCTGGTCTACAGAGTGAGTTCCAGGACAGCTGGGGCTACATGGAGACCCTGCTGGAAAAGACCAAAAAAAAAAAAAAAATTAAAAAAAATGACTTCATGAAAGACATTCAGAATTAGAGCACATAGCATAGAGTTCTTCCAGTAGGGTTTGTTCATTCATGTTGAATGCATCCATGAAGTGAAAATGGGAAAAATTAATCATGTTTGGATGGGTGGGATACATCAATGAGTGTGAAAAAGGTTTTAGTCATTTTATTTTTTATCTACAGGCAAGTGGCCACCATGGAGAAGAACTCAACGACTTTAAGCCATGTGGGAAAATCTTCAAAGAATTCTCATGCACTCTTCCACACATGGGCACTCAAAACAGAAAGAACACTTATGATTCTGTTCAGGATAGACAAGGCTCTCCTGTGCTTCATAAGGAAGCTTCTCCAGTTGAACTTCGTGTATTGAGTGAGTGTGGAAAAGACTTCAGTTTGACTCCGAGTGCTGCTTATCAGAAGACATGTGTACAAGCCAAATCTCTCGAATCCAGTGAACTTCAGCAGACTTTTGGTAGTCAGTCCTACTTCCAAGCACCCAGGAGACCTCACAGTGAAGACATTCTCCTTCAGTGGGAGCAGTGTGCTGATGCTTCTGTGAATCATGCTGGGAAAGGTCAAACGTACACTGGAAAAATATCCCATGAATGTAAGGAATGTGGGAAAAGCTTCAAATATTCTGCCAATCTTAATATTCATATGCGTACCCACACAGGGGAGAAACCTTATCAATGTAAAGAATGTGGGAAAGCCTTTTCTAGGTGCTATCCTCTAACTCAGCACTTAAAAACTCACACTGAAGAGAAGCCCTTTGAATGTAAGGTGTGTGGAAAATGCTTTAGAAATTCCTCATGCCTTAATGATCACTTTCGGGTCCACACTGGAATAAAGCCCTATAAATGTAAGGACTGTGGCAAAGCCTTCACTGGGCGCTCTGGCCTTAGTAAACATTTGCCAACCCACACTGGAGAGAAGCCCTATGAGTGTAAGGAGTGTGGGAAAGCCTTCACCTCAACTTCAGGTCTTATCAAACATATGAAAAGTCACATGGGAGAGAGACCCTTTGAATGCGACCATTGTGGGAAGGCTTTTGCTTCTTCCTCAACCCTTGTTACACATTTGAGAACACACACTGGAGAGAAGCCCTTTGAGTGTAAAGTATGTGGAAAAACATTTACATGTTCTTCTTACCTTCGCATTCACATGCGAACTCATACTGGAGAAAAGCCCTATGTATGTAAGGAATGTGGCAGAGCCTTCACTGAGCGCACGAGTCTTACTAAACATTCACGAACACACACTGGAGAGAACCCCTTTGAGTGTAATGTGTGTGGAAAAGCATTTGCATGTTCGTCCTACCTTCATAATCATATACGAACTCACACTGGAGAGAAACCTTACTTATGTAAGGAATGTGGGAAAGCCTTCACAGTTTCTTCACACCTAAGTAAACATGTAAGAATTCACACAGGAGAGAAACCCCATAAATGTGAGCAGTGTGGGAAAGCCTTCACTGTGCGCTCAGGTCTCACTAAACACCTACGAACTCACACTGGGGAGAAGCCCTATGATTGTAAGGAATGTGGGAAAGCCTTTACTACATCTTCAGGCCTCGTGGAACATATAAGAAGTCACACAGGAGAGAAACTATACGAATGTGACCAATGTGGAAAGGCCTTTGCTTCTTCCTCATATCTTATTGCACATTTGAGAATTCATACCGGAGAGAAGCCCTTTGAGTGTAACATGTGTGGGAAAGCCTTTACCTGTTCCTCTTATCTTCACATTCACATGCGGACTCACACTGGAGAAAAACCCTATGAGTGTAAGGAATGTGGGAAGGCCTTTGCTGTTTACTCACATCTGAATAAGCATGTAAGAATTCACAGTGCAGAAAAAGCCTGTAAGTGTAAAAATTATGGACTAGCCTTCAGTAGTTCTCATCTTACAGAACACTTAAGAACCATTGGGGAAAAACCCCTTTGAATGTAAGGAATGAAGAGACTCCTTTAGGAAGTCCCCTGCACCGTCTTAGCGGTGCATCCAAATTCACAGTGGCAGGGAATCTTATCAATGTAAAGTTTCTTTGTCTTGGTTCCCTTCACAGCCCTGAAAGACTCAGGTTCCAAAGATGCCTCTTGAACTTAAGAGTGTGGGAAGTCATCAGAATTTGCTCTGAATGTGGCTCAGAAGTCTCTTTGAGTTTTACAGTGTCACAAGCATGGAAAGCCTTCACTATTTCTTGGACTCACACTAAATGTGTGGGAGAAACCATGTTGGTACACGATATGGGAAATTGCGTTTTGGCTAAGTAATTTGATGATCATCCATAATAGCATAGTAGAGAAAGACTCCAGGAAAATAAAATGTCGGAAAGTAGTGTTTTACATTTGTCGTCAATCTTTAATAGCATGGAGCGATTCATACTTGAGAAAAAACTTCATGTGTGGCATATGGGAATTGTTTCTGTGTCTTGAAATCTTTATTTATTTTTTAATTTTCTGTCTTTCTGAGATGGTTTCCTTGTAGCCCCAGCTGTCCTGGAACTCACTCTGTAGACCAGGCTGCCTTGAACTAACAGAGATCCACCTGCCTCTGCTTCTGGAGTGCTGGAATTACAGGTGTGCACCACCAAGACTGGCTGCACCACGCCCGGCTGTCTTGAAATCTTTTATGCTAACAGAAACATGGCTCTCTTGTTCATTTTATAAATTTATTTTGGAAAAAAATAAATTTTTTTTTGACATTTGCAATATTTTAAATATTTGTACTTAGAACTATTCAGTTTTAAAATGTCTAAAATGGGGGCTGGAGAGATGGCCTAGCGGTTAAGAGCGCCGACTGCTCTTGCAGAGGACCCGGGTTCGATCCTCAGCACCCACATGGCGGCTGAGAACCATCTGAAACTCCACTTCCAGGAGAACTCCAGCTCCAGGGGAATCTGACACCCACTTCTGACCTCCGCGGCATTGCACGGCACGGGTGCACAGACTTGCATGCAGACAGTACATTCGTACACATACAGAAATAAATAAAAAAAATTAATAAAAAAAAATAAATAAAAATAAAATGTTTAAAATGGGGGCTGGAGAGATGGCCTAGCGGTTAAGAACACCGACTGCTCTTGCAGAGGACCCAGGTTCGATCCCCAGCACCCACATGGTGGCTGAGAACCATCTTTAACTCCAGTTCCAGGGGAATCTGACACCCTCTTCTGACCTCCAAGGCATTGCACGACATGGGTGCACAAACCTACATGTAGACAGTATACTCATATACATACATACATACATACATACAAACATACATAAATAAAATGTTTAAAATGTATAAGCTAGTGTGGAATATATATGTAGAAAATAATTATCATAGGCTAATTAAAAGGTGACATAGTAAACTTTTTGGTATTACAAAGCAGTTGTTTTGTTTTGTTTTTGTTTGTTTTTTTGAGACAGGGTCTCCCTTTAGTCCCAGCTCGCCTGGAACTCACTATGTAGACCAGGCTGGCCTTGAACTCACAGAGATCAGCCTGCCTCTGCCTCTTGAGTTCTGGGATTAAAGGTGTGCATCACCACGCCTGGCCTAAGATGGTCCTTAGCTGCCATGTGGGTGCTGGGAATCGAACTCGGGTCCTCTGGAAGAGCAGTCAGTGTTTTTAACCACTGAGCCATCTCTCCAGCCCCAAAGCAGTTTTTTTTTAAAAACATTTTTATTGGAGTTATGTGCATTTCATACATTGTTTCTCAGTCCAATCTAGACCTATCCCATGCCCCCCACTGCACCTGAGTTCATGCACCCTGCCATCCCTGGAACCATGTGGTAGAGAGAGAAATTGAGTCCTGCAAGATGACTTCTGACCTCCATGTGTGGCACACGTGTGCACATGCAACATAAACATAAAGTGTAAAAAAGAAAAAAAATTTAAGCCTGTTGTGGTCACACAGGCCAGTTATGCTGAAGAGGCAGAGGCAGGAGGATTATGAGTTCAAGGCCAGCCTGGGCTTCAGCCAGGCATGGTGGTGCTGCACGCCTTTAATCCCAGCACTCAGCAGACAGAGGCAGGGATCTCTGTGAATTGAAGGCCAGCCTGGTCTACATAGTGAGGTCAAGGACAGTTGGGGCTACAGGGAAACCATGTTTCAAGACTTGAGAACTGGGCATGGTGGTGAATACCTTTAATCCCAGCACTTGGGAGGCAAGACACATTTTTTTTATATATAATTTTTTATTGCTATTAAACTTTTTCCATAGGTCATACATCATTTCTCAATGGAATCTAGAACCGCTTCCCTTTCCATGCCCCTACCCCACCCAAGTCCCTGCACTCTGCCATACATGTCCTGTATCTTTTTCTGAGTCTTTCCAGGTTTTTTTTTTCAGTTCTTTTGTTGTTGTTCTCTTCAACTTGTATTGCTACAGTATATATACATATATATGGTTATATATACATAAATATACATACATACATACATACATACACACACATATCACTTGAATTAGAGGATTTTTTTTTCCTAAAAGATGTCATGTTTTCCTTAAGGAAGTGCTCAAAGGCTCCTCCTTGGCAATCCCAAACAACTATCAATCCTGCACTTTTGCTTCACACTGGGGTCTGTCTTGATCCCCCTGCACTAGCCTCCATGATACAGCCCAGGTAGTCCAACAATGGCAGTCTATATTCTGAGGAGGCTGACATCCCCTGAGCTGTTTAGTCCACAAGCTGGGTATCTCAGTAGTCTCCATCTGGCATTGAAGGTTTGGAGGATTCTTGGAGAGACATGTGTCCTCAGTCCATATTGGAAGGTTACAAAGCTGTGTCTCATGTCTTTGAGGAGTGCCAAAAGCGGTGGCAGCCACAGAGTTGATGCACTTGCCAGTAAGAATTGAAGACAGGCCAAACAATAGTACTCTCTCTTTTTTCTTTTCGTCTTTTTACTAAGATCTCAAGTTCTATGTCTGCAGTACAGTTTCTCTAGTCTTACTGATAATATCTGATTGTACTTTCGTTTTGGATGCTTACGGCCACACAGCGAGCCCAGGTTAACCAAAGTTTTTGTTTTCTCAAGGTCAGTTGAGGATCTGGTCCTCAGGGGTCTCTCGGGTTCTATTTTTGCGGGGTGGGGAGCACCTTGCTCTTTTCAGCTTTTCATTTACCAGTTCCATGCACTTGAGGACAAAACCAGGTCTTACTAGACCAAGCTTCCTTTTCTGAAGCATGAGTGGACTTTCCTCTTTATAGACTGGACACTGGCTGAAGTCCCATTAGTGGCTCTCCAAGACCTCCCTGAACAGGAAGACTGGTGACCCACATTTGCAGGACATTTCAAGAGATGCCCCCATGCATGATCCCCTAAGACTTGGTTGACCTCTGAGGGCAAGGAACAAAGTTATCCCTTAGGTCCCTCAGCCAAATTGGTATGGGCGTTAAGTATGGTCATTAAGCACCCAGAAAGGCTAAGTTGCACCAGCCTATTACATTGCACCTATATTAAAATTGTATCCTTGGGGCTGGAGAGATAGCCTAGTGGTTAAGAGCTCCGACTCCTCTTGCAGAGGACCTGGTTCCACCCCCAGCACCCACATGGCAGCTGAGAACCGACGCCCTCTTCTGACCTCCGTGGCATTGCACGGCATGACACGGGTGCACAAACCTACATGCAGACAGTGCACCCATACACACAAAAAATAAAATAAAAAAATAAATTTAAAAAGTAAAAAAGTAAAATTGTGTCCTTTGGAAACAAACTATGTTATTTCCATATCATATTTCTTTCCATTTTAATCCCATACTACTCTAAAAGATGCTCACATACCCTCCATCATGTACTGAAAACCCAAGGTCTGAAAATAAAACGATGTTGGATCCACTGGACCTGGAGTTGCAGGTGGTTGTGAGCTACCTGGTAGGGGTGCTGGGAACCAGACTTAGGTGTTCTGGAAGAGCAGCAAGTGAGCCATCTCCCCAGTCCTTTAGCTGCCCTTTGTCACCGACAGATACTTCAGAAACTCCAGGGACTGTTGCATTACTTTCCTGGCGGAGAAAAAGAACTCTGTTCATTCCAAGTAAGGGCGTGCAGAGCAAAGAAAAGTTCTAGGTCTAGCTTGGCAAAATATGCTTATTGGAACAGTTTACAGGAACATATTTATATGGCTAAAACTATAGAAGTTGGTGCAAATCTAGGTTAAGAGCGCTCTCTAGTGTCCATCAGTAGAGACAGCTGCAGGTTCACACAGCCAGCCTGGGAAAGCTGTGTCTGTGCTCTTATAGGCCTTCTGGGCTTGGCAAATACTGTCCAGCTGTGGAAAGGAAGCCCGGTTTTGGTATAGTCTGACACGCAGGACAGATAAATGGTGTCTTGCTGCAGGACTAGTTCCTATCCAGGGATTTACTGTGGCTGGTGTTCGCAGTTCAGTGCATGTCTGGTTGGCTCTCTGCTTCTGGGCTGTGCTGGAAAGTGACCATGGCACAGGGGGTGTAGTAGAGGCCTCAGTGGAGGGCATGGAGCAGAGCTGCACATCTCACGGTGCCCTGAGAGAAGAGCGTGCCTGAGCTAGCAGGCTTCTTCCCATTTTTATTCCATCCAGACCCACTGCCTATCGGAGAGTACTGCCCACATTCAGAATAGGGTCTTTCCCCTCTAATCACTGGATATCCTCCTACAGACATAATCACAAGTGTGCTTTGCTAATCTAGGGATTCCACAATACGTTGGCAAGATTGTTGTGTATGTTTTGAAAACCCGTTTTGCACTGTGACTGGGTTGGAACCTGCCCTTTCCATTAGAAAAGCATCCAACTGGTAGTCCTTTGAGGAAGTGATTGTGAACATTGGCCTTTCGTGTTAATGCCATTGATCACTAGTAGCAGGAATTACAAGTGTCTAGTCTCTGAGTACATTTGTCATGCTTGCCTACTTAGGAAAAGTGATTTAAAAAATGTTCTGGTGTCCCTCATTTGTGGATCCTAGCACCAAATCTCTATTTGTAAGGCAAACTGAATAATAATTCTTTTTTCTTTCTTTTTTAGTAAATATAATACCTGATGTTACTCTTCAACTTGCTATGTAATGTAGGAATGTAAAGTAATATTTTTTCTTTACCTGCATACAACTCTAAGGTCAAAATGTGAATATGTAAACATTTTTTGGAATTAACCAATAGTTTATTTTCAGACATCATAATTTTGGTCTATGTGTGGCGTGTAGATATGCATGTTTTGGAGCAATACAAACTGGAAGGAACAACAACAACAAAGTCAAAGAACTGACTGAGACAGTAAACTTCTGCCCCAAACAGTAAACTGCATTGAAAAACTTAAAAAAGACTGAGAAAAAGATAAAAGGCATTTTTTTGTTTTAACACCATTCTTTATGTATACCAATACAGTTTACATATTAAATAACATTATAATGGAATGCTGTGGTATAGATTGGAGACTGTGGACCAGGCTGGCAAGGGGGTTGGGGGGGCAAGGAACGAGGAATGCGTCTAAATTTGATTAAGAAATGTTGTATGGCTGGGCATGGTGGTGCACACCTTTAATCCTAGCACTTGGGAGGCAGAGGCAGGTGGATCTCTGTGAGAGATCCTGGTCTACATAGAGAGCTCTAGGCCAGCTAGGACTAAAGGGAGACCTTGTCTCAAAAAGACAAAAAAAAAAGAAAAAAGAAAAAAAAAAGAAATGTATGAAATGCACAAAAATTCAATAAAAAGAAAAAAACAAACAAATATTCTGGGTCTGGGTGTTGGCATAGACCTGTATTCCCAGCACTCAGGAGGCAGAGGCAGGAAGATTTCTGAGTTCGAGCCCAGCCTGGTCCACATAGTGAGACCCTGTCTCAAAACAATCTATATCAGAGCATTCCATTATAATGTTATTTAATATGAAAACTGTATTGGTCTACATACAGAATGGGTTTAAAATTTTTTAATTATTTTTTTATGTGTGTGAATGTACTGTCTGCATGCAGGTCTGTGCACCCGTGTCGTGCAATGCTGCGGAGGTCAGAAGAGGGTCCCAGATTCCCCTGGAACTGGAGTTATCCTGGAATTGGAGTTACAGACGGTTCTTCGCCGCCATGTGGGTGCTGGGGATCGAACCCCGGTCCTCTGCAAGAGCAGTCAGTGCTCTTAACCGCTAGGCTATCCAAACAAAAAATATCCTACCTGCTTCCTCCCATGTTCCTACAGCCTTGGCAGTGATAACCTGCCAATCCAAGTATCTAAGTCGACCGTGCTTGCCAGTCAATCCTGTCTTTAGGCTTTTATGTCTCCCTTTTTTTTCCTTTTGTTTATGAGACACCATGCAAAACTCTTAACTGTTTATTCTTTTATTGTACTAAAAATATTCTTTTTATTTTTATTTTTTGAGACAGGGTCTCCCTGTAGCCCCAGCTGTCATGCAACAACTGCAGACTCCAGCTCCAGGGGATCTGACATCTAACATCCTTTCTGGCCTCTGTGGGCACTGCATGAAAGGGTGTGCTTACAAACATGCAGGAGACAGACAGACAGACACACACGCACGCGCGCGCGCACGCACGCACGCACGCAAAGACCATGTCTCAAAAAATAGAGACCGTCATTAATTTGATAAAGTCTACAATTTAGCAAAAGCAAATGGCTTACTGGGAAACCTTGATGAGATCATTATTGATTAGGAGAGAAAATGCTTAGTTTGTTTCTGATATAGTTTACAATGCCTTGCAGAAACAATAAGACAACCAAATGATTTATAAATATTAGGACGAGAGCCGGGCGTGGTGGCGCACGCCTTTAATCCTAGCACTTGGGAGGCAGAGGCAAGCGGATCTTTGTGAGTTCAAGGCCAGCCTGGTCTACAGAGTGAGTTCCAGGACAGCTGGGGCTATAGGGAGACCCTGTCTCGAAAACTCCAAAAAAAAAAAAAAAAAAGGATGAAAAAAAAAAAAAAAATAATACTTACTATAATACTATAGGACGAGGAATATATGGCCACAGAAACCTTACTAAAATTCACAAAATAATGAGCTAACAGTAGAATTCAGCAAGGTAACTGGGTAAAAAGACCTAATTATCAGTGGCATTCCTGTTTTAAAACGAAGAATTAGAGGCCCAAAGAAGGGTTCAGTGAACGGAAGAGTGTGTCTCATGGACTGGCAGCTATATTGTACCAGTGTCCTGTGGTTAGGGCTCCATACTGCAGGAAGGATGGGTGTCAGCTCAATTGAGGGCCCATTTCCCTGGGAGGCGCAGTCCCCCTTCACCCCTCATCCCACAGGCGGGTCCAGCTGCCTCTACCACTGGCCTGGGCCGGGTCTGGTTCTGTGAACGCAGTTCCTGTAAAAACTAGCATCCTCTTCGTTCCTGGACCACGCAGGCCTTCCTATGGGTTCCCCTCGGGTCCTTCCCGCTCTCCCCGCTCTCGCTCTCCCGGCTCTTCTAGCCTTTTCCAATTGCAGCCGATCCTGCGCCCCGCCCGCCCTCAACCTCTCCCATTCGAACCCTCCCCTATGGCCCAGCCCACACCAAACCACGCCCTCAACCCCTTCCGTCCTGCGGACTCCGCCCACCAACCCAGCCCGCCCCCCGTCCGTCCATGGCCACGCCTCTCCAGCCCAAAGCCACGCCCTCCCGGACCCCTCCTTCGCCCTCATGGCCCCGTCCTCTCCTTCCTCCGCCCCGCGTGGCCCCGCCCTCTCCTTCCTCCGCCCCCTCCTGCCCCCGCCCCTCCTTCTCCGCCCCCTACTGGCCCCGCCTGTCCTGGTCCCACTCGCGCTCCGAGCGCAGGTTCCCTAGGCCCCGCCCCCTCGCCGCCAGGCAGTCAGGAAGCCGGAAGCCGAGCTCAGCACTCTAGTCCGCGTAGGGCTGCCTCCCTGTCAGTCCGTCCCTGCGCGTCTGCAGGTCCAGCGCCTCGTCCAGCAGCTGAGGTAGGCTTTCGTTGGAACTGACCACAGAGCTGGCCGGGCCCTTCCCCGCCCGGGCCAGGCCGGGATCACAGGGGTCCCCTCCCCTCCGCGGCCGGCTCCTTTCCTGCAGACCCTGGCTGCTCCACCGTGGATGGGTCATCCCGCGCGGGAACTGGAGCATCCCGGCCCACTGCGTACTCTGCAGACGTGTCCTCCGCTCTTCCCAGGACAGCAGTCTCCTCTGCCGTCCGCTCTCAGCAACTGGAGCCTCCAGTCGCCCTCCGCATCCGTGGATCTTGGCGGCTGGGTGAGCTGGGACCGTGCCCGACCTTCCTTAAGCCCTCCTTACGCCGACAGGCACTGATCTGAATTGTGCTCCGCCATTTTTTCCAAGGACTTTGTTAACCCGTCTCCTTGCCAAATGCATTAAAAACGATCTTATTTGTTTTCTGTGTTTGAGTGTTTTGCCAGCCTGTACGTGCAATGCCTGAGGAAGTCAGGAGAGGGCGACGGAGCCGCGATGTGGGTGCTGGAAACTGAACCAAAGTCCTCAGCAAGAGCAGCCAGTGATTTTAACTGCTGAGCCATCTCTCTAGTCCTATCTGAGTGTTATTTTATTATTATTTTTTTTTTTGAGACAGGGTCTCTCTGTAGCCTCAGCTGTCCTGGAACTCACTATGTGGTCCAGGCTGGCCTTGAACTCCCAGACATCTGCCTGCCTCTGCCTCCTGAATGCTGAGATTAAAGGCACAGGCCACCCACCATGCCTGGCTTCTGAGTATTATTTTAACTTTTTCTCTTTTGGTAACCTGCCCTGACTCCTGACTAAAAATAAACACATTTATCTCCTTATTTCTATAAAGAGCTTCATTTGCATAGACCACCCATTGGTATTTTGTTGGCTTATTGGCCACCTGCGCTTGAGGATTTTTCTATTTTATTTAGTGCTTTACTCTCCATGGTGCATGAAGTAGGATAAATCTTCCAAAATAAACATGAACTGAAGGAGCAGGAGCAAGGGCACTCGGGGGAACATCCTTGCAGAGACCTAGGGCTTAGTCAGGAGAAGGAGCTCAGGGATGCATGTTTGAATGGAGGGCTCACCTACTCTCACTACAGCTTGACAGGAGTCTGGGGAAGTCCTGGTCATGGAGGGGAATCTGCGTACAGTGGAATCAGAATGCGTGTCCTCATAATACACTCATCGGCTTTTCAGCCTCATAGGCAGTCTTGCACAGACCCTGTCTCAGCAGCTTTGTATGCAGTAGCACTGTGGTATAGTTAGCTGACTTTTGGACACCTCAACACAAAACAGATTCTGTTTTCTTTTGTTTTTTATTTTCCTTACTTAAATTCAAAAACTTGTATGTCTATGAGTGTTTTGTCTGCATATATGTAAGTATACCACATGCATGCATTGCCCATGGAGGCCAGATGAAGGCATTGGATCCCCTAGAACTGGAGTTATGGATGTTGATTAGCTTCCGTGTGGGTGCTGGGAGCTGATCCCAGGTTCTCTGCAAGAGCAGCCAGTTCTCTTAACTGCTGAGCCAGCTCTCCAGCCTTGATTCCTTTTTGTTTTTGTTTTTTTTTTTCAAAGCAAATCTCTATTGAAGCTTTATGCATTTTATACAAAATTTCAAATAAAATCTAGACCTGTCCCCCCTCCCTGCCCTCCCACCCCACCAGAGCTCATGCATTCTGCCAAACATATTTTTCATCCTTTTCTCAGTCTCGCTCAAAACAGTAAACTGCATCGATGCAGTTTACTGTTTTGAGCAAAAGTTCACCATTTCAGTCAGTTCTTTGACCCAGTCTTTTTGTTGTTGTTGTTGTTATTCCTTCCAATATGCATCACTCCAAAATATGCATATATGCATGCCACATATATCATAGGTTTTAGCATCTTCAGCTTATGATTTTTTTTCTTTATTAAGCTGAAAGATGTCATGTTTGAAGGTTCCTCCTTGGTAAGCCCAAACCACCATCAATTCTGCCCTTGTGTTCCACACTGGGGTCTTCCCCTCCCATGGTCACAAAATGAGGTCTAGTAAGCAATGCATCCTGTTTTGATCTTCCTGTACTGGTCTCCATGATACAGCCTGGGTAGTCCAACAATGGCAGTCTATACTCTGAAGAGGCTGAAACCCCAGTAGTAGCTCAGTCCACAAGTTGGATGTCTCAGCAGTCACCATCTGGCACTGAAGGTTTAGAGGATTCTTGGAGAGACATGAGTCTTCAGTCCATATTGGAAGGTTGAAAAGCTGTGTCTCATGTCTTTGAAGGATGGCAAAAGCAGTGGCAGCCACAGGGTCGCTGCACTTGCCAGTAAGCCAGGCTGGGACTAAAAATTCTTTTTAGCCATTAGCCTGGCGTGGTGGCACATGCCTTTAACCCTAGCACTTTGAGGCAGAGGCAGGCGGATCTTTGTGAGTTCAAGGCCAGCCTGGTCTACAGAGTGAGTTCCAGGACAGCTGGGGCTACAGGGAAACCCTGTCTCGAAAAGACCCCCCCCCCAAAATTCTTTTAGCCAGGCATGGTGGCTCACGCCTTTAATCCCAACAATTGGGAGGCAGAGGCAGGCGAATCTCTGTGAGTTCAAGGCCACCCTGGTCTACCCTCGTCTACATAGCAAGTTCCAGGCCAGCTGGGGATACAGGGAGAGCCTGTCTCAAGGAGAGAGAGAGAGAGAGAGAGAGAGAGAGAGAGAGAGAGAGAGAGAGAGAGAGAGAGAGAGATTCTTTTAAACCAGTGGCTGGTATGCTGGATATGATGGTATATACCTTTAATCCCATAACTCTGGAGGGTGTCTGTGGGCTCCAGGCTGGCCTAGTCTACATAGTGAATTCCAGGACAACCAGGACTACATAGTGAGACCCTCTCTGAAAAAAATAGAGGAACCAACCCGGCATGGTGGCCCAAGCATTTGGTCCCAGCACTTGGAAGGTAGAGGCAGGTGGATCTCTGTGAGTTCAAGGCCAACCTGGTTTACATAGTGAGTTCCAAGACAGCTGGGGCTACAGGGAAACCCTGTGTCAAAAAGACAAATAAAAAACCAACACAAAACAAAATAAAACCAACCAAAACCAACCAACCAAATTAAAACAAAACAAAATAAAAACAACAACAAAGACTAGGGGCTGGAGTGATGGGTCTCTGGCTAAGAACCTGGGTTCAGGTCCCAGCACCCACATAGTGGCTAACAACCATCTGTAACTCCAGTTCCAGGGGCTCTGGCACCTCTTCTGGCCTCCTTGGGCACTGCATACATTCATGGGTGCACTTACATACAGACAAGCAAAATACACATAAAATAAAAATAATTTTTTTGAAATACTTATTACAATAGCTGAATTATAGAGTTTCTAAGAAATCAATTGTCTAAGTCTAGATAGCTCTTTGCAAAGTCATTTTTACCTTAGCTCAGAGGGAATGCTGCAAAGCATATGTGGGTTTTTAATTTTTTTCTTTAGTTTTGTGTGTGTGTGTGTGTGTGTGTGTGTGTGTGTATGTGTCTTTTTGAGACAGGGTCTCTGTATTAGTCACTTTTCTGTTGCTGTGATAAAACCACCATGAACAGGGAACTTATAAAAGGAAGAGTATATTTGAGCTTACAATTGATAGTTCCAGGGAATTAGAGTCCATTGTGGCAGGGAGGCCTGGTAGCAGGAGCTGTAGCAGAAAGTAGAGGTTTACATCTTCCAATAAACATGGGAAGCAGAGAGAGCAACTGGAGACTAGCAAGGCTTGTTAAACTCACTAAGCCTGCCCCCAGTGACATACTTCCTCCAGCATGGCCACACCTTCTAAGACATCACAAAACAGCACCACAAACTGGGGACAGAACATCTGAATACTTGAAGCCTATGAAGGACATTCTCAATCAAACCACCACAGTCTCCTATTTATTTTTCAATGCTGTGGGAGCTCCCAGAACCCAAATGTGCAGACACTACCAGTCCTGCAGATGCTCCCAGAACCCGAGTGTGCAGACACTACCAGTCCTGCAGATGCTCCCAGAACCCGAGTGTGCAGACACTCCTAGTTCTGCGGATGTTCCGAGAACCCAAGTGTGGAGACACCCCCAGTCCTGCGCATGCTCCCAGAACCCGAGTGTGCAGATGCTCGCAGTCCTGGGGATGCTCCCAGAACCCGAGTGTGCAGACGATCGCAGTCCTGGGGATGCTCTCAGAACCTGAGTGTGCAGACGCTCGCAGTGCTGGGATGCTCCCAGAACCCGAGTGTGCAGACACTCCCAGTGCTGCGCATGCTCCCAGAACCCGAGTGTGCAGACACTCCCAGTGCTGTGGATGCTCCCAGAAACTGGGTGTGCAGACACTCCCAGTCCTGGGGATGCTCCCAGAACCCGAGTGTGCAGACACTCCCAGTGCTGTGGATGCTCCCAGAAACTGGGTGTGCAGACACTCCCAGTCCTGGGGATGCTCCCAGAACCCGAGTGTGCAGACACTCCCAGTGCTGTGGATCCTCCCAGAACCCGAGTGTGCAGACACTCCCAGTGCTGGGGATGCTCCCAGAACCTGAGTGTGCAGACACTTTCAGTCCAGGGAATGCTCCCAGAACCTGAGTGTGCAAAAACTCCCAGTCATGCGGATGCTCCCAGAACCCGTGTGCAGACACTGTCAGTGCTGGAGATGATAAGAGAAACCGAGTGTGCAGACACTCCCAGTCCTGAGGATGCTCACAGAACCCGAGTGTGCAGACACTCCCAGTCCTACAGATGCTGCCAGAACCCGTGTGTGCAGACACCCTTAGTCCTGTGCAGGCTCCAAGTACCCGAGTGTCCAGACACTCCCAGTCCTGGGGATGCTCCCAGAACCCGAGTGTGCAGACACTCCCAGTAGGGCGGATGTTCCCAGACACCGAGCGTGCAGACACTCTCAGTGCTGTGGATGCACCCAGAACCTGAGTGTGCAGTCACTCCCAGTCCTGCGGATGCTCCCAGAACCCGAGTGTGCAGACACTCCCAGTGCTGCGGATGCTTCCAGATCCCGAGTGTGCAGACTCTCCCAGTGCTGGGGATGCTCCCAGAACCCAAATATGCAGACACTCCCTGTGATGGTTAATCCTGTGTGTCAACTTGACTGGACTAAGGAACAAATAAGAGAAAAAAGGATGTTTGGATTGCACCACCTCAACCAGGATGGCCCACCCCAAATGTGGGCGTTACCTTCTGCTGGCAGGCAGTACAAAAGGCCAGGGCAGAAGGAGCTGGTCCCTTTTCTCCTGTGGCTTGCCTCTCTCATCTGGTGAGTTTGTCTTGCTGCTGTGATCAACCTTTCGGATCCCAGAATGTACAGATCTCCTGGAATACATTCGGGCCTTCACACCAGATTGGGACTACTGAGACATCCAGCCTTGCGGACTGAGCAGTTCCCTGGTTTCCCAGCCTCTCCAGTTCGGCACTACTGTTGAGCTCCATCACGTGAACAAATCAATAAATTGTATATAGTTATATATTCATCCTGTTGCTTCTGTTTCTTTAGAGAACCCTGACTAATACAGATTTTGGTACCAGAAGTGGTTCTAGAGAAACAGAATTGAAAGGATGAATTTCTTTAGTGGGCTTGGTAGCCTCTGGAGCCAGCTCTCCAACCCAATGAAGCCTAGAGTTACTGAAGGCTCTCCTGGTGGCATGAAGAGGAATGATAATCCTTGGTGCAGACTATTTGATGTAATTATGAAGATAGATCCATTTGACTCACCTAACTCCCTCATTTCTTGTGACAAGCAAGGAATTGAGCTGACTCTATATATAAAAGTTCGAGAAATTGCGGAAAAATAAGGAAAAAAATGATGTTGCCTTGTTCTCCTAGCATCGTCTGATAAAGCGATAGAGAAAATAGAGGAGCTCAGTGATAAAAAAGACCAGCTCCAGATTCGAAAACAACAGTTTAAAGTTTTCCAAAGTGTCTCTGGAAGAGACATCATCTTCTCTCCAGGCAGCCAAATAGCTACAAACGCAGCAGAACAATCCAAGCAGGAGTCCGAATTATACAGTTTGGCTGAGGATGATTAAACGCAAAGTTAATGAATCAGGCACAAGAATGTCCAGCCAGTTAATGTGAGAGCACTGGTGGGAAAGGGTTGGAACCCTGAAACTTGGGATGGAGATGTGTGGGAGAACCATGATTGATGAGGATTTTGAACCCTCGATTCTGGAGGGATTTTCTTATCTGAGGAATTATCTCCTCCCCTCAGATCGGTTAATCCACACGCTGCAGATCCCCTCCTCCTCCACCTTGCCTGAGGAAATTAATCCCCCCTCCAGTGGGGGCTGATACGTCCCTCGGGCCCAACAAATTTGTTGCCTCGACACATGTAACCAGATTTGAAGTCTAAGCAAGCCCCTCGAGGTGAGATAGAAAGTGGTCACGAGGAGGTGCCCTACACCACTAAAGAAATTAATGAGTTTGCCAATTCATTCCAGCAGAA
>VZQC01001758.1:299968-321919 GCA_009823505.1 Rhizomys pruinosus | reverse complement strand
AGACACTCCCAGTGCTGGGGATGCTCCCAGAACCCGAGTGTGCAGACACTCCCAGTCCTGGGGATGCTCCCAGAACCCGAGTGTGCAGACACTCTGAGTGCTGTGGGTGTTCCCATAACCCGAGTGTGCAGACAATCCGAGTCCTGGGGATGCTCCCAGAACCTGAGTGTGCAGAAACTCACAGTCCTGTGGATACTCCCAGAATCCGAGTGTGCAGACACTCCCAGTGCTGGGGATCCTTCCAGAAGCTGAGTGTGCAGACACTCACAGTCCTGTGGATGCTCCCAGAATCCGAGTGTGCAGACACTCCAAGTGCCGTGGGTGCTCCTACAACCCGAGTGTGCAGACACTTTGAGTCCTGGGGATGCTCCCAGAATCCGAGTGTGCAGACACTCCAAGTGCCGTGGGTGCTCCTACAACCCGAGTGTGCAGACACTGAGTCCTGGGGATGCTCCCAGAACCCGAGTGTGCAGACAATCCAGTTCTGGAGATGCTCCCAGTACTCGAGTGTGCAGACACTCCCAGTGCTGGGGATGCTCCCAGAACCCGAGTGTGCAGACACTCCCAGTCCTGGGATGCTGCCAGAACCCAAGTGTGCAGACACTCCCAGTCCTGGGGATGCTCCCAAACCCAAGTGTGCAGACACTCCCATCCCGGGGATGCTCCCTGAACCCGAGTGTGCAGACACTCCCTGTCCTGGGGTGCTGCCAGAACCCAAGTGTGCAGACCCTCCCAGTCCTGCGCATGCTCCCAGAACCCGAGTGTGCAGACACTCCCAGTCCTGCGCATGCTCCCAGAACCCTAGTTTGCAGACACTCCCAGTGCTGTGGATCCTCCCAGAACAAGAGTCTGCAGACACTACCAGTGCTGGGGATGCTCCCAGAACACGAATGTGCAGACACTCCGAGTGTTGGGGATGCTCCCAGAACCCGAGTGTGCAGACTCTCCAAGTCCTGGGGATGCTCCCAGAACCCAAGTGTGCAGACACTCCCAGTCCTGGGGATGCTCCCAGAACCCAAGTGTGCAGAAACTCCCAGTCCTCCGCATGCTCCCAGAACCCGAGTGTGCAGACACTCCCAGTGCTGGGGTGCTGCCAGAACCCAAGTGTGCAGACACTCCCAGTCCTGGGGATGTTCCCAGAAACCGAGTGTGCAGACAGTCCCAGTCCCGGGGATGCTCCCAGAACCCGAGTGTGCAGACACTCCCATTCCTCCACATGCTCCCTGAACCCGAGTGTGCAGACACTCCCAGTCCTGGGGATGCTCCCAGAACCCGAGTGTGCAGACACTCCCAGTCCCTGGTATGCTCCCAGAACCCGAGTGTGCAGACACTCCCAGTCCTGCAGATGCTCCCAGAACCCGAGTGTGCAGACACTCCCAGTCCTGGGGATGCTCCCAGAACCCGAGTGTGCAGACACTCCCAGTCCTGCAGATGCTCCCAGAACCCGAGTGTGCAGACACTCCCAGTCCTGGGGATGCTCCCAGAACCCGAGTGTGCAGACACTCCCAGTCCTGCAGATGCTCCCAGAACCCGAGTGTGCAGACACTCCCAGTCCTGGGGATGCTCCCAGAACCCGAGTGTGCAGACACTCCCAGTCCTGCAGATGCTCCCAGAACCCGAGTGTGCAGACACTCCCAGTCCTGGGGATGCTCCCAGAACCCGAGTGTGCAGACACTCCCAGTCCTGCAGATGCTCCCAGAACCCGAGTGTGCAGACACTCCCAGTCCTGGGGATGCTCCCAGAACCCGAGTGTGCAGACACTCCCAGTCCTGGGGATGCTCCCAGAACCCGAGTGTGCAGACACTCCCAGTCCTGGGGATGCTCCCAGAACCCGAGTGTGCAGACACTCCCAGTCCTGGGGATGCTCCCAGAACCCGAGTGTGCAGACACTCCCAGTCCTGGGGATGCTCCCAGAACCCGAGTGTGCAGACACTCCCAGTCCTGGGGATGCTCCCAGAACCCGAGTGTGCAGACACTCCCAGTCCTGGGGATGCTCCCAGAACCCGAGTGTGCAGACACTCCCAGTCCTGGGGATGCTCCCAGAACCCGAGTGTGCAGACACTCCCAGTCCTGGGGATGCTCCCAGAACCCGAGTGTGCAGACACTCCCATTCCTCCACATGCTCCCTGAACCCGAGTGTGCAGACACTCCCAGTCCTGGGGATGCTCCCAGAACCCGAGTGTGCAGACACTCCCAGTCCTCCACATGCTCCCTGAACCCGAGTGTGCAGACACTCCCAGTCCTGGGGATGCTCCCAGAACCCGAGTGTGCAGACACTCCCAGTCCTGGGGATGCTCCCAGAACCCGAGTGTGCAGACACTCCCAGTGCTGAGGATGCTAACCGAAACCGAGTGTTCAGACACTAGCAGTCCTGGGAATGCTCCCAGAACCCGAGTGTGCACACACTCCCAGTCCTGCAGATGCTCTCAAACAGCGAGTGTGCAGACACTCTCAGTGCTGTGGATGCTCCCAGAACCTGAGTGTGCAGACACTCCCAGTCCTGCGGATGCTCCCAGAACCCGAGTGTGCAGACACTCCCAGTCCTGCGGATGCTCCCAGAACCCGAGTGTGCAGACACTCCCAGTGCTGGGGATGCTCCCAGAACCCGAGTGTGCAGACACTCACAGTCCTGTGGATGCTCCCAGAATCTGAGTGTGCAGACACTCCCAGTGCTGTGGATCCTCCCAGAACCCGAGTGTGCAGACACTCCCAGTCCTGCGTGGGCTCTAAGAACCCGAGTGTGCAGACACTCCTAGTACTTCGGATGCTTCCAGAACCTGAGTTTGCAGACACCCCCAGTCTTTTGCAGGCTCCAAGAACCCAAGTGTGCAGACACTCCCAGTGCTGGGGATGCTCCCATAACCCGAGTGTGCAGACACTCCGAGTCCTGGGGATGCTCCCAGAACCCGAGTGTGCAGACACTCACAGTCCTGTGGATGTTCCCAGTATCCGAGTGTGCAGGCACTCCCAGTGCTGGGGATCCTCCCAGAATCCGAGTGTGCAGACACTCTCAGTGCTGGGGATCCTCCCCGAATCCGAGTGTGCAGACACTCTGAGTCCTGGGGATGCTCCCAGAACCCGAGTCTGCAGACAATCCAGTCTTGGTGATGCTCCCAGAATGCGAGAGTGCAAACACTCCCAGTGCTGGGCACGCTCCCAGAACCCGAGTGTGCATACACTCCCAGTGGTGGGGATACTCCCAGAACCTGAGTGTGCAGACACTCCCAGTGCTGCGGATGCTCCCAAAAACTGAGTGTGCAGACACTCACAGTGCTGGGGCTGCTCCAAAACCCGAGTGTGCAGACACTCCCAGTCCTGTGGATTCTCCCGGAACCCAGGTGTGCAGACACTCTCAGTGCCGGGGTTGCTCCCAGAACCCGAGTGTGCAGACACTCCCAGTGCTGAGGATGCTAACAGAAACTGAGTGTGCAGACACTAGCAGTCCTGGGGATGCTCCTAGAACCTGAGTGTGCACACACTCCCAGTGCTGAGGATGCTAACAGAAACCGAGTGTGCAGACACTAGCAGTCCTGGGGATGCTCCAGAACCCAAGTGTGCACACACTCCCAGTCCTGCTTATGCTCCCAAACAGTGAGTGTGCACACACTCCCAGTCCTGTGGATGCTCCCATAACCCGAGGGTGGTGACACTCCCAGTGCTGGGGATGCTCCCTGAACCCGAGTGTGCAAACACTCCCAGTGCTGAGGATGATAACAGAAACCGGGTGTGCAGACACTCCCAGTCCTGGGGTTGCTCCCAGTTCCCGAGTGTGCAAACACTCCCAGTCCTGGGGTGCTCCCAGAACCCAAGTGTGCATACACTCCCCTTCCTGCGGATGCTCCCAGACACCAAGTGTGCAGACACTCCCAGTGCTGCGCATGCTCCCAGAACCCGAGTGTGCAGACACTCCCAGTGCTGGGGATGCTCCCAGAACCTGAGTGTGTAGACACTCCGAGTGCTGTGGATGCTCCCATAACCCGAGTGTGCAGACACTCCAAGTCCTGGGGATTCTCCCAGAACCCGAGTGTGCAGACACTCCCAGTTCTGTGGTTGCTCCCAGAACCCGAGTGTACAAACACTTCCACTGCTGAGGATGATAACAGAAACCAGGTGTGCAGACACTCCCAGTCCTGGGGATGTTCCCAGAACCCGAGTGTGCAGACACTCCCAGTGCTGGGGATGCTCTCAGAACCTGAGTGTGCAGACACTCCCAGTCCTGGGGATGCTCCCAGAACCCGAGTGTGCAGACACTCCTAGTCCTGGGGATGATCCCAGATCCTGAGTGTGCAGTCACTCTCAGTCCTGCGTGGGCTCTCAGAACCTGATTGTGCAGACACTCCCAGTCCTGTGCGGGCTCCAAGAACCTGAGTGTACAGACACTCCTAGTCTTGCCCATGCTCCCAGAACCCGAGTGTGGAGACACCCACAGTCATGCACATGCTCCCAGAACCCGAGTGTGCAGACACTCCCAGTGCTGGGGATGCTCCCAGAACCTGAGTGTGAAGACACTCCCAGTCCTGGGGCATGTCCCAGAACCTGAGTGTGCAGACACTCCCAGTGTTGTGGATGCTTCCAGAACCCGAGTGTGCAGATACTCCCAGTGCTGTTGATCCTCCCAGAACCCTAGTGTGCAGACACTCCCCGTGCTGGAGATGATCCCTGCACCCGAGTGTGCAGACACTCCCAGTGCTAGGGATGCTCCCAGAACCCGAGTGTGCAGTCCCTGTCAGTCCTGCGTGGTCTCTCAGAACCCAAGTGTGCAGACACTCCCAGTACTTCGGATGCTTACAGAACCTGAGTGTGCAGACACCCCCAGTCCTAAGCGGGCACGAAGAACCCGAGTGTGCAGACACTCCCAGTCTTGCCCATGCTTCCAGAACCCGAGTGTGGAGACACCCACAGTCGTGCACATGCTCCCAGAACCCGTGTGCAGACACTCCCAGTGCTGGGGATGCTCCCCGAACCTGAGTGTACAGACACTCCCAGTGCTGCAGATGCTCCCAGACCTCGAGTGTGCAGACACTCGCAGTGCTGTGGATCCTCTCAGAACCAGAATATGCAGAGACACCCAGTCTTGCGCATGCTCCTCAAACCCGAGTGTGCTGACACTCCCAGTGCTGGGGATGCTCCCAGAACCTGAGTGTGCAGACACTGTCAGTCCTGTGAATGATACCAGAGCCCGAGTGTGAGGACACTCCCAGTACAGGGGATGCTCCCAGAACCCGAGTGTGCAGACACTGCCAGTGCTGAGGTTGCTAACAGAAACCGAGTGTGCAGACACTAGCATTCCTGAGGATGCTCCCAGAATCTGAGTGTGCACACACTCCCAGTCCTGCAGATGCTCCCAAACAGCCAGTGTACAGACACTCTCAGTCCCGTGGATGCTCCCATCACCCGAGTGTGGAGACACTCACCGTCTTGGGGGTGCTCCCTGAATGCAAGTGTGCAAACTCTCCCAGTGCTGGGGATGATAAGAGAAACCAAGTGTGCAGACACTCCGATTCCTGGGGATGTTCGCAGAACCCAAATGTTCAGACACTACCAGTCCTGCGGATGCTCCCAGACACCGAGAGAGCAGACACTCTCAATGCTGTGGATGCTCTCAGAACCCGAGCATGCAGACACTCCAATTCCGGCAGATGCTCCTAGAACCCTAGCGTGCAGACACTCCCAGTCCTGAGGATGCTCCCAGAACCCGAGTGTGCAGACACTCCCAGTCTTGCCCATGCTCCCAGAACCTGAGTGTGAAGACACTCCCAGTCCTGGGGCAGGTCCCAGAACCCGAGTGTGCAGACACTCCCAGTGTTGTGGATGCTTTTAGATCCCGAGTGTGCAGACACTCCGAGTGCTGGGGATGCTCCCAGAACTCGAGTGTGCAGACACTCCCAGTCCTGGGGATGCTCTCAGAACCAGAATATGCAGACACACCAGTCTTGCGCATGCTCCTCAAAACCGAGTGTGCAGACACTCCCAGTGCTGGGGATGCTCCCAGAACCCGAGTGTGCATACACTCCCAGTCCTGTGGATTCTCCCAGAACCCGAGTGTGCATACATTCCCAGTTCTTGAGATGCTCCCTGCACTCGAGTGTGCAGACACTCCCAGTGCTGTGGATCCTCCCAGAACACGAGTGTGCAGACACTCCAATTCTGGCAGATGCTCCCAGAACCCTAGTGTGCAGATACTCCCAGTCCTGGGGATGCTCCCAGAACCTGAGTGTGCAGTCACTCCCAGTGTTGTGGATGGTTCCAGATCACAAGTGTGCAGACACTCCCAGTCCTGGGGATACTCTCAGAACCAGAATATGCAGACACCCCCAGTGTTGCGCATGCTCCTCGAACCCGAGTGTGCAGACACTCCCAGTGCTGCGGATGCTCCCAAAAACTGAGTGTGCAGACACTTCCATTGCTGGGGCTGCTCCCAAACCTGAGTGTGCAGACACTCCCAGTCCTGCGGATTCTCCCAGAACCCAGGTGTGCAGACACTCTCAGTGCCAGGGATGCTCCCAGAACCCGAGTGTGCAGACACTCCCATTGCTGAGGATGCTAACAGAAACTGAGTGTGCAGACACTAGCAGTCCTGGGGATGCTCTCAGAACCCGAGTGTGCAGACACTCCCAATCCTGCGGATGCTCCCATTACCCGAGCGTGGAGACACTCCCAGTGCTGGGGATGATAACAAAAACCGGGTGTGCAGACACTCCCAGTCCTGCAGATGCTCCCAGACACTGAGTGAGCAGACACTCTCAGTGCTGTGGATGCTCCCAGAACCCGAGTGTGCAGGCATTCCCAGTGCTGGGGATGCTGCCTGAACCCGAGTGTACAAACACTCCCAGTGCTGAGGATCATAATAGAAACCGAGTTTGCAGACACTCCCAGTCCTGGGGATGCTCCCAGAACCCAAGTGTGCAGACAGTCCCATTACTGAGGATGCTAACAGAAACCGAGTGTGCAGACACTAGCAGTCCTGGGGATGCTCCTAGAACCCGAGTGTGCACACACTCCCAGTCCTGCAGAAGCTCCCAAACAGCGAGTGTGCAGACACTCTCAGTGCTGTGGATGCTCCCAGAACCCGAGTGTGCAGACACTCCCAGTCCTGCGGATGCTCCCATTACCTGAGCGTGGAGACACTCCCAGTGCTGGGAATGATAACAGAAACTGGGTGTGCAGACACTCCCAGTCCTGCAGATGCTACCAGACACCAAGTGAGCAGACACTCTTAGTGCTGTGGATGCTCCCAGAACCCGAGTGTGCAGACATTCCCAGTGCTGGGGATGCTCCCTGAACCCGAGTGTACAAACACTCCCAGTGCTGAGGATCATAATAGAAACCGAGTGTGCAGACACTCCCAGTCCTGGGGATGCTCCCAGAACCCGAGTGTGTAGACACTCCGAGTCCTGGGTATACTCCCAGAACCTGAGTGTGCAGACACTCCCAGTGCTGTGGATCCTCCCAGAACCTGAGTGTGCACAGACTCCGATTCCTGCAGATGCTCCCAGAACCTGAGTGTGCAGACACTCCCAGTCCTGGGGATGCTCCCAGATCCCGAGTGTGCACTCTCAGTCCTGCATGGGCTCTCAGAACCCGAGTCTGCAGACACTCCCAGTACTTCGGATGCTTCCAGAACCCTAGTGTGCAGACACCCCCAGTCTTTTGCAGGCTCCAAGAACCCGAGTGTGCAGACACTCCCAGTCTTGCCCATGCTCCCAGAATCCGAGTGTGGAGACACCCACAGTCGTGCACATGGTCCCAGAACCCGAGTGCGCCGACACTCCCCGTGCTGGGGATGCTCCTAGAACCCGAGTGTGCAGACACTCTCAGTGCTGTGGATCCTTCCAGAACCCGAGTGTGCAGACACTCCCAGTCCTGGGGATGCTCCCAGAACCCTAGTGTGCAGACACTCCCAGTGCTGGGGATGCTCCCAGAACACTAGTGTGCAGACATTCCCAGTCCTGGGGTGCTGCCAGAACACTAGTGTGCAGACACTCCCAGTGCTGCGGATGCTCCCAGACCTTGAGTGTGCAGACACTCACAGTGCTACGGATGCTCTCAGAACCAGAATATGCAGACACACCCAGTCTTGCGCATGCTCCTCAAACCCGAGTGTGCAGACACTCCCAGCACTGTGGATGCTCCCAGAACACTAGTGTGCAGACACGACCATTGCTGGGGCTGCTCCCAGAACCCGAGTGTGCAGACACTCCCAGTGCTGAGGATGCTAACCGAAACCGAGTGTTCAGACACTAGCAGTCCTGGGAATGCTCCCAGAACCCGAGTGTGCACACACTCCCAGTCCTGCAGATGCTCTCAAACAGCGAGTGTGCAGACACTCTCAGTGCTGTGGATGCTCCCAGAACCTGAGTGTGCAGACACTCCCAGTCCTGCGGATGCTCCCAGAACCCGAGTGTGGAGACACTCCCCGTGCTGGGGGTGCTCCCTGAACCCAAGTGTGCAAACACTGCCAGTGCTGGGGAGGATAACAGAAACCGAGTGTGCAGACACTCCCAGTCCTGGGGATGTTCCCAGAACCCAAATGTGCAGACACTCCCAGTCCTGCGGATGCTCCTAGACACCGAGTGAGAAAAAACTCTCAGTGCTGTGGATGCTCCCAGAACCCGAGTGTGCAGACACTCCCCAGTGCTGGAGATGCTCACAGAACCCTAGTGCGCAGACACTCCCAGTCCTGCGTGGGCTCTCAGAACCCGAGTGTGCAGACACTCCCAGTCTTGCCCATGCTCCCAGAACCTGAGTGTGGAGACACCTACAGTCGTGCACATGCTCCCAGAACCTGAGTGTGCCGACACTCCCTGTGCTGGGGATGCTCCCAGTACCTGAGTGTGCCGACACTCCCAGTCCTGGGGCAAGTCCCAGAACCCGAGTGAGCAGACACTCCCAGTGTTGTGGATGCTTCCAGATCCCGAGTGTGCAGACACTCTGAGTGCTGTTGATTCTCTCAGAACCAGAATATGCAGACACACCCAGTCTTGCACATGCTCCTCGAACCCGAGTGTGCAGACACTCCCAGTCCTGTGCATGATACCAGAGCCCGAGTTTGCAGATACTCCCAGTGCTAGGGCTGATCCCAAACCCGAGTGTGCAGACACTCCCAGTCCTGCGGATTCTCCCAGAACCCAGGTGTGCAGACACTCTCAGTGCCGGGGATGCTCCCAGAACCTGAGTGTGCAGAAACTCCCAGTGCTGAGGATGCTAAAAGAAACCGAGTGTGCAGACACTAGCAGTCCTGGGGATGCTCCTAGAACCCGAGTGTGCACACACTCCCAGTGCTGAGGATTCTAACAGAAACCGAGTGTGCAGACACTAGCAGTCCTGGGGATGCTCCCAGAACCCGAGTGTGCACACACTCCCAGTCCTGCGGATGCTCCCATAACCCGAGTGTGGAGACACTCCCAGTGCTGGGGATGATAACAGAAACTGGGTGTGCAGACACTCCCAGTCCTGGGGTTGCTCCCAGTTCCCGAGTGTGCAGACACTCCCAGTCCTGGGGTGCTCCCAGAACCCAAGTGTGCATACTCTCCCAGTGCTGCGCATGCTCCCAGAACCCGAGTGTGCAGACGCTCCCAGTGCTGGGGATGCTCTCAGAACCCGAGTGTGTAGACACTCCCAGTCCTGAGGATGCTCCCGAACCCGAGTGTGCAGACACTCCGAGTGCTGGGGATGCGTCAATAACCTGAGTGTGCAGACACTCCCAGTCCTGGGGATGCTCCCAGAACCCGAGTGTGCAGACACTCCCAGTTCTGGGGATGCTCCCAGACCCGAGTGTGCAGACACTCCCAGTGCTGTGGATCCTCCCAGAACAAGAGTGTGCAGACACTCCCCGTGCTGGAGATGATCCCTGCACCCGACTGTGCAGATACTCCCAGTGCTGGGGATGCTCCCAGAACCCGAGTGTGCAGCCCCTCTCAGTCCTGCATGGTCTCTCAGAACCCGAGTGTGCAGACACTCCCAGTACTTCGGATGCTCACAGAACCTGAGTGTGCAGACACACCCCCAGTCCTAAGCGGGCACGAAGAACCCGAGTGTGCAGACACTCCCAGTCTTGCCCATGCTCCCAGAACCTGAGTGTGGAGACACCCACAGTCGTGCACATGCTCCCAGTACCTGAGTGTGCTGAAACTCCCAGTCCTGGGGCAGGTCCCAGAACCCGAGTGAGCAGACACTCCCAGTGTTGTGGATGCTTCCAGATCCCAAGTGTGCAGACACTCCGAGTGCTGGGGATGTTCCCAGAACCCGAGTGTGCAGACACTCCCAGTGCTGGGGATGCTCCCCGAACCTGAGTGTGCAGACACTGCCAGTCCTGTGAATGATACCAGAGCCCGAGTGTGAGGACACTCCCAGTACAGGGGATGCTCCCAGAACCCGAGTGTGCAGACACTGCCAGTGCTGAGGTTGCTAACAGAAACCGAGTGTGCAGACACTAGCATTCCTGAGGATGCTCCCAGAATCCGAGTGTGCACACACTCCCAGTTCTGCAGATGCTCCCAAACAGCCAGTGTACAGACACTCTCAGTCCCGTGGATGCTCCCATAACCCGAGTGTGGAGACACTCCCCGTCCTGGGGGTGCTCCCTGAACGCAAGTGTGCAAACTCTCCCAATGCTGGGGATGATAACAGAAATCAAGTGTGCAGACACTCCCATTCCGGGGGATGTTCCCACAACCCAAATGTGCAGACACTCCCAGTCCTGCGGATGCTCCCAGACACTGAGAGAGCAGACACTCTCAATGCTGTGGATGCTCCCAGAACCCGAGCGTGCAGACACTCCAATTCCGGCAGTTGCTCCTAGAACCCTAGTGTGCAGACACTCCCAGTCCTGAGGATGCTCCCAGAACCCGAGTGTGCAGACACTCCCAGTGCTGGGGATGCTCCCAGAACCTAAGTGTGAAGACACTCCCAGTCCTGGGGCAGGTCCCAGAACCCGAGTGTGCAGACACTCCCAGTGTTGTGGATGCTTTTAGATCCCGAGTGTGCAGACACTCCGAGTGCTGGGGATGCTCCCAGAACCCGAGTGTGCAGACACTCCCAGTCCTGGGGATGCTCTCAGAACCAGAATATGCAGACACACCCAGTCTTGCGCATGCTCCTCGAACCCGAGTGTGCAGACACTCCCAGTGCTTGAGATGCTCCCTGCACCTGAGTGTGCAGACACTCCCAGTGCTGTGGATCCTCCCAGAACCCAAGTGTGCAGACACTCCCAGTCCTGCAGATGCTCCCTGCACCCGAGTGTGCAGACACTCCCAGTGCTGTGGATCCTCCCAGAACCCGAGTTTGCAGACACTCCAATTCTGGCAGATGCTCCCAGAACCCTAGTGTGCAGATACTCCCAGTCCTGGGGATGCTCCCAGAACCCGAGTGTGCAGACACTCCCAGTCCTGGGGCAGGTCCCAGAACCCGAATGTGCAGACACTCCCAGTGTTGTGGATGCTTCCAGATCCCAAGTGTGCAGACACTCCCAGTCCTGGGGATACTCTCAGAACCAGAATATGCAGACACACCCAGTCTTGCGCATGCTCCTCAAACCCAAGTGTGCAGACACTCCCAGTGATGGGGCTGCTCCCAGAACCTGAGTGGGCAGACACTCCCAGTGAGCAGAAGCACCCAGAACCCGAGAGTGCAGACACTACGACTGCTGCAGATGCTCCCAGAACCCGAGTGTGCAGACACTATCAGTGCTGGGGATGCTGTCAGAACCCGAGTGTGCAGACACTCCCAGTGCTGGGGATGCTCCCAGAACACGAGTGTGCAGAACATCCCAGTCCTGGCGATGCTCTCAGAACCCACGTGTTCAGACACTCCCAGTCCTGGGGATGCTCCCAGTTCCCGAGTGTGCAGACACTCCCAGTCCTGACGATGCTCTCAGAACCTGAGTGTGCAGACACTCCCAGTGCTGGGGATGCTCCCAGTTCCCGAGTGTGCAGACACTCCCAGTGCTGTGTATCCTCCCAGACCTCGAGTGGGCAGACACTCCCAGTGCTGGGGATGCTCCCAGAACCAGAATGTGAGGACACTCCAAGTCTTGCTCATTCTCCCAGAACCCGAGTGTGCAAACACTCCCACTGCTGAGGATGATAACAGAAACCGGGTGTGCAGACACTCCCAGTCCTGGGGATGCTCCCAGAACCCGAGTGTACAGACACTCCCAGTCCTGGGGATGCTCCCAGAACCCGAGTGTACAGACACTCGGAGTGCTGGGGACGCTCACAGAACCCAAGTGTGCAGACACTCCCAGTGTTGTGGATCCTCCCAGAACCCGAGTATGCACACACTCCCAGTGCTGGGGATGCTCCCAGAACCCGAGTGTGCAGACACTCCCAGTGCTGTGGATCCTCCCAGAACCCGAGTGTGCAGACCCTCCCAGTGCTGGAGATGATCCCTGCACCCGAGTGTGCAGACACTCCCGGTCCTGGGGACAAACTGTCAGCCCATGAAAGAAAACATCCAGAAGTGACCAGAGTCCAAGACAACAGCTCCAGAGAAACTAGACTGTTTTGCTTCTCATCCACCTGTGCCCCTTTTCTAAGGCTAGGGAACAATCTGCAGAAAAGTGTGGTAGATTGTAAGGGCTGCAATTGGGGTAAATGGTGAAACGACAGCAATATAGCCTGGACACTCATTTGATCAACTTGATTGAACATACAAGCCCCCCATGCTGGATGGTGGGACCCATGGGCTGTGTGGGTTTGGGCACAGCTGCTTGCAAATTGGTTTTACATGAAGGATGCTTGTACTCATAAATTATTACCTATTGCTAAAAAATGGAAAAAATACTGAGAGAAAGATGCAGGACAGTCATGGCAGAATGCATGATCTGGGATAGGGTGGGGTGGGATGAGGGGAAAGGAAGGGGAAATATGCCTGAACTGAATTGGATAATGATGTATGAAATACACAAGGCATCAATAAAAAAATAAAAAATAAAAAAGACAAAAGAAAAAGTAATGAATGAAATAAATGAAAACTATTCGTAGGACCTCTCAATAGAGGAAAAAGTTTGGATATCTTCTCCCTTATCTACCTCTTCTTCCCCATAATATCAAGAAGCCTTTAGGTTTGTGAAAATCTGGACAATTATAGTTAGATCTCTGCATTTCCCCTCAAAGTCTTACTCTCAATAATCTGTTTGACCCCTTCTTCCAGGGTGTTCCATGTGCTCATCTCTCCCGTGAATGTACATCTGTGATCTCATATATGAAACTCATTAATCTTACTCCTGAGATCAGAACTTGAATTTCCTTACATGTGAGTCAGAACTTGGACATCAGATCTGCAGTCCTTGCTTATGACCCACCAGAATGGAATTGCAAATGAATGTGAGCAGGAGTTGTATTAGGACTGTCAGAATAGTTTGTCACCTCATCAATAAACGGAAGGGTTTGTGTGCCCTGGCAGGAGAAAGATGTTAGTATATCGTAGTTCTCCATGGCTTTCTTATGTGTCCCCATTTCACTCCTAGTCTGTTTTTCCTTCCAAATTGTTTCCACCTTCCATAAACAATACATCCACAAGAACAGAAAGCAGGTATTACTGAGATTTATCCTAACCAATCTAAATGATTTGAGAAGATGATGAATAGGTAGAAACTGGCTGAACACAGGGCATGTAAGTAATACTGTGAACTATTATGAAGGTACTGTTAAGTGCCTGTGTCAACGAACCATGTTATATGTACATTGACTCGATCCTCTAAATAATCTTTATCCGATTTTAAAGGGGAAATACTATTAAATTCATATAATTAAAAAAGACTCCACAATGTTGTCTGCCTTATATTGGACTTGTATTTTAGTTTCTATCAAATTTTTGCTATTTTCATACAATATAATTTGATAGTATTTAGAGACCCTCCTCTATCCTTACCTCCACTTATTTTCTCCTGCCATTTTGGTTAGAAACTTATCAGACTTTTATTTTCTTGTCTTATTTGCCTTCAATAAGTTTTGGGATTTCTTTAGAGAATGGGCTAGCATGGACCACCAATCTTTCTCATGGGCAGATCTGTGCATCGAGCCGGAAAGACCACACAACTGAAAGGCCACACTGATGTCTCCAGTAGCGTCGGCTGTGTACCTGTGCTTTCTCCATCAGGGGTGCCCACCACAGCCACTTCTGCTATTGTATTTATCTCAGTCCTGAGGAACAAACCTGAACACAGCCTTATTTCCAGACAGTTGTAATAGAAATGTCTCCAGACATGTAATTTAAGAGTTTGACTCTTCAGAAGTGTCATGTCCCACTATGTACTAAAGGAGCCCTGAAGGATGCATGTGGCAAAGCTTTTGAAAGTACTGTTCATCATGCCCACAAATTATATTTGGGCGATAGCACGCTAATATGAAGAACTCTCAGTAGGAGGAATGTGATGCTTGTGTTCTTGGTTTTAGTGGGGGCATTAGAACTATTTACTACATTCTCTTTATCCTTACCCTGTTTCCCAGAGGTAACCCATACATAAAATCAGAACACGTTTCCTTGGAAGATATTTCCTAAGGTCTTGAGAGGGATTATCATAATGATCATAATAAAGGGCTAAGAACGTTGTGAGGGTGTCCTAAATTCTAGGCTGTAATTGATGTGAAGATTTTTATTAGTCACTTTTCCTATTGCTGTGATAAAACCACCACGACCAAGGGAACTTATAAAAGGAAAAGTTTATTTGAGCTTACAATTGATGGTTCCAGGGAATTAAGAGTCCATTGTGGCAGGGAAGCCTGGTGGCTAGGGCTGGAGCAGAGAGCCCAGATTCACATCTTTCAATGAGCACATGAAGCTGAGAGAGAGCCACTGGAGACTAGCAAGGCTTGTTGAACTCTCTAAGCCTGCCCCCAGTGACGTACTTCCTCCAGCATGGCCACACCTTCTAATACCTCCCAAAACAGCACCACCGACTGGGGACAAAATGTCTGAATACTTAAAGCCTATGGGGGACATTCTCATTTAAATCATCACAAGCTTCCTTTCTGCTCTCTGATTCTATTTGCACAAATAGTCTTTTAGGAAATTAACAAAGGAATTATTATTACTGAAACTTTTGGTAGGGTGTTACTTTGGAAAAGTTGAGGCCACATTTGCAATATGTGGTCTGTTTATACACATGAGTTTTCATACCAAAAGAACCCAGGCAGCTGACTTCCTGAGTGTGGTGGTTTGAATGAGTGTCCCCCATAGGCTTTAAGTATTCAGACATTTTGTCTCCAGTTGATGGCACTGTTCTTGGAGGTCTTAGAAGGTGTGGCCGTGCTAGAGGAAGTATGTCACTGGGGGCAGGCTTAGTGAATTTAACAAGCCTCGTGATCTCCAGTTGCTCTCTCTCTCTGCTTCCTGTGCTCATTGCGAGATGTGACCCTTGGCTTGCTGCTCCAGCCCTGGCCACCACGCTTCCCACCACAATGGTCTCTGATTCCCTGGAACCATCAATTGTAAGCTCAAATAAACTCTTCCTTTTATAAGTTCCTTGGTCATGGTGTTTTATCACAGCAACAGAAAAGTGACTAATACAGTTATTTGGTACCAGAGAGTGGGCTGTTGGCTGTGAAGAACCTGACCATGTGGATGTTTGGAGAAATGGGGAAGACTTTGGAACTTTGGGCTGGAAAGGCTGTTGACTATTATAAGCAGAGCTTAAAGGGCCATTCTAGTGGAGGCCTGGAAGAAAGCATGGCTGCAAAAGATGTGGTCCCAGGGGAAAATAAAGACTTAGGCAGCAACCAGGATATTTTGATAAAGAGTCTGGCAGCAGTTTGCCCACAGCCCAGATGCTTGCCTGATGCTAAGTTGAAAAGCGGTGGACTGATGTCTTTGGCGGAGGATATTTCAAGACAGCCTAATGTAGAAATGGTGGCGTGGCTTTTAATGGTGAATATTATACAGATCTACAGTGAAAAAGAGCAGATGGAGCAGAAAGAAATGCAAAATGTACAGTTTGGATCTGATAACTGCACTAGGAAGATTAAAGGTGGGGCCAAGGCATGTGAAGGAGAGGTTGGATCTGAAAACTGCACTAGGAAGATTAAAGGTGGGGCCAAGGCATGTGAAGGAGAGGTTGGATCTGAAAACTGCACTAGGAAGATTAAAGGTGGGGCCAAGGCTTGTGAAGGAGAGTTTCCTTTTGATAAGGAGTTTAAAGTGATTAAGGAAGGGCTTCGAGATTTACAAGTAAACAAAAGAATCAGTACCTTCAGGGCAAGACCACACCCAGCTAATCCTCCAGCAAGTCCAGGGCAGAGAAAAGTAGCAAATGTGGTTGAAATGGGCCAGGGTCTGGCCCGAACTTGCAGCCAGATTCGGCAATTTCATTCACGTGGTGCTGGCTTTAGAGACATGAAGTTTGCAAGAGTGAAGGGGTCATCAGCTCTTCCTCCACGGTTTCAGAGAGCCAAAGAGGCCAGGAAGAGTACAGCAGGGGTGTCCCTGAATAAAGAAGGCCGTGATAGGCCACTGCGTGAAGCTGTGAGTATGAAGCCTGGTTGGCAGCGGAGACCCCAAGAAGACTTTCGAGATGCCAGACCTGTGAGATATTTGCCAAGGAGAGCTGCATACAGGGAGTGGTACCAGCCTAAGAAAGAGATGTATGTTGCAAGCAAAGCTGGAAGAGCTGAGCCGTGTAAGCCCTTTGGAAGTCAAGTCCCAGAAGTCGCATGTGGAGCTACAGGACTTGGCGTTTGCCCTGCTGGTTTTCGGTCTTGTTTTGGTCCAGTATTTCCTCACTATGCCTCTATTCCTCCCTTTTGGAATGGGAATGTGTATTCAGTTCCACTGTACATTGGGAGTTTGTAATTTGCCTTTTGATTTTACAGGAGCTTACAGTTAGGAGATTGGCCTGAGTCTCAGAAGAGACTTTGGACTGTAGACTTTTGAATGGCATTGAAACTGGTAAAGACTATGGGGACTTTTAAGGTTGGACTAAATGCATTTTGCATTTTATATGGTCAGGAGCCTATGGGGGCCAGGGAGTGGAATGTGGTGGTTTGAATGAGTGTCCCCCATAGGCTTTAAGTATTCAGACATTTGTCTCCAGTTGGTGGTACTGTTCTTGGAGGTCTTAGAAGGTGTGGCCATGCTAGAGGAAGTACGTTATTGGGGGCAGGCTTAGTTAGTTTAACAAGGCTTGCGTCTCCAGTCACTCTCTCTGCTTCCTGTGCTCATTGTGAGATGTGACCCTCAGCTTCCTGCTCCAGTCTCCAGCCGCATGCCTCCCACCACAATGGACTCTAATTCCCTGGAACCGTCAATCGTAAGCTCAAATAAACTCTTCCTTTTAGAAGTTCCTTTGGTCATGGTGTTTTATCACAGCAACAGAAAAGTGTAATACACAAATCATGGGAATTTATCATTTTTCTGATAAAATGGAAAGATGAGGTAAACCATGGCCTAGGAATGCCTTCCTGAAAAGGACACATCTAATGTTCATAATACTGTAGATTTCTCCTGTCTTTTACAGTACATCGATGAAACTAATATATCTGGGGATTTTTTCCTGTTCTTTGTTGCTGTGTTTTGACAGGGTCTCCCTAGTCCCAGCCCACCTGGAACTTGCTGTGGAACAGCCTGGCCTCAGTCTCATGGGGATCCACCTGCCTCTGCCCCCCCCCGAGGACTGGGATTAAAGGCGCATGCAACCACACCTGTTAAAAGTAGTATTTTTATTATGGCAGCTTTTGTATTTTTAAAGCATTTCATTAACTAAATGGTTATAAAATTCTAAGAATCACTCAGCTGCCGCATGCTGTGCAGGTCTGTTCTGCCTATTTCTGTTAAGCAGTGTGTGTGTGGAAAGGTGGAGAGAAGAAATGAATTCTTCTTAGTAGGTCATTAAAATTAGACAAATACCTGCAAATCCCAAGTCTCTTTTCACTCAAGTTTCTTCACTAATTGGAAGCATCAGTCCCTACAGATGATGCCAGACACAACTTATGGATATCTTAAAATAATGAGATGTGTTAGAGAGGAATTAGTTTCTTTTAATTAGGATAACAAATGGGAGTGATTAACAGTAAAACTGAAACACATCAATTGTTAGCCTCCAGAAAACTCACCTCACCCAGGATATGGAAGTTTTTACTTGCCTGATATGGAGGGAAGCTCCATAGTACTTCAGTGACTTTCATAATAAACTGACAGTTTAAATGACATCTTCTCCTCAAGTAGTGCTATGTATTCGAAATATTAAATTAGTATAGAGACATGGCTAAAATAATAAAATGTGTTTATGGAATAGTTCACTTAGTTAAAGTATTTTAAGTAGTTTCCTAAAATAATTTGGAGAGATAAAATCAATTTAGGCATGGGAAAAGCAACAAGAAACCATGCCAAAAATTCAGAACAGAAGTTGTATTTCAGGAGAAAGTTTTATAGGAAAATGTCATCATGCAGCAAAATGATAAAACAAATTTTGTGGATAGTAAATAAAATTTCTATACAATAGTACACATAATGCAAGTATGACTAAATTTGTTTATTCATTAATGATGATGATGATGATGACGATTATAACAATAGGCCCCTTTCCCAGGGTGCTGAGATGTGTTCAGCCATTGGTTGTCAACCCTAATGGAACAATACAGAATTTCCTTGCAGATATTCAGAGTAATAATTCATTTGTATTATAAGTCAAGGCACAAAATATTCACAATGAAGAAATTTTAACAGATCTTAGAGAATATAAATGAGAACACAAAGATCTGAAAGTAGAAGATGAACAGGTTACAAACAGGAAGGGAAACAGGAGAAGGTAATGGTGGGGGATAAATATAACAAAATACAGAAAAGTATGAAAATGTCATAATGAAACCCATTATTTTCTACAGTTAATATATACTGATAGAGAAGAAAATAAAAATACCTGTTTTCTGCATCAAATATTTAACTTATATTGTGTTATCTTTATGAAAACTAAGCAATTCTATTTAATATGTTAAAAAAGAAAAATCCTCCTAATATTTCATTTGTATTTATGAATTTCTGTGAATTTATTCCAAGTCTTTGTCCATTCAAGGAAAGAACACTGTTGGAGAATTCTATTGACAGACTCATTATATTTTAATCATAAGTAATTAAATTATACATTGGCAATTGGTGATATTGTTTGGAATATGTATTTACCCAAAACATATAGAAAAATTTCTCAATAAAATACACAGACACACACACAGAGACACAAAGACACACACACACACACACACACACACACACACACCTATATACTGTTGAACCCAAAACATAACTCTCACCCCAAAGGAGATGAGATAGTTTATTCTGGAGCCAAATGAGTGACCATGTCCTGGGAACACAGATTCATCTTAACCCAAATTCCAGTTTCATGATGTTTTTATAGTAACATAATAAAGAACAGTCATGAGCCAAGACACTTTTCAAATACATTGATGGAAACACTAACTAGGCAGATACAGCAAAAGAGGTAGGTCTCAGATGCTATGCGATGACCCTCTGTTAGTCATGGGATGTTAAGTCAGAAACAAAGGTGGGCAAGAAGTGGGTAGTTAGGGGGCTAAAAATGGCCCAAGAAATGATAATTAGGCTCAAGACCCACAACATTCTAAGCTTTCTATAATCAATCTAATCAGTTGATCAGCCTCTGTAAAATGTTCAGTTTTCAGATGCAATTTTTCCGAGAACTTCATTCACAATATTCACGGATAATGTTATTTTATTTTTACTCAGACAAAATAAAAAATTGCAAATGATGATACATAAATAATAATTTTATCAAAGTTTTGTATTCTGCATGCAGTTTGTAATGTGTAAATCACATTAAATTTATCTGTTGATCAAATATCATTTTTGAAATATAAATTTATAATGAACATGATTCCCTTTTTTTTTTGGTCTTTTCGAGACAGGGTCTCTCTGTAGCCTCAGCTGTCCTGGAACTCACTCTGTAGATCAGGCTGGTGTTGAACTCACAGAGATCCATCTGCCTCTGCCTCCAGAGCACTAGGATTAAAGGTGTGTGCCACCACGCCTGGTTAAAGATGGCTCTTAGCTGCCACGCGGATTCTGGGAATGGAACCTGGGTCCTCTGCAAGAGCAGTTGGTGCTCTTAACCGCTGAGCCATCTCTCCAGCCCCAGAAAATATTTTTTTAAACCACCAACAGCTGTTTAATTGGACTATAGGTATGCAGTAGTGTCATTTTTATCGTGGGAGTTGGAAAGGTCGTAGATCCTAGAGAAAACCCTATCTGTCACAGCCCTAGATGAATATAATTTCTTACTATATGAATTATATTTACAGACAAGTATACCATTCACTATTGACCAAAGGAGTTTCTTTTTGCAATGCATGCAGAGTATTACAGAGTTCCATTACGGATCACACATAAAGAATGTGTCGCCGGGCGTGGTGGCACACGCCTTTAATCCTAGCACTTGGGAGGCAGAGGCAGGTGGATCTTTGTGAGTTCAAGGCCAGCCTGGTCTACAGAGTGAGTTCCAGGATAGCTGGGGCTACAAGGAGACCCTGTCTCAAAAAGACCAAAAAAAAGTGTCTGCCATAGATCAATGGATAAAATAGAAGACCCAAACATGAGCAGATACAATTTCAGCCATTTGATATTTGACCAAGGTGCCAAGAATACGCAATGGGAGAAAAACACCATCTTCAACGAATGGTGCTGGCAGAACTGTATCTCCACCTGTAGAAGAATGAAATTGGACCCTTATCTTTCTCCCTGCACAAAGGTCAACTCCAAGTGGATAAAGATGCCAGAACACAGCCAAGGAACTTAAGAGGAAACCCACTGAGTGGGAGAAAATCTTTGCCAGCTACACATGGGACAGAGGATTAATATCCAGAATATACAAAGAACTCAAAACAACAAAGTAGCAAGAAAAATAATTGACCTAGTAAGGGGCTATAGATATGAACATAAAACTCTCAAATGAATAAATAAAAATTGCTGAGATCTCCCGAGAGCAGCTCAGACAAGCGCAGGCAGGCGGACAGCAGCTGAGTGCTTCAGCAAGGCTGATTGTTGATTGATTTCATCTAGTTAATCCATTAATCCAGTTGTCTTTTCTCGGTTAGCTTTTGTGGCAGTGGGGGCGGAATTATCCTCCCAGCTGGTATTAAAGGTAGGGTCGCGTGAGTCTTGATCTGAGATCTCCCGAGACCAGCTCAGGCAAACACAGGTGCTGGGGTGCGGGCTAAAGATCCCGGCCACAGTCGGGTCCTCCCCCCGCCCCCCTGCGCCTGGCCAACTGAGATTATGAAGGCATCTGAAGGAGGCAAGCAAAGCAAGCCTTCAACACAATAAAGAGGCATTTAGGACCTACATTGGAATACAGGCAAGGAGAAGCTCACATGCCAGGAACACGAAGAAGAGACAACACAGGAATGGGGCAGAATAATCCCTCATCAAGCTCTACCAACCCTATGGAAGAATCCTACAGTGGGGATCCCCATGGAGATGGCCCAGGACACAGATATCAGAAACACAATTGGGAACATATTTAAAGAACTACAACATTATAAAGAGCAAATCAAAGAACTAAGAAAAGAGAATAAAGAACTCAAGAAGGACCTTAGAGAGAGAGAATGATAAACTCCGGAAAGAACTTGAAACACTGAAAAGATCCCATACTGAAAAAGATAAGGAAACCAACCATCGAAGCAAAGAGCTACAGGAAGAGACTGAGAAGCTCCAAAAAGAAGTAGAAATGTTAAAAAAAAAAAAAAAGAAGTAGAAATGTTAAAGAAATCAGAAGAGGAAATGAAAAACAAAATCAAACACTCATCTAATCAAGAAGAAAGGAGTGGAAAAAGCCTCAGAAGCAGAATGGAGGAAGCAGAACAAAGAATATCAGACCTGGAAGATAACACAGAACAACTAAAAACCTCAAGGAAAGATTATGAAAAATTTAAAAATACACAAAAGTGGAACAACCAGGAACTGTGGGACACTATGAAAAGATCAAACCTC
>VZQC01001758.1:216901-299268 GCA_009823505.1 Rhizomys pruinosus | reverse complement strand
TAAGGCTCAAATAAAAAACCTCTTCCTTGTATAAGTTCCTGGTCATTTGGTGCTTCAGCACAGAAAGAAAACAACAAAAGGAAAAAGTGACATACAGTAATTGGGGGCTGGGGATGATAGCCTTATGCCGGTAGAGCCCACCCGACCGCTCTGTCAGAGGACCCGGGTGTCGATCCCCAGCCACCCCATGGCCGGCGTACAACCGGTCTGTAAAACTACTCCAATCCAAGAGAACGCCAGTTCCAGGGGAAACTCTGAGACCCTCTTCTGACCTCCGCGGCATTGCACGACAACGGTGCACAAGACCTCATGCAAAAAAAAAAAAACAGTGAAAAACATTCAAAAAAAAAATCAAATAAATAATAAAAAAATTTTTTTTTTTTAAAAAATACATAATTTGGTACTCAGAAGTGGGGTGTTGGCTGTGAAGTAACCCTGACCATGTGGATGTTTGGAGAAAAGATGTGGAAACTTGTGGAAACTTTGGGCTAAAAAGGCTGTTGAACACTGTAAGCAGAGCTTAAAAGGGCCATTCTTAAGTTGAGGCCTGGAAGGAAAAAGAATACATTGGCTTGCAAAACAGTGTTGGTTCAGGTGAAGGAAATTAAAAGGGAATTGGGCAGAACTGGGATATTTTGAAAGAAGAGTCTGGCAGCAAGGTTTGCCCGCGCCCAAGGCGTGCCTGATGCTTAAGTGAAAAAGCGTGGACTGATGGTCTTTGTTGCAGAGGGCAGGTATTTCAAGACAAAGGCCGAATGTAGAAAGGAAGTGAGTTCCATGGCTTTTCTTTTTAATGGGGATATGTGCTCAGTTTCTCAGTGGAAAGAGGCAAACGGTGGGGCAGAAAAGAATGCCATAATGTACAAAGTTGGATTATGATAAACTGCAACTGGAAGATTAAGTGAGGCCAAGGCTTGTGAGGGAGAGTTTCCTTTTAATAAGGGAGATAGAAAGTGATTAAGGAAGGGCCTCAGATTTACAAGCAAACAAAAGAAGCAGTACCTTCAGGCAAGACCACACCCAGCTAAAATGTTTTCTACTCCAAAACAAGTAGGGGATGAGAAAAACGTTGCAAATGGATGGTCCAGTCCAACTATCCCAAATCAGCATTTTGCAGCCAAATCTTGGACAGTTTCTTCACGTGGTGCTGGTTTAAGGCATGAAATTTGCAAGAGTGAATGGTCATGCAGTTTACGCTCCTCCATGGTTTCAGATAGCTTCCAAGGTCAGGGAAAGAGCACAGCAGGGGGTGTCCCTGCCCAAAGAAGGCCCTGATAGGCCCAATTGCATGAGTCTTGATGGTGAAAGCCTGGTTGGCCAGGGCGAGGACACCCAAGAAGACATTCGAGATGCCAGCCTGTGAGATATTTGCTCAAGGAGAGCTGTACATCAGGGAGTGGTACCGGCCTAGAAAGGAGATTGTGTGTTGCAAGCAAAGCTGGAAGAGCTTGAGCCATCCTAAAGCCCTTTGGAAGGCAATCGCAGAAGTTACAAAATTGCTGAGGCTACTGGACCTTGGTGTTTGCCCTGCTGGTTTTTGGTTCTGTTTTGTTGGTCAGTATTTCTCACTTGCCTTATTCCTCCTTTTTGGAATGGAGGAATTGAGATCAGGTTTTTCCACTGTATGTTGTGGAGTTATACTAATATGTTTTGTTTTTACAGGAGCTTACAGTTGGTAAGAGATTTGCCTGAGTCTCAGAGGAGCTTGGTGTGGACTTTTTAATGGCATTGAGGATCGGTAAAGACCCTGTTGGGGACTTAAAGGTTGATCATTGTTAAAATGCACTTTTGATCGGTCTAGCGAAGTGGGCTTGGGGGCCCGGGATGATCTGTGGTGGTTTGGCTGTGTCCCAACTAGCTCTAGGGTTCAGGGATATCTGTGTCTCCCAGGTTGTGGCGCTGTTTTTTGGAGGGTCTTGTGGGATTGTGGGCCCTAGCTAGAGGAAGTGCTTGTTGACTGGGGGGCAGGCTTCTTGTCGGTTTTAACAAGCCTCCATGGTCTACAGTTGTCCCTTTCTCTCTTCTTCCGTGCTCTTTGTGCAGATCGTGACCACTGCTCTGTTTGCTGCTCTGGCCACTCCAGCCACCACGCCTCCCGCCCAAATGGAACTCTAATACCTAGAAACCGGACAATCGTAAGCGCAATAATAAACTTTTCCTTTTCTAAGTTCCCTGGTCATGGTGGAGGGCTTTTCCCCGCAAACAGAAAAAAAGTGACTATACAGTAGGGGACTTCAGTACCCCACTGAGATCCTTTGGACAGACCAACAGGACAGAGAATAAACAGAGGATTATCTGAATCTTCCTGAACATATGATACACCAACAGCGACCTCATAGACCTCTACCGAAACGAACTTCCTTCCTAATACCAGAGAATACACATTTGTTCAGCACCCCAGGAACATTCTCCAAAAACTGACCATTTAATACTGGGACACAGAAGAAAACACTCGAAATTACAATAAGATTGAATAAATTAATCATGCATGCTATTCAGACACAATGCAATAAACGTCTACCACAACCCAAACATAAGAAAGCGCCTACTTGCTACAAGAACACATGGCAACAAACAAACACACGTCCTTGGAATAATGAAATGGGTCAAGGGAGACATAAAAGAAAGAATAAAAGCATTCCTTGGACACAATAGACAATGACTCAATTGATCAAAGAATGCTAATACAAACACAAACAAAAATCATATGGATACCTTAAAGAAGTCCTAAGATGAAATTTTTATAGCCCTGGGTGCCACATGAAAATACCGGAAAAACAGAAGAGCACAAGGGAAGATCTAACTTACAGCTAAAAAAACCACTTGAGATAGGCAAGCAACAAACAGTGGAAATCCCTAAAGGCAACAGAAGAAGGATTTCGAATATACAAAAATTCAGGAGCAGAATTCACTGATATATAGGAGAAAAAGAGGAAACATATCTTAAAAAAATCCAATAGATCAACACCAGTTTGGGATTCTTTGACACACAGATAAAACAAGATGGTGACAGACCTCTAGCCCCCAGTTAACCAAAAAGACAAGAAGGAAACATACTCCAAATCAATAACAATTCCATGATTGAAAAGGAAAATAATTCAAAACAGAACAAGGAAAAAGATCCAGAAAAATCATAAAAAAAGTCACCTAGGTGCATCTTCAAAAAACCTATACTCTACCAAAGTTTGACAAACCTAGAAAAAGAAGAAAGGATGAATATCTGAAATCCTGGGATCACACCAAAGCTGCAAACAAGAAGAAGATCGGCAACCTAAACAGACACATAATATATGAAAGTAAATGAGGATGTAGGCAAGAAACACCTCCCCCTAAAAAAAAGCCAAGGCCCCAGATTGGTTTCACGGCAGAAATCATTGTATAAAAACATTTTCAAAAAAGAACTACAAACCATTATACTGAAACTGTTTAGAAGTATACAAATCATAGGGGAATTCCAATTCCTTCCTACGAAGCCAGCATCACTCTATTACCAAAACACAGGCAAAAAAGATCCACTAAAAAAGAGGAGAATATAGACCATCTACCCTAATGAACACAGGGATGTAAAAATCCCCGGCTAACACAGGATACCCGGCAAAATCGGCATATAGGACCCAACAATCCACGAAGATCAATCCCATCATGACACAGTTGGATTTCCATACCAGAGATACAGGGATGGTTCAAACAATACAAAACAATCAACAAACATCACACACAACATATAAACAAAATCAAAGCAAAAAAACAATACCACACCATCATCTCAATGATGGCTGAACTAAAACAAAAGCCTTTCGACACAAACTCCAGGCATCCCATTCAATGCTTAAGTACTAAGCAGCATGAATTGGATGAGGAATCATTCCTCAATGTAATTCTTGAAAAGCCCCATAACACCAGAAACTCCCACAGCCAATTCACAATCATCCAACGTGGAAAATCGACAAATAAGACATTCCACTTGTGAAAAGTCAGGAACTACTGGGCAAGGGCTGCCCGTATTTCACTACTCCTCTTCAATAATCAGTACTTGAAACACTTCTTGTAGCAATCAGGCACAAATAAAAATGGAAATTAAAGGATTACTATTGGAAAAAGCAGTGTCAATCAATGGCTATCCCTGATTTGGCTGTAGATATTGATTTTTACTTCACAGGGGACCTACAATGCATAATAAATTTAAAAACTGCCTCCAGAAAACTACTCTTAGGAAGATTAACGTCTTTCAGGCAAAGGGGGGATTCAGGATCTTAGTAGACATTAATTAATTTACAAAAATAAAATGGCCTTCTTTACACCAAGATAAAGCAAGTCAATGGGAGAAAGAATTCCACAAGGAAAAGGAGTTACCTTCCCCACTAGCAATAAGCCCTCAAAAAACAATTAAAAATACCTTTAGGGACCACAACCTAACCAAAAACCCACAACGGATCTCATACCAAACACAAATATTTAAACCCTTTAAAGCAAAATAAAATTGAACGAAGACATCAGAAAGATGGAAAAAAAACCTCCCATGGCTCAGTATTGGGGATTTGGGGCGAAAAATTAACATTAGATAAAATGTACATTTTATAATTACCGAAATTTCCTTGTGTCAGATTTAACGTGATCAGTTTCCAATCCAAAAATCCCCACGAGTTCTTTCAAGTCTTGGAAAAAAAATCCTTAAATTCATTTGGAAAAAAAACAAAGGACCGAAGACAACCACGAAACGCCAAAACAAAACCCTGAGCAAAAGAGCTTACACCTGGGGGATCTCTATACGAGACTTCGTCAAAAACTATACTAAACAGGGTATACGTATAGTCAAAAAAACAGCCAGGATGGGTGTTGATGGTTGCAATGGCCTTTCATTCCTAGCACCCTGGGGAGGGGACAGAGGCAAGGCGATCTTGTGAGTCAAGGCCGCCTGGTGTATAGAGTGAAGTTCCAGGACAGGCTGGGGCTACAGGGAGACTTTAGTCAAAAAGACAAAAAAAAAAAAAAAAAAAAACAAAAAATCCAAATAAAGACAACAAAAAAAAAAAAAAAAAAAAAAACAACCCAAAAAAAACCCAGGCCGGCTAATACTGGAACAAAAAACATATCCTGTTGACCAATGGAACAAAACCGAAGATCCAAATCTGAGAGCACATACAATTTCAATGTCAGCCATCTTTATATTGCGGAACAAGGAGGCTCAAGAAGGCACAATGGAGATAAAATACAGCATCTCTAGCAAGTGTGTTGCAAAATGGATCACACTGTAAAGAATGAAATTAACCAACCCTACCTCTTCAACCTTGTTACCAAAAAAGGTTTTAACTCCAGATGAATCAAAGACCTCAAACGTGAAACCCCAAAAACTGAAGGCGATAAGAAGAAAAATTTGGCAGAGGATTTGCAGAACTACAAGACATAGGCATAGCAAAAGGACTTTCTTAAAAATCAACAGCAGCTTGTGCAAGAATTTAAGGTGGAACAATTGACAAAAATGGGTACCTCATTAAACTACAAAAGCTTCTGTACTTCAAACGAGAGAAACAAAATTCAGGGAAGTGACAGAGAAAATCCCAAGAGTGGGAGGAAAACCTTCACCGCGATATATCTGGACAAAGGTTGAATTTCCAAAATTATAAACATACTCAAAAAAACAAAAAAGGAAAGGAAAAGAAAACAAAAAAAAAAAAAACCCATAGAATGAAAAAGAAAAAAGAACCTGAACAGAGGACTTCAAAAGGAGGAATTTAGAGAGGGTGTGCCGAGGAAACACACCTTAAGAAGGTTCAAATCATTGGGCTGGAAGAGATGGGCCTAGTGGTTAAGAGTGCTGGGACCACGCTCTTACATGAGGACCCGGCTGTTCGATCCCCCAGATACCCATCATTGTGGGCTTGAGAACACTGTCTAAACTCCAATTCCAGGAAACAATCCAGGTACTCCAGTCCAGAGGAATCCGGCACCCTTTTCTACTCCGCCGCCATTTCCACGACACGGTGCACACACATTGCAGCAGACAGTTACTTCATACACATTAGAAAAAAATCTAAAACTGATATAAAAAAAAAAAAAAAAAAAAAAAGAAAAAAAAGAAGTGTTCACACATCACTAATCATTAAGAAATGCAAATTCAAAAAACACTTTAAGATATCATCTTATTCCATTGATTGTAAGGATCAAAGAAAAAAAAATGACACAAGGCAAGAGAGGTTGTGGGGAAAGGGGAATACTCATCCACTGCTGGTGGGAATGTAAACTCATACAGCCAGTATGGAAAGTAGTGTGGAGAACCCTTGGAAGACTTGGAATGAACTTGCCATCCAACCCAGCCATACCACTCCTGGGCATTTACCCTCAAGACTCATCCCACCACAGAGATACATGCACAGCCATGTTTATTTCAGCTCTCTTCACAATAGCAAGGAGCTGGAACCAACCCAAATGGCCCTCAACTGATGAGTGGATAGAGAAAATGTGGTACATCTACACAATGGAGTTCTATGCAGCAGTAAAGAAAGACGACATCACGAGCTTTGCAAGAAAATGGCTGCTGCTAGAGGACATCATGCTGAGTGAAGTAACACAGTCCCAGAAAAACAAACAACGAATGGTATCGCTCATCTGTGGATGCTAGTGCCAATTACCTAGTTGTAAGTGTTTCTTGCGTATGGCCCACTGAGCTTTTGTCCAAAGCGGTTGGGAGTGATGCATATTGGAAACAACAACAACAACAACAACAACAACAACAGCAGCAGCAACAACAACAGAAAGGACTGAATCGAAGAACTGACTGAAACAGTGAACTTCTGCTCAAAACAGTCAACTTCCACATGGAAAAGATTGAGAAATACTGAGAAAGAAATGAAAAGCATGTTTGGTAGAATACATGAGCTCTGGTGGGGTGGGGGAATGGGGGGGACACGGGTCTAGATTTGTTAAAAAAATAAAAATAAATTTATGTGAAAAAAATGGCTAAGAAACACATCAAAAACTGCTCAACATCCTTAGTAATCTGAGAAATACAGATAAATACCATTTCTAAGACTCCATCTTACCCTAATTAGACTGGCTACAACCATGGAAACAAAGGACACAAGATGCTCATGAGGGTGTGGAAGAAGGGGAACACTCATTCACTGCTGGTGGGAATGCAGACTAGTGCAGCCACTATGGAAGGCAGTGTGGAGAACTCTTTAAAAACTAAAAATGAGTCTACCATATGACCAGTTATACCACTCCTTGGCATGTAACCGAAGGACTCATCACCCTGTAAAGATACCTGTTCATCCATGTTTGTTGCTGCTATCTTCCCAATAGTGAAGAAATGGAAACAACCTAAATGTCCCACAGCTGTTGAATGGATAATGAAAATGTGGTACAGCTACATGATGGAGTACTACTCAGCAGTAAGAAAAGATAAGATTATGAAATTGGCAGGTAAATGGATGGAAGCAGACAACGTTATTTTGAGTGAAGCAACACAAAAGAAGAAACAATGTTCTCCCTCATTTGTGGATTGTAGCACCAATCCCCTTACATGAGCATATATCCTGATATAACACCAGGATCCAAGAAATTGGAAAGGATACACGGAGGTAAAGGAAAAGAAAAATCCCAAAGCAAGGAGGCAGTAAGGAACAGATGTTACTAGGGGGTGGGAGGGTAGGGGTGTTGGGTTGGGAGGAAAGGAGAGGGAGATAAATGGGTGGTATAATAGGAGGTGGGGGAGGTTAGGAGTGGGTGGGAATGATGGGTTGCTGTGGCTGGGGAGGGGGTGATAAGGGAAGAAGAAAGAATAGAGATGACTGGAACCTGAAAGGCTAGGAAACCCAGAGTGTAATGTGATGACCCCAAGACCCCATGAGAAATTCACATACACTGTCTGAACATTAGTGCATGGATTGTGCAACCTGGCGGCTGTGTGGCCTGGAACATAGAACAAGACAGAAGACACCTCACTTTGAATGGTTGTTGAGAGTGATACAAGTGACTCTCGAAACAAAGCAGGCTATCTCCAAACTCTTGATTATCTACCAGAAATAGAAAATAAGACCCTACTGTTCAGAAGAAGACATGCTTCAGGGATAGGACTTAGATTAATGGAACAGGACCTGACCTGGAACCTTTCTATCTGAAGTTAAGTGCTCATAATGCTAGACAATGTACATGGCGATACAAGAGAAAATCAATCAATGGTACAACTCAGCACGCCAAACTCCAAAAACCACTATGAGCTGCCCAGCAAGCTACCTGTATTGGTGCAGTAGAGGCGCCGTTGTCTGAGGGATAGTCAACATCTATCTAATTGGACATGGAACTCTTTCAGTGGGAGTGAACCTGTGAGAGTCATTATAAACTCAGCCAAATGCACAGGAGTGGAGAGAAGACAAGCCTAGAGAAAAGCCTATCAGGGTCATATGTCTAGACAAATGAAATTTCTTACCATATGCTAACTATGGAACCTTATATTTACAGACAAGCATACCGTATGCCACTCATCAAAAAAGCTACTCTATGCAAAAGATGGAGGGCACTGCAGAATCCAACAACGGGTCTGACACATAACATATGCATCTGAAACATCCCCATTCCTAGGAGACGCATCTACAATTGAACCTGTACACAGAATGAGGGGCAGAGAGAAAATAAGTGCGATGTAAACAGAAGGCCACAACTAGTCAACCTCCAAAGAATGGGAGCCCCCCTCCCTGGACGGGTCCCCTGTATTAAACCTCACCTATCCACAGCTCAAGGGTCATTGCAGAAGAGGGGATGGAAAGGTTGTAAGAGCCAGGGCTGCTGCATGAACTGGAACCTAGCAGAATGGGGGTAGGAAGAATAGTAATATTTCCTTCAACTTTCACCAGTAAAGCTTTTTCATGCATCTGAGTGTGATGAACACAGAGGACTACAACTGGCCCAGGTGCATAGAGACTGAAGAGTCCATTTTCTGTATAGGACACTATATTAAACTTCACCTACCCATGGCTCAGGGGCCATTATGGAATATAGACCAGAAAGATTAAGAGCCAGGGTTTGGGCGTGAACATTAGGAAACAAAGTAACAGGCCTCTGGGAACTTGCTCATATGAAATTGCAACAATAATGACAGAAGGCACAAGACCAATGCTGATTCAATCAGATAAAAACCCAGCACAGAGCTGGGAAATGGGCAGTGGCCCCAATCTCACAGCCAAGGAAATAGTGGCAGCTGATTACTCTGAGAAAAGGAGAGCGGATCTTAAGGGAGTAGCTAGATATGATGAAAAGACTCAAGGGGATGAACGTGCACCAAGGGATATCTGGGTACAGGTGTTTGACCAGTAGAGGGTTAGCGGAGAGCAGACGGGAGACAGGGTCTAAATTTGATTAAAATCTGTTATATGAAATACATGAAAACTCAAAATTTGCATTAAATAACTAAAATTAAAATATGGGCTAAGGATTTGAATAGAGAATTCTCAAAAGAAGAAATAAACATGGCTAATAAACGTCTTAACAAAGTTTTCAACATCATTAGTAACTGGGCTAATGCAAATTAAAACCACTTTAAAATTGTGCCTGTCCCACTCAGGCTGGCTAAGGTCAAGAAAACAAATGATACAAAATGCGGGAGAGGATGTGGGGAGAAGGGAACACTCATTCACTGCTGGTGGGATTGCCAGCTTGTGCAACCCCTATGGATATCAGTGTGGAGAACTCTTAAAGAACAAATAATGAACCTACCATTTGACCTGGTTATACCACTCCTTAGTGTATACCCAAAGGACTCATCCTACTGCAGAAATACTAGGAAAACATGTTTGTTGCTGCTCTTTTCACAGTAGTTAAGAGCTTGAAGCAACCTAAGTGTCCCTCAACTGACAATTGGATAATGAAATGCAGTACAGTTTCACAATGGAGTTCTACTCAGCAGTAAAGAAAGATGAAATCGTGAAATTTGCAGGTAAATGGATGGAACTAGAAACTGTTATGCTAAGTGAAGTAACACAGATGCAGAAAAATAAATGATGTGTGTATTCCCTCATTTGTGGATCATATCACCAAATTCTTAAATAGGAGTACATATCCTGAGGTAGCCACAGGAACTAGGAAAATGTAAAGGAACCAGACAGTAAAAGGAAAGAAAGAACCCTAGAGATGAGAATAATAGGAGAGAAAGATGTTACTAAAGGAGAAATGGATAAAAAGGGGGGCACTTAAAAAGGAAAGGGAAGGGAGAGTTTTACAAAAAAATTTGGGGATAAAGGGAAAGAAAGAAGGAACTCAAGAGAGGTGGGACCATAGGAGACTTGTATTATCAATGGAGAAATGGGGAAAATGGGGACAATTTAAATGGGGAGGGTGTGGAGGGAGAGTTAGACAGGAGGGAGGGGAGAGATAAATAGTACCTAGCGAATGTAAGAAAAAAAAAACAGAGGAAATCATATTACTCTAACACCCTAATGACAAATTACACATATAGTATCTCTACATGAGTCCATCTTTATAGCTAAAGGCTACATAACTAGAAGCAGTGCCCAACAGGAGAAACCTTTCTTTGAGTTGTTGACAAGGTTAGTTCAAGAGACTCCCAAAATTACACAGGCTGTTGCCATAGCCCTTGTTTGCCTCCCAGAACTTGAAGGTAAGACCCTGTTGTTGAGCTCAGGACAGGATTCAGAGACCTGATTTGGAGCAATGGAGCTGGACCTAACCTGCAAGCCACTTCTCCGAAGACTAGCTCTCATAGCTTTGGAGATCACTAAGCAAACTGCTAATGAAGAACATTAAGCTGATCCAGCTTGAACACCAAACAACCACATCAAAGGCTGGCATAGCATACAACATTGGTGCAGTAGTGTCAATTTTATCTTGGGGGAAATCAATGGTTACCTATTAGGACTTAAAGATTATTCAATGGGAGGAAACTCATGTGTGGTACTGTAAACATAACCAAGTACACATGGATGGAGAAATCATAGATCTTAGAGAAAACCCCAGGGCTGTAGGCTAATGTAATTTCTTACTAAGTGCAAAATATGCATCCTTATATTTTATGGTGAAGTATCCCAGTCACCACTCATCAAAGAAGCAGACAGAGTCTATTACAGAGTACCACAGCTGGTCACACACAGACATTGTCTGTGAATTATCCAAGCCTAAGTGGAACATCTATAATGCAACATCTACACCTAAGGCTCACAAAAATAGAATAAGAGATAAAGAGGAACTAATGAATGTCTCAACTCTCAGTAATGAAGCTCCCTCACGCAACAGAGGGCCAGGAACACAAAAAGGCACAAATCCCCAAAGCATGGAAATTAGGAGTCTGCGAAGTGTGGGTCCTCAGACAGGACTCCTATATTAAGCTTCACTCACCCAGGACTCAGGGACCATTGCAGAAGTGGTGGCAGAGAGTGTAAGATCCACTGAAGAGGTGCAAAACCATATGGACATATAATCAAACAAGTTCTGGACACCCTGTTCATATGAACCTACAGCTGTTGTGCAGAAGACGCATGCAAACACACAGAGCAAACCCAGCATAGAACTGTGGAAATGGACAGTGGGTCCCCATATTAGCAGAACTACCAGCACCTGATTAGTGGGGGACTCTGGATGGACTGACTAGACCCTGGTGAATGAACTTGCACTGAGGAATGTCTGGGGACAGCAGCCTAACAAAATGGTTCTTGGCACAAATGACATAGTGTATGAATTCCAGTTGGGGGGCTGTGGAAGGCTGTTCATGGGGCAGGTAGTATAAAGGTGATTAAGAGTGATCAAGATTTTTCATATGAAATACACAAAATTCAATTAAAAAAAAGAAATACAGTGAGCAAGCACTGAGACAGGCCATATGGGGGAGGGGTCTAAATAAGATTAAATTTTATTGTATGAAATTCACAAATATTTAAAAGATATGTAAAAAAAGATCTCAAACCACAAAAATCTTGAAATAAATCTAATCAAGGAAGTGGAGGATTTGTATAATAAAAACTTTAAGGCATTAAGAGAAAAATGAAGAAAATACCAAAAGATGCAAAGACTGTCCCTGCTCATGGATCAATAGGATTAATATCATAAAAATTGCCACCCTTCTAAAACCAATATAAAAATTCAGTGCAATACTTATTAAGTCTCTGACATAATTCTTCCCAGAAACTGAAAATATGCCAGATTTCATGTGGAAACAAACAAAAAAAAAACCCCACATGATAAGCAAAACTCTATGTGTATTTTGGAATTATTGCCTATGCACTGAAGGGTAAAGGAATAAGAATAAGAAGTCTTGCAAATATCCTTATGTTTTGAATTCATGTTGTGTGTACAGATGTGTGCTGTGCACACACACATGGTGTGCACGCATGTAGAGGCCAGAGAACAACCTCAGGTGCCGATCCTCGAGTGTCATCCACGCTGATTTTCTTTCTCTGTTTTTAGTTGATCTCTCACTAAACCTGGAGTTCACTGAGCTGGCTAGGCTGAGCTCCTCTTTCCATCTCCCCAGCATTGGGCGTGGGTGTGTACCACTGTGCCTGGATTCATGTGAGGTGCTAGGGATCAAACTCAGTTCATGTTTGTGTGGTAAAACACTTTACTGGCTGGGCCATCTTCTCAGACTCAATGTCTTTTTATTTTTCAGTGCTGGGAATTGAATGGGCTTCACACTGCTAGCAAATGCTCTACCACTGAGCTATGTTCCCAACTCTATTTTACTAGTTTTTCATTTTTTCTGATTAATACACTGATTAATTGCATATAAATGAAGTAGAGCATAGCACTTGGCTTGGTGCATACTTATGTGAAGATTCAGGTGTACTAATTATACTAATGTCTTTAGTCATCAGAATTGGGAACAAAACATTTATACAGAGAAAATGAAGACCTTGTTAGAACTTTATAACCAGACATCTGTCAGCAGAGTAACTGAACTCAAAAAGTGAACAGGTAACAACTCTTTCTCCTGGGAGAGTCTAACCAGAAAAAGCTACAAAACTGGAAACATTTGGAATCTTGCTTGATTTATGGCCAGCAATAATCAAGGGTGCGTCAAGGTTTGAAACAGAGGGAGTTGCAGGTAAGAGAGCCTCTTCTCTCTTCTCTGCCAGAGGCTTTTCTCCACGTGTCCCCACAATGCTCTTCTTTTTTTCTTTTGTCTTTTTGAGACAGGGTTTCCCTTTAGTCCCAGCTGGCCTGAAGCTCGCTATGTAGACCAGGCTGGCCTTGAACTCACAGATTTTCACCTGCCTCTGCCTCCTGAGTGCTGGGATTAAAGGTGTGTGCCACCACGCCCAGCCCACAATGCTCTTCTATTGCAGCTCTGTGACTATCTTCTTTAGAGTCATCAAGCTGTTTGGCAACCACCTGCAGCTCATGTTCTATAAGGGCGAAGCAATCCAGTTACCCACCCCTCAGAAAGAGAGACAAGTTGGGGGGGGGACCAGCAACCAGTGCATCACCAGCTGCAAAATCCAAGGTGACCTTGCCCAGCAGAGATCTGCTCCCAGTGCAAAGGTCTTGGTTAAAATGATTTCTGGGCTGGGTCTGTATTCAGTCAATAGAGTGTTTGCCTATCATACATGGAGACCTGGGTTCTAGCATGCATAAACTTGGCATAGAGGTGCATGTGCTGGAGAGTAGAAGTGGGGGGGATCAGGAGTTCAAGAACCCCCTCAGCTATATCACAACTTTGAGACCATCCTGGGCTTCATGAGGCCCTGGCTCAAAGAAAAAAAGGATGCCTTCCACTTATGAGTTATGTGTGAAGATAAACAATCCAGGCAGCCACAGGTCTGTTCATTTGGCTTATGTTGAATGCTACTCGTAATCATAGAACCGATTTTCACAATCTGGATGGTTTAACTGTCTATCAATAGAGTTTCACACCATGACTTAGCATTACAGAATATTCTAGTTCAGTACATCCAGATAATCATACCATATGGGAATACTTCAAAAACTTATACTCCACTAAATCTGAAAACCTGAGAAATGGATTTATATCTAAAATCCCGGGAACAAACAAAGCTTAAGCAAGAAGAGATTGACAGTTTAAACAGACCGGTAATATTTGAGGAAATTGAGGATGTAATAAAAAAACCTCCCAACTAAGAAAACCCCAGGCCCAGATGGTTTCACAGGAGAATTCTATAAAACATTTAAAGAGGTCCTACAACCATTACTACTCAAACTGTTCAGGGGGATATAAACAGAAGGAATTCTCCCAAATTCCTTCTGTGAAGCCAGCATCACTCTAATACCCAAACCAGGCAAAGCTACAACCCCAAAAGAAAGCTATGGACCCATCTTATTAGTGAAAATAGATGCAAAAATTCTCAACAAAATACTTGCATATCACCTACAGACCCACATCAGAAAGATTGTCCATCATGTGTCGGAAAACTTGGTTAAGGTGGGTAGCATTCTAAAGCAATGGGACCTCCTTGGCCACACCCATGGGGTGGGATGTAGTGATGAAAAGGTTTAGGATTTGCCCCTGGGAGTTGAGTCAAGCTGTCTATATAAACCAAACATTTTGGAATAAAGCTCTCTCTGTATTTGGACCTTAACATGCATCCCTGTGGTGTGGTTTCCTGCACGTGTTTTCCACATGGATCATCCTGGGAATAAATGGGACACCCCACAAATGGAGCCCAGACATGGGGCTGGAGGAAACCTTGACAAATTAGGTATGCGAGCCTCTAAATCTTGCCTTTTTCTTCTCTTTCCTCTCTATTTCCTGGTAGCTATCTTTTGCCATGGAGCCTTCTCTCCTGCTGGTTTCAGTGGATGGGAGGGTGATCTGGGAACACATGGCTTTGTACACATGGATGAAAACTGCCTAGCTCTGGTTTGGCTCAGAGAAAGTATCCCATTCCCTCCAGGCATGTGCCTCCTGGCTTGGTCACTCCTGCAGGCTATAAAAGCCAGTGACTTCAAGGCTGAGTTTAATATCAAGGCTTAGTAGCCATGCTTGGTCTTGGAATCATTTTTCATAATTTTACAGGTCTAAAATAAAACTTTGTGGTTTTAATTTCCAAAGAAAAAGACTTGACTTCATCCCTTACTGTGAGGAACCAGTTTCTCTGGTTCAGTTCCAGATTAACTCATTCACATGTAAATTATTTTTGTGTCTTTTTGAGACAGGATCTCCCTGTAGTCCCAGCTGTCCTGGAACTCACTCTGTAGACCAGGCTGGCCTTGAACTCACAAAGATCTGCCTGCCTCTGCCTCCCAAGTGCTAGGATTAAAGGCATGCACCACCACGCCCAGCTCACATGTAAATTTTCTATGGGTAGCTCTATGGCTCAGCCAAGGCTAGAGCCCACTTCTTTCTGATGCAAATTAAGGCCTTTCACAGGAACCATCCTACCAAGATCAGTTTTTAAAAATGGAACAACCTTTTTCCAGATAAATTTAAGCCATGGCCACTTAATACCTTTCTCTTAAATTTTATATACAAAATCTGTTTTTAGATAAAAGTATATTGCTCTCTTGTCTTCTTGTGGTTTTTTTGGTAACTATTTCTAAATCTAACTCTTCCTACCTAAACCTGCCAGCTATTTGTGGATCCAAAACTGGGTTTCAGCTAGCTGTATCACTTAAGTAATTCAAATCCATTTCAGCATACTTAACTTAAAATGTAACATTTTTACTTAAGTCCCAGTTACAGGTACCCTAGATATCTTTTGAGTAAAAATATGTGCGCAGGTAAAATTAATTGGTTGATTTAATTTTTATTTATTTTGATATTTTTAAGTGTGTTTCATCTTAAAGAGTTTTCCCACAGAATTCCTGATTACACGTGGTTTGTGCTCTGGCACCACCAGCCTGCCTGCTGTGTGCATACCAGCCATGGAACTTAGGACATGATGTCTTAACAACAATTTATCTAAATCATGCCCTTTAAATTTTGGCTCCCCTAACTCCGTCTTGAACGGGACACTAATGACCCCATCTGGGTTGAGCAATGGCCTATACGTGACCCAAAACTCATGGTCCTCAATTTCTTGATTGCAGAACAACTTACTTTAGGACATATTGAACTGTCCCTTAGTGCTCACAATACCTCCATTTTTTGTTATTAAGAAAAAATCAGGAAAATACAAGCTGCTACAATACTCCACCGACAAATCAACTGCCATATGAAAAAATGGGCTCTCCTCAGGGCGGACTTCCCCACCCCAGTTGTATCCCTCTGTCATGGCACATTGCAGACATTGACCTCAAGGAATATTTTTTCAGCATTCTTTTGGCAGTACAGGACCACCCTTACTTTGCATTTATAGTGTGGGAGCCCAATGTACACAAAATGGCCAATAGATACTAATGGAAAGTACTACTTCAGGGAATGAAAAACAACCCTACTATTTGCCAAAATTGTGTAGCTTCCATCTCTGATGTCCTTCCTCTCTCTTGCAAATACATCCACTACATGGATGATATCCTCCTAGCCCATCCCTTCCATGACACTCATAACTTCCTACTTAAAAACTTGTCTCAGGGCTGGAGAGATGGCTCAGCTGTTAAGAGCACCGACTGCTCTTGCAGAGGACCTGAGTTCAATTCCCAGCACCCACATGGTGGCTAAGAACAGTCATGAAAAAAAAAAATGACAGAGCAGCAGCCAGGCCAGGACCAGCTGAGCTGCAGAGACTGTAGCAAGTCTGGTAGGGGATTGTGGGAAGGAGAGGCTAGGCCCGCCAGACACACAGCAGCAGCTGGGTCCAGACTAGCTGAGCTGCAGGGACTGTGCCAGGTCTGGGAGGGGATTGTGGGAAGGAGACTCTAGGCCCACCTGGCACACCGCAGTGGCCGGGCCCAGACCAACTGAGCTGCAGGGTAACAGGGTGTGGGCTAAGCAGGCAGTCCATAGACACCCCCCCCGCAACTGGAATTCCAGAGGGAGTGTTCAGTAAGCCCTACAATCAACCAGAGGAAATGGCTGGCAGCAAGCAGCAGAGGAAGCACAGGACTCAGAGGGTGTCATAACGGCTGTTACCTACCCAGTTCTTGCAGAATAGAAAGGGAAGAGTGAGCTATATCTCCCACTGTATACCCAAAATTGAAAGCCTAAAATCTAGACAAGCCAACACCCCATTCATAAAGTGAAGGAATCAGAGAAAATGATTCTTCAACACAGTGAAGAGGCATCAGAATACAGGCAAAAGGAAACCCACATACCAAGAGCACAAAGAAAGAACAATATGGGAAAAGTGCAGAATAATTTCACACTAAAGTCTACTGAACCTATGGAGGAATCCCACAAGGAGACCTCCCTGGAGGTAGCACAGGACACAGATTGAAAAACAATCACAGATATATTCAAAGAAATCATGGAACTAAGTGGAAAGAATGATAAACTCAGAAAAGACCTAGAGGGAAATAATGATAATCTTTGGAAAGAACTAAAAGGAGAAAATGACAAACTCTGGAAAGAACTAGGGGGAGAAAATGACAACTCCAGAAGGAAATGAAACACTGAAAAGATCCCATGCTGAAATGGAAAAGGAAACCAACCAGTGGGCTACAGGAAAAGACTGAGAAGCTCCAAAAGGAAGTGGACGTAGTAAAGAAAACGCAGTACAAAATAAAAAAGAAATCGAACACTCATCCAATCAAGGGGAAAGAATGGGAAAAGGCTCAGAAATAGAATGGCAGAAGCAGAAAAAAGAATATCAGACCTGGAAGATAACACAGAACAACTAAAAAGCGCAAGTAAAGACTATAAAAAGTTTAAAAATACACAAGAATGGAACAACCAGGAAATGTGGGACACTATGAAAAGATCAAACCTCTGCATCATAGGGATAGAGGAAGGAGAAGAATCCCAAGAGAATGGCATTGATCAGATCTTTGACAGAATAATAGATGAAAATTTTCTCAAAAGAAAAAAAGACAAACCCATACAAATACAAGAAGCACATAGAACACCAAACAGACAAGACCAGAAAAGAAACTCCCATGCCATATCATAGTTAAAACTCTAGACACCCAAAACAAAGACAAAATTCTAAAAGCTACAAGAGAAAAACAACAAATTACATGTAAGGGAAAAATCTATTAGAATTACAGCTGACTTCTCAGTACAAACTATGAAAGCAAGAAGAACATGGACCAAAGCATTCCCAGTGCTAAACGACTACAAATGCCAGCCCAAGTTAATATACGCAGCAAAAATGTCAATTCCATTTCTAAGGAAAGGGAAAAAACTTCCATGACATAAACAAGATGAAAGAACACATGTCCAGAAAACTAAACCTTCAGAGAATACTTGGAGCAATTCAAAGGACAGAAGAGAGGAGCAACTATCCCCAGGCACCTAGAAAGGGAAATTATTAAAAGCATAACTGCAAAAGTAGAAACCTAGACCAAAAATGTAAATGGATGATAAGGAGAAAGGAAGCAACATACATCTCTCAATTATTACCTTAAATATTAATGGACTAAACTCCCCAATCAAAAGGCATAGACTGGGAGAATGTATTGGGAAACAGAATCCAACTATATGCTGTCTACAAGAAACCCATCTCATCCCCAAGGGTAGGCACCAACTGAATGTGAAAGGATGGAAAAAATATTCCAAGCAAATGGTACCAAAAGGAAAGCAGGAGATGCTATTTTAATATCAGACAAAATAGACTTCAGAGTAGAAGCAATCAAAAGAGACAAAGAGGGCCTTACATCCTCATTAAAAGGAAAATTAACCATGAAGACCACAATCATGAATATATATGCACCAAAGTCCAGCACACTCATAGGAGGGGACATTAATACCCCACTGAGCCCTTGGACAGATCAACCAGACAAAGAATAAACAGAGAGACATCTGAACTGAACAATACAATACAGCAAATGGACCTCACAGACATCTACAGAATATTCCACCCAAATACCAAAGAAGACTTTCTAAATCAGACAGCAGCTGCACAGGAAACAAGGCTGACAATTGACAAGTGGGACCTTATAAAACTCAAAAGCTTCTGTACAGCAAAAGAAATAATCAGGGAAGTGAAGAGAAAACCCACAGAGTTGGAGGAAACCTTCACTGCTGATACATCTGACAGAGCACTAACTTCTAGAATATGTAAACTACTGAAAAAGCAAACAAGAAAACAAATGACTCACTCAAAAGATGGAGTAAAGAGCTGAACAGAGACTTCACAAGTGAGGAAATAGAGATGACAGAGAAAGATCTTAAAAAGTATTCAACATCACTAATAATTAAGGAAATGCAAATCAAAACCACTTTAAGATATCATCTCATTCTGATAAGGCTGGCTAGGATCAGGAAAACAAATGATACCAAATGTTGGAGAGGTTGTGGCGAAAGGGGAACAATCATCCACTGCTTGTGGGAATGCAGACTCATACAACCATTATGGAAGGCAGTGTGGAGAACCGTAAAAAGACGCAGAATGAGCTTACCACCTGACCCTGCTATACAACTTCTGGGTATATATCCACAAGATGGATCCTACCGCAAAGATACATGTACAGGCATGTTTGTTGCAGCTCTCTTCACAATAGGAAAGAGCTGGAACCAACCCAAGTGCCCCTCAACCAACGAGTGGATAGAGAAAATGTGGTACATCTATACAATGGAGTTCTAAGCAGTGGTAAAGAAAGATGATATCATGGAATTTACAGGTAAATGGATGGAACTAGAAGATATTATCCTGAGTGAAGTAACAGAGTCCCAGAAAAACAAAAGAGGAATTGTATCCCTCATCTGTGGATGCTATTGTATGGCAAACTGAGCAACGTTAATGCTATATTCTTCACAATCTGAACAGAACGTTGCTCTTGTATTATGAATCCCCACACAGGTCCCAGAACTAACCTACCACTTATTTTCAGACTATGGATTTTTAGTATATGATGGTGGACATGTATATATATTACAATGTAACATGAAGTTAAAATAGAAAAACGTGAATCAAGAAATATGATATGGAAATAACAGTTTGTTTTCTAGAAGATACAATTTCAGTATAGGTGTGATGTATTAGGCTGCTGTAACTTAGCCTTTCTGGGTGCTTAATGACCATACTTAATGCCCATACTTAATGCCCAATTTGGCCAAGAGACCTAAGGGACAACTTTGTTCCTTGCCCTCAGAGGTCAACTAAGTCTCAGGGGAATATGCATGGAGGCATCCCCTGAAATGTCCTGCAAATGTGAGTCACCAGCGTTCCCTGTACGGGGAGGTCTTGGAGATCCAATGATGTGACTCCAGCCAGTGTCCAACCTATAAAGAGGAAAGTCTGCTTATGCTTCAAAGAGAGAAGCCTGGTCTAGCAAGACCTAACTGTGTCCTCGAGTGGATGGAACTGGTGGTTGAAAAACCAAATGAGCCAGGGGTTACACCCCGCCCCCCACCCAAAAAAACCCGAGTGACCCTTGAGGAGCAGATCCTCAACTGACCTTGAGAAAACAGAAAGCTTGGTTAATCTGGGCTGACTGTGTGGCCTTAAGCATCCGAAAGGAAAGTATAACCAGAAATAATCAATAAAGTCTGAGAAATTATATTTCAGATATAAAACTTGAGAATCCTTCAAACCTTCAATGCCAGATGGGGACTACTGAGATGTCCAGCCTGTGGACTGAGTGGCTACTGGGATTTCAGCCTCTTTGGAGTGTACACTGCCATTGTTTGACTACCCATGCTGTGTCATGGAGGCCAGTGCAGGAAGATCAAGACAGAACACATGCTTGCTGGACCTCATTTGGGTGACCATGGCAGGGGGGGAGGGACCCCAGTGTGGAGCACAGGGACATGATTGATGGTTGTTTGGGTTTGCCAAGGAGGAACCTTCAAGCACTTCCTTGGGGAAAACATGAAATCTTTTGGTTAAAAAAAAAGAATATATTTAACAGTTAAAAATATTTTATAAAATAATATTTTCTCTTTTTATTGATACATGCTACAACCATTCATAATTTATCCTTATGTAATCGTATGGTGTGTTCTATCATATAGGAATACTAACATTCATATTCTAGAAAAAAAGTGAGAATGTAAAGTTATACTTCTTTTTACCCGCATGCAACTTTACTGTTAAAATGTGAATCTCTAAATGTGCTTTGGAATTAACCTATAGTTTATTTTCAGATTTTGTGACTTTGATTTATGTGTGGAGTGTATGAATGCATATTTTGGAATAATATTAAATCATGCCAGGTATGGCGGCGCATGCCTTTAATCGTAGCACTTGGGAGGCCAGAGGCAGGTGGATCTTTGTGAGTTCACAGCCAGCCTGATCTACAGACTTCCAGGACAGCTGGGGCTACTGGGAGATCCTGTCTCAAATAGACCAAATAATAATAATAATAATAATAATATAAAATCAAATGGGAACAAAAAAGAGAGATAAAAACCTATTCAAAGAATTGACCAAAACAGTAAACCTGTGCACTGCAAAGGTCATAAAAGACTGAGAAAAATATGCAAGACAGGACTTGTGTATGACAGAATCCTTGAGCTCTGATGGGAGATGGGGGGGCATGAGGGGTGGGCATGGATGGGGGAATGAGTCTAAATTTGATTAAAAAATGCTGTATGAAATGTGCTCAATAAAAATAGAAAAATAAAAAATGCAAAATAAAAGAAAACAAGCAAGTAAAAACACTAATTAAAAAAAAAACTGGTCTCATCTCTGGAATCCCTAGATTTTATGTCTCTCCTGATAAAATTCAACTTGCTCAGCCATATCAGTTCTTGGATTATCAGATCTCTCAGACAATCTGACCTCTTGACCCCCATATACATGTTAAAGATAAATACTCCCTTAATGACCTCCAAAAGCTCTGTGGTAATATTAATTGGCTAAAGCCCTTTCTTCCAATGGTCCCTGCGAAGCTTGACCCCCTCTTCTCCCTCCTGAAGGGGAATCACTCCCCTGTGAAGTCATCTTAATGACCCCCCTGCTAAGGCTGTCATTGCTGAGGTTAGCAGCCATCTCTTTTCCCTGTCCACTGACTATTTCCGACCAGACAGGCCCCTTCTTGTCCTGATTCTAGGGACCTCTGACAGGGTCTTTGAGGCTGTTTGGCAGGATGGCCCCCTGTTCTGGCTCCACCCCTCATGCAGTGATAAAATCACCCCCTATGTCCTACCTCCTCCTTCCTGCATTTAAGGGTAAATCCTATTGTAATTGCATCTATCACTCAGAGCCTGACAAAATTATTCTACCCCTCCCTATCATCAAACTCAACTTCTTGTGGAGGGATTGTACCTTATTTCAAACATTGATGTGGAGCTATCCTGGGACACTTGACAACCACTACCCATGTGACAAACATTTGCAGACCTTCCCCTCTATCTGTGTTGACTTTCACTCTCACTCATTCTCTTAATCCCAGCCCATTTCTAATGAACCCATTGTCTTCATCCCCTCTATCTGTGCTGACTTTCACTCTCACTCATTCTCTAAATCCCAGCCCATTTCTAACGAACCCATTGTCTTCACCAATGTTAACAAGACCATGGCCCAGGTCCTCTCGGCAGTTGTCAATAAACTCTACACACACGCCTCCTGATGAGGTGACTCATGTCTGGCCCTCCTCCATCCACAACTCTCGGAATGAGCTCAGCCTTTCCCTTGGCGGTACTGCTCCTGGCCTCTTCCCTCCGTGCCTGGTTAGTCAATGGTGGGTAAGGTTCTGTTAATCAGGACCACCTAAGACAGGCACAGTCAAATGTCTGAATGCCAGAGGTGCGGTCAACAAGGTCTGGGCTTTGCACCCAGGCTCCCACTTGGTCTGCCTCATCAAATATAACTAAACGTGTGGAAATGTGGAGAGCTATGCATGACACCTGCACAATCATGCACCTGTGCAACAGTGTGCTTACTGATAACTAAGTTAACCTGTTCCCAGGAGATAGCCCTAGCAACAGCTTAGTGACCTGGGCCAATGAGAGACTGACATGATAACCACGCCTGAGGAGGAATGGAACAAACAGCATGTATGCCCTAACCCTCCATCCATAATAAAAATTCAAATACATTCTCAGATACCTAGAACTGAATTTTTTGGAGATGTACACAAAAACAAACCACAGTGGCACAGTCCTGTAACAACACCTGGTAAAGGACAGCAGGGGGAACAGGAATTCAATGAGATTTCCCTGAGGGAAGGGCCACTGCTCCTTCACACTACCCTTTGGCTTTCTCTCTGTGTCAGAGAATGTCCCAGGAGACCCACTTTTAAGCTAGCTAGTAGATTTGCTCATTTCTGTGTAGGACCACATGGAGGAAAGAGGCTTCATTCTCCCTGGGACTATGGCAGAGGAAAACCAGCACTAATAAGGCCTGGCATAAAAACAAAACCAGGGGACCAGGACAAGGCTTGCATGGGCCTCTCTCCTGGACATCTGAGTGCCCAACTCACACAGTGGCCAGGTGCCAAGGACTTGGGGTCAAAGGCCCCTTTTCATCCTCTTCACTTGTGTTTCTACCTCTGTTTCTGCTGCCTCCTTGTTCATAAAGAACTTGAGGGACTCTGCTCTTAATACGGGGAATGAAGTGGAAGCGCCAACACAGTCAGCTCAGGTCACATGTACTGGTACGATAGACTATGCTTTCTCTCTCCACGAGAAAGAGAAATGACACCCAAGCAATATCCAGTATTGCAGGGTCAGGAAGCAAGGGCAGGCCCACTGCATGAGATGCCTTACAGGGAACTGTATAAAAATGTAGAGCTGGAGCTGAGGAGACAACTCAGTGGGTAAAGGGAAGGACCAGAGTTTAGATCCCCCAGAATCCACCTAAGAGTAGATCCACAGCATGCACCTGTTATCCCAGCACATCTGCGGTGAGATGGGCGGTGGATACAGGATAGTCTCCAGAAGCTTGCAGGCCAAGCTTGGAGTCCACAGTGGTAAACACAGAGAGACCAGCTATCCTGGAATGCACAGGGCCAAATGTGACCTCCTCTCAACAGAATAGGAGGTAAGGACCGACATTTGAGACTATCCTCTGACCTCTACCATGCTGGGGCAGGTATACTTCCCCCCATTCACACAAACACCCCACATGCATGCACGTGCATGCAAGCACACACACACACACAACACACACACACACACGTTATGCAGATTAAAGGAGACTTTGTTCTTGAAAATGAAAGGAAATGAAAGGAAAATGAGTTTGAGACCCACATTTGAGATTGTTGTGTGAAGTTTCCAAACAGGAAGATGAAAAAGAACCCAATAACTCCAAGAAAGCAAAGCTGGTTATCTGCACAGGAACAGACCTGTGCAGGTAATTTATATTTATATATAAATATAATAATAATTATTATTATATTTAATATAATTTTTAATTAATTTAAAATAATTATATTTAATATAACAATTATTATTTTCTTAGATTTTCTGAAGTATTAAGTATTCTATTTTTAAATTTAATTTATTTTTTATGTGTATAAATGTACTATCTGCATGTAGGTTGGTGCACCTATGTCGTGCAATGCTGCAGAGGTCAGAAGAGGGTGCCAGATTTCCCTGGAACTGGAGTTAAAGATGGTTCTCAGGGACCATGTGGGTGCTGGGGATCGAATGCGGGTCCTCTGCAAGAGCAGACAGTGCTCTTAACCTCTAGGCCATCTCTCCTGCCCCTGTATTAAGTATTTTAAACACAGAAGTCTGTCCCTGCCAAATGTGCAGGTAAATTAAAGACATCATAGAACATGCAAGGACTCAGGTACCTTGTCTTGCAAACTGAATCTTGAACATGTTCTCTAACAAAGCAAGGGAGTTAGGAAATAATGAAAACTGTGATATGAGGAACACTGGAGGGAAGAAATGAAAGCAGAAAGGCTAAGCGTGGATTAGTGACATTGGAAGTCCAAGAGTGAGCCATGGACACATATGAACGGTTGGGGAGATCTCTGCTGCACTTGCACACAGCTGTGTCTTGACAGGAGCACTGCAGTAGGGGCTGCATTGTGTTAGATGGTACACTTGGTACATTGCATCAGATCTGTGCAGTGTCTGCCTCCACTGATGATACTGCACTGGTTCTTGCTTAATGCTTTGTGGACTGTGGTACTTCTGTGGTTTCATGTGTTAACTTTCAGGCTGTGATCCTTATTGAAGTGTACACTCATGTGTACAATGCAACAAGAACAGCTGGCCATTCCCTAGCTGCATTTATTTATTTGTTTGCTTATTATTTATTTATTCTTTATATATTATATATTTTTTTGGGGGGGGGGAAGGGTCTCAGTATAGCTCCAACTGGCCTCGAACTCACTCTGTAGACCAGTCTGGCCTAGAACTCACAGATACCCACCTGCCTCTGCCTCCTGGGTGCTAGGATTAAAGGTGTGTGCCACCATGCCCGGCTTGAAGACAGATTCTAGCCACCATGCGGGTGCTGGGAATCAAACCCGGGTGCTCTGAAACAACAACAAAAAGACTGGGTCAAAGACTTGACCAATACGGTGAACTTCTGCTCGAAACAGTAAACTTCTGCATTGAACATTTTTCTTCTTCTTTTTTTTAAAAATTTTTGTCCTTTCTTTATGTGTATGAATGTACTGTCTGCATGCAGGTCTGTGCACCCTTGTTGTGCAATGCCGCAGAGGCCAGAAGAGGGTGTCAGATTCCCGTGGAACTGGAGTTAAAGACAGTTCTCAGCCACCATGTGGGTGCTGGGGATCGAACCCGGGTCGTCTGCAAGAGCAGTCAGTGCTCTTAACTGCTAAGCCATCTCTCTAGCCCCGTGCATTGAAATTTTTAAAAAAGAGACTGAGAGAAATATGTAAAACATGTAGCATGTACCAGAAAGTGCCAGCAGAAAGGTTGGCCCATCTGAACATTGAAAGGAAGAAAAGCCTCATATTGCTACAAACATCAAACTCCTCTGTGGATCCTACTTATCAGAACTATTTATAATGAGTCCTAACGAAACTTACCTTCTAGGTGCCGCAAAAAGTTTTAGTGTGAGAGACTTTCTTACCCCCCCCATAGAACAAGGAGAAATATGATGATGATGAGGTCGTTCTACAACTATAAATTGGAGCCAACTGTTATAGAGGTAATCTCTTATAAAACCAGTAAAACTGCCTTCTTTAATTGACTAATAGACATAGGAACTGTGAAAAGGATTATTCTCTATTCAGAACCAAATATAATACTAAAGTCTCCTTAAGCTATGCACTTAAGCAAAATATATTAATACAGGAGCTCTGACATCAGCAATGGATTATTCTACCAAGGAGATGTTGGCCAGGGGATCCAAGCCCCCATGAAAGGTAAAGGCTCCTTGCCTCTAAACTGGGATATCTTCAAGAAGAGAGGCAATAAAGCCCTGCTGTCGAAGACCTGATGTAAACATGGGAAAGATGTACTGAGACCACACTTGCAAGTGTACAGATGGTCTCTGGAATACCAGAGAGTGTTACCAAAGGCCACTAAACCAACAAAGCAAATATAGGTCTCCTTGAGTCAAGCAAGGCTCCTCCGTCAGCACCAGCTACACCTCACCTGCCTGGAAATACTGTGCAGCAGTGGCAGCCATATGCCTGTATATCCCAAATCTAATTGGCTATTAGCTCTCTCCTTGGAGGAGTAACCCACGGCTGATGCCACAAGCTTACATCCTCTAGTGGTGAGGAGATATTATAAGCCACAGTAAGACCCTGTCATATTTAACAGAAAAAAATATAATTCATGGATTAACATACCATCTGAACATCTGTGTCTATACCAAAGTAAGCTATGATAACAATTAGTACTGTTTAAATACCTATATATCTAATTGCTTGTGCTTCATTAGTAGGATCAAAAGGTTATTCCTGGACAAACTGTCAGCCCATGAAAGGAAAAAGCCAGAATTGACCAGAGACCAAGCCAACAGCTCCAGAGAAAGTAGACTGTTTTGCTTCTCATCCACCTGTGCCCCTTTTCTAAGCCTAGGGAACAATCTGCAGAAGAGGGGGCATGGTAGATTGTAAGGGCTGCGATTGGGGTAAATGGTGAAACTACAGCAATATATTCTGGACACTCATTTGATCAACTTGATTGAACATACAAGCCCCCCCTGCCAGATGGTGGGACCCATGGGCTGTGTGGGTTTGGGCATAACTGCTTGCAAATTGGTTTTTACATGAAGGATGCTTATACTAATAAATTATTATTTTTTTATTAATTTTATTTATTTCTGTATGTGTAGGAATGTACTGCCTCCATGCAAGTTCGTGCACCCGTGTCGTGCAATGCCGCGGTGGTCAGAAGAGGGTCTCAGATTCCCCTGGAAGTGGAGTTCTCCTGGAATTGGAGTTTCAGACGGCTCTCGGCCACCATGTGGGTGCTGGGGATCGAACCCGGGTCCTCTGTAAGAGTGGTCGGCACTCTTAACCGCTAGGCCATCTCTCCAGCCCATACTCATAAATTATTACTTATTGTTAAAAAATGAAAAAAAACTGAGAGAAAGATGCAGGACAGTTATGGCAGAATGCATGATGTGGTATGGTGTGGGGTGGGGTGGGGGGAAGGGAAAGGGAAATATGCCTGAACTGAATTGGAAAATGATGTATGAAATACACAAAGCATCAATAAAAATGAAAAAAAAACTGACAAACAATATTAAAACCATACTCAGCACATTCAGTTCAAAACCACTATAGTGATCACTCAAAAGGTCAAGACATTGAGGCTGGAGAGCTAGCTTGGCAGTTAAGAACACTGGTGCTCTTGCGGAAGACAGGATTTATCTTCTGGCATCCACATGGGGGCTAACAACTGTCTGTAACTACAGTTCCAGGTGATCTGACTCCCTCTTCTGTCCTCTATGGACATTGTACAACATGGGAACAATTACATACATGCAGGGAAAACACCTGTACGCATAAAATAAATAATAAAATTGTTAAAGGTCAGGTCAGTGGTTAAGAGCACCAACTGCTCTTGCAGAGGACCTGGGTTCGATCCCCAGGACCCACATGGCGGCTGAGAACCGTCTGTAACTCCAATTCCAGGAGAACTCCAGTTCCAGGGGAATCTGACACCCTCTTCTGACCTCTGCGGCATTGAATGACATGGGTGCACAAACCTGCATGCAGACAGGACATTCATACACATAGAAAATAAATAAATCAATAATTACCTCAAAAGCATCACAATCCACCATATGAAGGTAAACGTTAGTATGTCCTTCTTTTTGAGACAGTGTCTCTCTGTAGCCCCAGCTGACCTGGAGCTCACTATGTAGACCAGGCTGGCCTCAGTCTCAGAGAGATCTGCCTGTCTCTGCCTCCCGAGTGCTGGGATTAAAAGGTGTGAGCCCAGTGTATTTTTTTTTATTTATTTTTAAACCTTTTTAATGTGCATGAGTGTTTTGCCTGCATGTATGTAACTGCACTGGTTTCTTGAATTGTCCTCAGAGGACAGAGAGGATGTGGGAGCCCCTATTACTGGAGGTCCAGGCAGTGTTTAGCTGCCATGCTGGTGCTGGGAAAAGAAAACCTGGATCTTCTGGAAAAGCAGCCAGTGCTGTCAGCACTGAGCCGGCTCTTCAGCCCCCAACTCTATTTTTTTAAGACATGGTTTCATTATGTAGCTCAGGCTGATGTGCAACTCTCACTACAGACCAGGCAGGCTGTGAATTCATGGTAGTCCTTCCTCTGCTTCTGCAGGCTGAGAATACAGATTTATGGGCACCATACCTGGTCAATATTCCCCACTTTAAAACACAAAATTCTGTTATTGTTACAGTGAAAACCATGCTATGGGATGTTTAGTGTAAAAACAGCAAGATTGGGATTCCTATGGATGAGAGGTAAGAAGGCTTGCAGATGGGTATGAGATAGCCACACTGACTAGACCCCAGGAAAGACCGGGCTCTGGGCAAACAAAGCCGGACACAGAATGCTCCAGCCGATTCCCACAAAGCCCCTACTTAGGAACATACACACGATGCTGTTGCTCTTTAATATGTTCTTTTTTATTTCATGTGTATGAGTGTTTGCCCACATGTATATAAGTACATCAAGTGTGTACCAGGCCAGAAACAGACATTGGATCTCCCGGAACTGGAGTTACAGACACTTGTTAACTGGGACCAAACCCCAATCTTCTCTAAGAGCAGACAGTGCTCTTAACTGCTGAGCCATTTCTCCAGGCCTTCATGTATTCTGAATTGTGAGTAAAAAGTGTCTTCTAAGAAACCTCCCCATATTCCAGGAAGACCACACCAGACTGACCCATGGACAAGGAGCTAAATATGAGATAATAATAATAAAAAAAAAAGCCCTGGATCTTGGATCTTGGTGGCTGTCCTAAGAGTTCACTGGTAGACAACAAAAGAAGAAAGATCCATGGTAAAACTACAAGCTGGTCATGTAAACATCAGAACAAAGACAGCATACTTTAGTTAACAGCCAGCAAGACCCCAGCCAGATCAGAGAAGAGCAACACCTGCAATGTCATCAACAAGCAGCGCCAGCCAGGGCTAGCAGCCAGCCAGCAAGCCAGGATTAGCAGGTAACAAGGAAGATGAAGATAGACAGCCGAGGGTTTCAATGGGAGACCTCCCATCTACCTGGGCGAGCAGTGCTGGAACAGATCATCTCAGTTGGCCCAGAGGGATGTGCACAGTGTCAGCACCCCCGGTTGGCTCGGCCCCTGATTTCCACATGGAATTAACCCATCTCAGAAATGACTTCAGTCTTCTAGTTTCTGCAATGAAACGGGTATGGATAGGGAGCTCAGTGGCAGCCCCACTTTGGGACCCCACCCAAGACATCCAGGAGTCCTAACCTTTCCAACAGCCCCTCTTCTGGACCCCCTTCTCTTATACCTGGTAGTTTTGTTTGTTGCTTAATGTGTATGAATGTTTTGCCTGCATGTATGTAAGTGCACCTGTATGCAAATCCCACAAAGGCCAGAAGAGTGTGTCAGACCCCCTGGAACTGGAGTTATACAGGTGTCAGCTGCCATGTGGATTCTGGGAATGGAACCCAGTTCTCTGCAAAAGCAGCAAGTGCTCTTAACCACTGAGCCAGCTTTCTAGCCCCAGGTATTAGAGTCTTTGAAGTGAAGTTAATATTACTGGGAAATCTTAATAGTTCTTACCAAGAAAGAAGAATTCAGTTTAGCTGAAGTCATGAAGAGCCAATCTAGTGACTGCACAGACATTGTAGACATTCCAATGTCTTACACCTACCCTGCCCCCATCTAAACAGTCTCACCATATTGGCCAAGGGGATCTTAGATTCCCAGTCTTAAGAGAAATGTAAAGCATCTGTGTATGTAATACCTCCTATGTGGATGTTCATAACAATTTTATTAATAATACCCAAAGAGGATACAAGTGAATGTGTTCATGGGTGACCAGATAAGAGTGTGGTGCACTAATAGGACACCACATGGAAAATCATGAAGCATTGGTATCTGTGCCAATACAGATGCTGAGAAAGCTATGCTTGGTGACTAGCAACCACAGAGACCACAGAGGACAATTCTCTACAGAGAACTGTCAAGTGGAAGGAGCTCTGTCCACTCGGAGAACACTTCACTGTTGGTCTAGGGTTTGGAGGAAGGAGATAAGAAGTTACTGATTGTGATATACTGTTTGATTTTGAGTGATGACAAAGTTCTAAAACTGTGCTGATGACTGAATACATGAAAAGCAATGTCATTGTACACAGCAAAAGTGTGTAATAGACACTGCGTGTATATTTTATCTGTGGTGCTTAGAATGAGAAGATCCCTCATAGGCTCCTGAATACTTTGTCCCTAGTCAGTGGTGCCGTTTTGGAAGCTTTAGGAGCTGTGGCCTTGCTGGAGGAAGCCCAACACTGGGGGTGAGGTATACAGCCTTGGCCACCTCCAGACTGTCTCTGTCTGCTTCCCAAGACTGCTTGAAGATCTGAGCTCCCAGTTTCCTCCTCTCACTGTCACCTGCCCCCTCCTGCCACACCATGATCAACTCCTCTCCCTCTGGAACGGAAAGCAGCATAAACTCTTCCTTGTTTGCGCTGCCTTGGCCATGGTGTTTATCACAGCAGCAGAATAAGTGACTAATGCAGTATCTTACCATGGTGTGTGTGTGTGTGTGTGTGTGTGTGTGTGCGTGCGTGCATGTGTGTGTGTGTGTGTGCACTGCCTGCATGGGGTGTGTGTGTGTGTGTGTGTGTGCGCATGTGTGTGTGCACTGCCTGCATGCAGGTCGGTGTACCCAAGTCATGCGGTACCCGAGGTGGTCAGAAGAGGGCAACAGATCCCCTGCAACTAGAGTTATGGATGGCTGTTAGCCACCTTGTTTGTGCTAGGAGCAAGAAGCTGAAGCCATGTCCTCTACAAGAGCAGCCAGTGCTCTTAACCATTGGGCAATCTCTCCAGCCCCAACCCAACTTCTTAAACATGCTTAGAGTTTCATGTTACTGCCATACAATGAATCTCAATATAAACCCCATGCTGATCTGGTGGCTGTCATGCTGGGAAGCACAGCTCTAGCTCCTGTTACTTCCAAGGGGGCCATTCCCATGTTAGGACAGACTGTTTACAAGTCAGGTCTATGTCCCCCATGTGACCATTTTAACTTTTTTTAAAATTTTATTTATTTATTTTATGTGTATGATGTATTGTCTCCATGTAGGTTTGTGCACCCTGTCGTGAATGCCGCGGAGGTCAGAAGAGGGTCTCAGATTCCCTGGAACTGGAGTGTTACCTGTGCCAAAACACTTTTAAGTCTGATGTTGGCCACATAAGTTTTCCTTCTTCATTTTTTTTTTTTTTTTTTTTTGGTCTTTCTGAGACAGGGTCTCCTGTAGCTCCAGCTGTCCTGGAACTCACTCTGTAGACCAGGCTGGCCTTGAACTCACAAAGATCCACCTGCCTCTGCCTCCCAAGTGCTAGGATTAAAGGCATGTGCCACCATGCCCGGTTCCTTCTTCATTGTTTTTGTGTTCAAAAAATTGGTTAAAATTTTATTTTCCATGCGTAATCACAATATAAAGAATCAAATTTATAAATATAAGTATTTTAATGGTACATTCAAAGGGGTTATAAACACTAAACATCTTTAAATTTATTAAGCAATTATAATAAATTATTTCACAAAACTTTCAGGTACTACATGTTTATTCAAAACAATGTCTAAACTGGTGTTTATTCAAAACAATGTTCAAACCTGTTATTTAAAAATCCTATTTGTAGCTGGGTGTGGTGTCTCATGCTTTTAATCCTAGCACTTGGGGGGACAGAGGCAGGTGGATCTCTGTGAGTTCAAGGCCAGGCTGGTCTATAGAGCAAGTTTCAAGCCAGCTGGGGCTACAGGGAGACCCTGTCTCAAAAACACCAAAAAGAAAAAAGAAAAAAGGAAAAATACTTATTTGTTAAATACCTGTTATTTTGGGTTTGCTTTCCAAGATGATTGTCCTAAGGTATCTGTTTGATTTGTTAATTTTAAAGGTAATTTAGTTTGGGTGGAGGGTATTGTGGTGGTTTGAATGAGTGTCCCCCATAGGCTCTAGGTATTCAGACGTTTGTCTCCAGTTGGTGGCGCTGTTTGTGGAGGTCTTGGGGTGTGTGGCTGTGCTGGAGGAAGTGTGTCACTTGGGGAGGGCTTAGAGAGTTTTAACAGCCTCTGGTCTACAATTGTTTCTCTCTGGCTTCCTGTGCTCTTTGTGAGATGTGACCCTCGGCTTGCTGCTCCCAGATCCAGCCACCATGCCTCCCGCCACAATGGACTCTAATTCCCTGGAACCGTCAATCGTAATAGCTCAATAAACTCTTCCTTTTATAAGTTCCTGGTCATGGTGCTTATCACGCAACAGAAAAGTGACTAATACATGTTGTATGCATATTTTAGAGTAATTATATTAAAAGGGAAAAATGTGAATCCAGAAATATGATTTGGAAATCACATACAGTTTATTTTCAGATGACATATTTTTAGTATAGATGTTGACATATCTATATATATATATGTGTGTATATATATATATGCATATGTTGAAGCAATACAAATTGAGGGAATAACAACAGGAACTGGGACAATGAATGGACGGAAATAGTAAAGTTCTCCCCAACCAATAATCCTCTGCTTTGAAAAACTTTGAAAAGACTCAGAAAAAGACACGAGACATGTATGGCAAAATGCATGAACTCTGGTGGGGTGGGGGGCATGGAAAGGGAAATGAGTCTAAATTAGACTGAGAAATGATGTATGAAATGCAAAAAACTTCAATAAAAATATTAGAAAAAGATTTATTCACAGAGACTTTCCTTTTCTTTTATGCAAACTGGGGTCTCTGAGACTTGTGTCAGCTCTCTCAGGCTCCTGAAGACAGCCACCTGCCAACTGTGCTTCTGTACCTCTAAGAACTGATCCCCAAAATGCCATGTCAGTCTCTGACCTCCAAAATCCAGCCTAAACAAAACAACTGCAATATGTTCAAAATAACTACCTTTAAACTTTATTATGTTTATCTTATTTTGTAAAATTATTCTCTACTTATGTCTACAGCAGACAGCCTCTAGACCTTTCTAAGAATTAACTCAAAACTGCTGTTTATGGTGTGTCTTCTTAGGCACTGGAATTGAATATGATTTTATGTCTGTTTCCTTGGCAGCCTTCGCCCCTCCCTTCTGACTCATAGGAAACAAAGTCCGCCCTGGGCCTGAGGTATTGCTGTCTGTCAGACTGCCAGCTCCACAGCCTTGCCAGGAGGGTCCCCTGCCCTGTGTGCGGTGCACCTGTGCACTTGTGCTTTCCAATCTCATTCTTTCTACGCTCCTACATGTCACTATAACAATTAACCATAAATACCTATAATTAGACCATATTCATAAATGCCATTTTTGATACTCCACCTCATACTTTTGGTAGTATCAATTTTAATTTTTTTTTTTTGTCTTTTTGAGACAGGGTCTCCCTGTAGCTCCAGCTGTCCTGGAACTCACTTTGTAGACCAGGCTGGCCTTGAACTCACAAAGATTCGCCTGCCTCTGCCTCCCAAGTGCTAGGATTAAAGGCGTGCGCCACCATGCCCGGCTGCTTAATTGGTTTTTAATAATGGATCAATTTTATACTGCCTTATTAAAAGTAAATACTTCTTGGGGTTGGAGAGAGATGGCTCAACATTTAAGAGTATTGGCTGCTCTTGCAGAGGACCTGGGTTCGATTCCCAGCACCCACATGGCGGCTAAGAACCATCTTTAAGCCTGGAGTGGTGGCTTACACCTTTAATCCTAGCACTCAGGAGGCAGAGGCAGGTGGATCTCTGTGAGGCCAAGGCCAGCCTGGTCTACAGAGTGAGTTCCAGGGCAGCTGGGGTTATAAGGAGACCCTGTCTAAAAAAAAAAAAAGTAATTACTGCTTGTTTTCCCATTCTTTACCCTCTCTTTTAATGAAATTGTCTTTAATAATCAGACTGTAACTTGTAGTCATGGTTAGTTTTAAATACAAATAATCCTATTTGTATGATTATTATATCATTCTGTTTTCCATTACTTGCTAAGTTTAAAACCTAATTAAAATATTTACCATACTAAAATGTAAATAACATTTCTAAAATGCTCTCTACCAGGAAAAGTCCTATGTTCAACAATAGTGTATATGACTGGGTTCAGTACAAACACTAAGATATGTACATATATGTATATGTACATGTATATAAAATATTAACTTAAATTTTTTTCTTTTATATGTTTTATATGTTAATGGATGCTTAGTACAATTTTTATAATAAAATAACCACTCCAATTATTTTCATTGTGTTCATATTTTAGTTTGTAAAATATATTCCATAACTAAAGACTCTTATGTAAGCTATAAAAAGTTTTAAATGTTATTTTGACTGTTTCATTTGAGATAATTGTTCATATTTTTCTCCCTCTCCATATATATACATATATGTAAATATTTTTTATTGTTATTAAACTTTTTCCATAAGTCATAGATCATTTCTTATTCGAATCTAGAGTCGCATCCCTTTCCATGCCCCCCACCCCACCTGACTCTGCCATACGTGTTCTGCATCTTTCTCTGAGTTTTTCCAGATGTTTTTTCTTCAGTTCTTTTGTTGTTCTCTCCAACTTGTATTGTTACAGTATATATACGTACATACACACACACATATCACTTGAATTAGAGGACTTTTTTTTCCTAAAAGGTGTCATGTCCTGCTTAAGGAAGTGCTCGAAGATTCCTCCTTGGCAATCCCAAACAACCATCAATCCTGCACTTTTGCTCCACATTGGGGTCTTTCCCTCCCATGGTCCCCAAATGAAGTCCAGTAAGCATGTGTCATGTCCTGTTTTGATACCCCTGTACTGGCCTCTCAGGAAGGAAGAACAGAAATGGCATGTTTTATCCACGTTACTTAGAGAGCTGCAGTGGAAATGGTTTAAAGTCGCAGGTACAATGACTATTGTCACAAATTGTGTTAATTTTTGCAGAGGTGTGGATGCTGACTACTAGTAGTATCAAAACTAGGTTCAGGATTGTTTTGATACCTGTATTTATAATAAAAAAATATTTGGGGGATTGATGACTTTCTGTTAAAAGCTATTCCCATTTGTTACATGTAAGAGACATGATAATATTTGTTTACTAAACAATATTGCTTTTAAGTTTGTTTTTTTTTTTAATTTCTGTGTGTGTATGAATGTACTGTCTGCATGCAAGTCTGCGCATCCATGTCGTGCAATGCCACGGAGGTCAGAAGAGGGTGTCGGACTTCCCCGGAACTGGAGCTCTCCTGGAATTGGAGTTTCAGATGGCCCTCAGCCGCCATGTGGGTGCTGGGGATCGAACCCGGGTCCTCTGCAAGAGCGGTCGGCGCTCCCAATGGCTAGGCCATCTCTCCAGCCCGCTTTTAAGTTTTAAGTGAAGTCAACAAAAAGGAAATAGGTGTGTGGACAAGTGACCCTGAGGTCAAAGTTCGTCTTAAAATGTAAATGAAACGTGGAATGTGTCCTCAAAAAAATGCACAGAAAAGTTACTGTGCAACAATAATCTGAAAACACACTATTACATAATTACTGTCTAATCACCTTTCTCTTTCTAAAGGAAAGCTGGTTTTCAGGGAATGTTAATGCACATGTAGAGCACATGTATTGACCATAATGCTTTCTTCCTGTTATACAACATGATCCTGTAAGACTGCCAGTCTAATATACAAATCTGAAAGTTTGGAAGGACAGACTGAATTCATAGCAGACAAGGATGTCACGCTCAGCATGCTTGCAGGGAAGGAAAGACGTTAACAAAGGAGAGTCGAAGCCTCGTTCTCACTGCCCCAGCTGTGTTGCTACAGTGAGGTTTAATTTTCTTGCGCATTATGTATGCAGTTCTAGGAAAATCAGAACAACTGTCTCCAAATACTTTTATTTTTTTAGGATTGAAGGTGTGTGCCACCATGCCCAGCTTAAAGACGGTTCTTAGCTGCCATGTGGGTGCTGGGAATCGAACCCGAGACCTCTGCAAGAGCAAAATCTATTGACATGATGGGTCTACATATCCAGAATAAAGATTTTAGGAACTGATGTTCCTCCTCTAACTCTACCGAGAGTGACAAAGTCCCTACATGGTAGCTTTCTACTGCACCTCACCTTCAGAAACTGCCCCACAGAAACAGGAGATAGTTTGCAGAAGCGGGGTGATGGCTGCAGGTGACACAGTGAGCCCAGGGCAGCATCCACTGCGGCCCCCAGAGCGGCCCCTATCCGGACGTCCTGTGCATTTCTGGCTGTAAGAGGGGGCATGGTGGTGCCTGACATCCTGTCCTGCAGACTCAGGACCGCGTCCTGCGGGAGCCCTGTTCTTCTCCACTTATGAGTCCCTCCCCCCAGACTGGACTCATAGGACTCTGAGCTGATACCATTGAGATGTGGGACTTCCAGAACACCGTCCTAGGATACGACAGTCAGTAGACAAAGATGTTTACGATGCACGTGGGTTGTAACAGAAGATGAATCTCTAGCAAGGGATGGAGCCTCTAGTAACACAGTACAGGACCCTCTGCTCTGCACGATAGAAGGAAACTACTCCATAAGCCATCACTTTCCCTTTCACTGCATGTTTCTTTGTCACCTTTTAACTACTGGCTTGCAGCCCCATGCTCGGTGCTTGCCCACTATTTGCAGCAGCTTGTAGAAGAGGTGGCGCTCTGTGTCTTTGAACTGGAGTGTGGTGTGGTTCTTGATGGTACGCTCTAAGGGCAGATCTCTGGTGCTTGTTCCTCGGGACTCTGGGGCTCTGCCTCCTGCAGAGCTTGTTGCTGCACTTCAGGATGCCAGATGCCCTGACCTGCACGAACGTCTCTTTGCTGAACTTGAAGACAGGGAGAATCAGCTGTGGCTGAGACTCATAGTCACCTAGATCTGGGCCTGGACTCCAGGAGCCGAGGGGCGCCAAGCCAGTCCAGACCCAGCCACAGTTCCCAGCGTGGGGACTGTCCAAGGAACCTCGGTGCGTAGGAGCAGCCATTAGAGGTCGTGTGCACCAGCACAGTGCCCAGCACTGTGGAGCTGTGGTTTCATCATCATCCTGCACCCTGTCATGCCCTGGATGTCCTGATGGTCTCCACAGACAAGCGGGGTGATGGCTGCAGGGCGCCCCATGCCGCCAGGTGACACAGTGAGCCCAGGGCAGCATCCACTGCGGACTCCAGAGCGGTGCCTGTTGGGATGTCCTGTGCATTCCTGAGGTGGCATGGTGGTGCCTGACATCCTGTCCTGCAGACTCAGCACCACGTCCTGCAGGAGCCCCGGTCTTCTCCACTTACGAGTCTCTCCCGAGACAGTGGACTCCAAGGTCCCCATCCTCTTCCTGCCTGCAGATTCTGTACCCGGAAGCGCGCTCTTAGTTCCTGTCCGACTGCCAGGGCGTCTGTGCACTGTGTTCCCCCTCTCAACAGGTACAGCTGGGTCCAGAGGGATTCAGGTGTTTGTTTGTCTTTTTTAGACAGGGTCTCCCTATAGCCCCAAGTTGTCCCCGAACTCACTATGTAGATCAGGCTGTCCTGGAACTCACAAAAATCTGCCTGCCTCTGTCTCCCTAGTGCTGGGATTAAAAGGGTGCTCCACCACTCCAGGCAGTACTTAGTTTTGATCTCACTGGTAAAGGGTTTGATTTCCTGTGTCTCCTGGAATCGTTATTTCAATGTCTTTTACTTCCCCTTAGATTCGAATTGGCCTAAGGCATTGAAAATCAATCCTAGGATTCAGTTTCTGGGTTGTGAGCTGTTCCTCTAGTCCCACATTTTATTGCCTTGTTCTAACATCTCACGTATAATTTAACATGGCTATTGGCATTTCATCCTTATCCTGTAAAAAATCATCTGTTTGCCCCAAATTAACATTTTCAGAATTGTAACTTCTACTTTTGCAACCAGATAAGAGATCAGACTTTAAAAAGTACTTTATTAGTACTTTTAAAATTTTATGTGTATTTGTGTATTGCCTGCATGTATGTAAATGTAATGCTGGTGGAAGAGAGTGCCAGATGCCCTAGAAATGAAATTATGGATGGTTATTAGCCACCATGTTTGTGCTAGGAATCAAAGCCTGGTCCCCTGCAAGAGAAGCCACTGCTGTTAACCCCGGAACCATCTCTCCGGCCTCTAGAAGTCAGACTTTATGAATATACTTGACAGTAGGTTTCATAATGTGTGACAGAATTTGGGGGGTGGTTCTGCACACACTAACAAAGGACATGAAGGATGCTGATAGTGGCAGAAGGCAGATGGTGCAGACATGTCCACTGCTCTCAAAGTGAAGGTGTTTGGACAGGGATAGTAATGAGGATGGAACGGATAGAACACTTGGTGTCCCCTTCGTGTACATTGAATGGTAAATGTTTACAAACTGTCAAATCCGTCCCTATCTGCAAATTTATAATTTGGGGAATTTTGTCCTTATGAGAGAGACAATACTGCAGCCAAATGCAGGATGCTTGCAATAGGTGTTGAGTAGGACAGGTTCCATTTATAATTTGTTATCAGTCTTAGCGCTTTTGTTATTGTACTTAGATTGTTTGGGATTGAAGTTAAGAAGGTTGTACTTGGCCATCTCCCTTGATCAGAGTGTGCTCTGAGTCAGAAGGAAGAAAGCTCCCTGTCATTCCAAATCCCCAGCACAGATCACTCCAGCTTCTCACAGAGAAACACCAGGGTCGCCATCACATCAGATGTTCCTGTGAGTTTAAATCCACCTTCCATTTCTAAAGCCTTCTGACGATTGGCCCTTCTTAACTGAGGGTCATCTCAGGAGAATGCCCAGCCCAAGTGTACCATTCTCATTGTCAATGGCTTTTCCCCTTTCAATCAACTACAACTCTCTTCCTACTTCCTATGTGTTCAGGGCACTTGTAGAGTGAGGGTTAATGCGGCTGGAGACAAGGCACTGAGGTTAAGAGCACTGGGTCCTTATGCATAGGACTCAGGTTTGGTTCTCACCACTGACATGGTGGCTGACAATTGACCCTAACTCCAGTTTCAGGGGATTTGATGCCCTCTTCTGGCCTCTGTGGACATTGCATGACATCCTTGTACTTACATACATACAGACATACACACACAATAAAATAATAATACATAAATTCATTAATGAATAAATACAGGCTTTAGTTCTGTCTCCTCACAGAAGCACTTTCTCTTTACATTTGGTATAAATCAAGCTTTCTTCTTTTTTTTCTTCATCCTTTTAGCTTTTTTTGAGACAGGGTCTCCCTATAGCCCCAGCTAGCCTGGAACTCACTCTGCTGACCAGGCTGGCCTTGAACTCAGAGATCCTCCTGCCTCTGCCTCCCAAGAACTCGGATTAAAGGCATGCTCCTCCATGCCCGCCTTAAAGACGGTTCTTAGTTGCCATGTGGGTGCTGGGACTCATACCTGGGTCTTCTGTAAGAGCAGTCGGCACTCTTAACCACTGAGCCATCTCTGCAGCCCCTCAAGCTTTCATTTTATTTTCTCATATATTAATGGTTTGAGCTTTCAGTGTAGAAACATGCCACCAATGGGATGAACTCAAGGACATTGCTGTCTGTCATGCCAGTGATTTACTATGTGGCCTCGGGTACCATGCACAGTCTTATTGAGGCTTTTCATATTTCATTTAAAAGTCGGGATGATCACAGTCATGGCTACCAGCAAAGTTCTGTAAAAGTGCAAGGTGCAGGGCAGTAACTCTGGGGTGTTTGCAGGCAGCATAACTTCCCACCTCTGTATACTGCTTAGAGAGATGCTGGATGTTCAATACAAATTTCAAAGGACAATTTGGTAAATAGATTTGAAATAACACAAACCAGTTGAGCTTGATGGGTCTTGTGGCTGCTGATACCAATGCTGCAGGTTCATATGAACAGGGTCCCAGGAGCTTGTAGGCTTCATTTCCATTTGCATCCCCTCCCTGGCTCTTGGGATCTTTTCACCCCCTATTCCGCAATGTTCCCTGAGACCTTGGTGGGTGAAGCTGAGTCTAGGCAACCTGTCTGTGAAACCACACTCTGTAGACTCCTAATCTTCAGGGTATGGCCATTCAGGCCCTTTTGGAGTCCTGGTCTCTTATTGAATGGAGGAGCTTCTTTAATGAAGTAAAGAGGGAGTTAATGCCTTCTTGGGTCCTCCTCCTATGATGCTTTGTTATTGTATGTATCTCTGTGGTGGCGTAAGTCTTGAGGGTACACATTACCATAATTTAATAGTTTTATAATTACTATATATAATTTTACGATATATTAATATAATATTAATATATTACTTTTACTATATATAATAATTTACTAACATAATACTAAAAGTAATACAATAATACTAATAATAATCTCATAACAAAATAATTGATATAATAAATTAGTACTAAAATAAAAGTAATGATAGAAGAACTCAATGCAAAGGCAGAAAAATCAAGTTTTCTAAAAGAATTTTCTGGAATCCGTGTGTATGGGAGGAGGAAAAGGAGCATCAGGTGGAAGGAACTGGCAGGTGAAGTCGTCACTCTGAATTTGTCCCTCTGTAGAACACGATGGCGTTCAATGGTCCTGGGTCAAGACGTGGATCCATGTTCACTGTTGAAAGAAAATAAAACCTCATCTGGGCACAAACACGCTGGGATCATAGATTCATCTCAATGCAGATTAAATGGAATTTTACAAGGATTTCTTCAGACCTGGCCTTCACTCCATGACAGACTATATCCACGAAACTCTCAGCTAAAGGGAGCTCCTGCTGTCTGAACTTTTATCACAGGTGTTTGGTCACAAAACAAGAAAAGTCACTGCTATGTCTGCATTGGTGTATTTGGTTCGAATTGAAGCAGGATGTTGTGTTATTTGTACAGTATCCAGTAGGCAGAAAGTTTCAAATTTTATTTCTCATCTTGAACTTTGTAAGCAGAGATTCTTTCTCATGAGAGAAGAACACATGGAACAAGGTACAGAGAGAACACTAATGCATCTCTCAGCTCTCAGCAATGAAGTGCCCTCATGCAACAGAGGACAATGAACACAAAGGGCCACAAATGACCACAGTGTAGGGAAGAAGAGTCTGCAGAGTGTGGGTCGTTGGACAGGACTCTTACATTACACGCCAACCAACCAGCATCCAAGTACCAATGCAGGAAGAGGGGAGAGAAAGATTGTAAGAGCTCGGGGAAGAGGTGCATGACCTTGCACCCATTGTACAGGGGCCTTGGTGCCCACATGGCTCAAGCCGTACAGCAGTGTGAGTGGTCAGCAGAGGCTCTGGCCATAACTACCACTGCCTCGGTTAGATGAGGAAGCTTCCTTGGACTTGACCTCACTCATAGACTCTCCTATGGCAGCAGCAAGAGGTGAACCTTGTTTGGCTGACCCCAGGCTCCCATGTCCTCGTTTACCATCTCTCACTCTTCTCTCTGTGTATCAGTCAGTCTAGATTGTCAAACCCAAAAAGCTAAGAAGTGATTCGCTGACTGCAAGTCCACCTTAACATTTTACTTTCCCAAACCATTCCCCAGAATGGGCTTAGTCTTTCTTCCCCTCTAAAGGAATGTAATTCTAGGGTGCACTTTAACAGCAGTAATCTGTCTGTTCTGAACTCACAGCTCTGAGTGAGGACTCCTCTCTCACAAGACAGGAAAGATGGAAAAGGCAGAGGTCTCATTACCTCCTTGAAGATTTCGTTTTCTGTGTGTGAGTCGCAGGGGCTAGGGAGGCAGAGAAGACTCGGTGCAGTGCAGACTGACAGGCTGTGTGCTGTCATCCTAGGAGTTGAAGAACGACGTTTGATGTTGAGTAGCATGCCAAAAACGAGCCTCAAGAGATCAAGATTCGGCTCCATCAGCTGTTGTAAAGGACTGAAGGCAGAAAACAAGGTTATCGTGAGAAGTCGTTTCCACATAGACAGCTGAGGACATGTTCGGTAGACCATTTTTCAGTCCCTTCCCAAAAGAATGGAAGGATATGTCTGAAAAATATTGCCAAAAATATTCTCCTCATATCACCTCAGTGTATTGTACCTGGGCACACTTTTAATACAGAATTTAATACAAACACACAAACACATTTAACAATTTTGTGACATTTTAGAGGGTGTTCTATGAAAAGCATCCTGGGGGCTGGAGAGATAGCCTAGCGGTTAAGAGCGCCGACTGCTCTTGCAGAGGACCCGGGTTCAATCCCCAGCACCAACACGGCGGCTGAGAGCCGTCTGTAACTCCAATTCCAGGAGAACTCCAGTTCCAAAGGAATCTGAGACCCTCTTCTGACCTCCGCGGCATTGCACGACACGGGTGCACAGACCTACATGCAGACAGTACATTCATACACATACAAAAATAAATAAATAAATTAATTAAAAAAAAAAAAAAAGAAAAGCATCCTGATAAGACAAAACCTTCATCTTACAAAAGCTCCTTATATTCTTAAGGTGGCGATGCTGGGATGCTGGCTAATAACAAGAACACAAAGTTGAACTGCAATCTTAGAGCCCAGTGTAGGGACTCATGGGCCTGAAAACATTTCATTGAATTCAGTGGCAAGCTCCATTTGGTCTTGTCTCCTTTCTTGTCTGGTGGAGTACAAACTGGCAGATCACTCACAGCTGTCACCTATCCAAGTTGTAGATTTGTGAATTATGGCCCAGATTTCCATGGCGATAATAGCCTCCCGTGTGTGGGATTACAGACATGAACCGAAACACATGGCTGGGAAATGCATCTCTTTCAACTGACTCTACATGTGTTGCAAGCAAAAGAAACCTTTCAGTAATTATTTCCATGAGGAATGCATAATCCAAGCTAATGGATTTCTTTTTTTTTTTTTGTCTTTTTGAGACAGGGTCTCCCTTTAGTCCCAGCTGGCCTGGAGCTTGATATGTAGACCAGGCTGGCCTTGAACTACCAAGACCTGCCTGCCTCTGCCTCCCAAGTGCTGGGATTAAAGGTGTGTGCCACAATGCCTGGCAGTAAAGATGGTTCTTGGCCACCATGTGGGGGCTGGCAATCAAACACAGGTCATCTGCAAGAGCAGTCAGTGCTCTTAACCACTGAGCCATCTTTCCAGCCCAACTAATGGATTTCTAAGAATATATTATTTGTATTCTTCTTCATGGCCCTGAGTAATCAGTAATCAAGGAGTGAATAGTAATCAAGGAGATCATTACCTTAGGATCACCGAAATTTTCTGCTCCTCATTCTCATTATCAAGCACATCTAGCCGCTGATCATATAGACTAGTTGAAAGTAAGCTTTCTCGGACATATCGAAGAAAATCCTTACATAGATTAGGAGACATAGAAGTTACTGAGAGAACTTTTCATTGAAAGATTCAAATTGACCCCCATTCCCTTCACATCTCTGCAACATGTCACCTACATGGACTCTTGCTCAAAGTTTCCTGCTTGCAGAGGCTACAAGCAGACACTGGGGTTTTCTCCCCCTAATCTGGTATCAAAGAGACACAGTCTGGATAGTGGGGACTGAAGCCAGATCTCCTCTATGGTTCAGCTTCCTCTTCCTGGGCATTTAAGGCACAAAGCGAAAGGGCAGGAGGATACGGCATCCTAATCCTATCATTTGTTCATAAAAATGCACTTTTAGTGTCTTCTGAATTCTGTGTTTTTAAATCCTAGCAAGAGATAGCTCTGAAACAACTGAGTAGAACACACACACACACTCCATAGATCCACATACACCAACACACGCTTGTGCACATACAAACATGCACACAAGCGTGCGAGCGTGCATGTGCACACACACACACACACGTAGAAGAAGCAGTCAGAGCACATTTTGAATGAGTGCTGATCTTTCTTACCTTGAGCTTCCTTGGGATAAAACTCTCACACTGACATGTTGTATTCTATTCACTGTAAAAATTTACTCTCTAAACTTTTGGATGTTGGCCAAATCCCCAGTGACTAAAGCATGTTCTATACATCAATCCCTTGAGTTTGAACATATGCACCCTTTGCACAAAATGGCATCAGTCACACATTATAGCTTTCTCTACTTTGGGCCTCTGAATATCAGGGCAAGACACAGCCAAGTGAAGGCTTTTTTAGTGGTAGCCAGAAATAAAACAATTTACAGAGCTGATTGTTAAAGTCTCAGTGTCAAAAAACTGGATCCGCTGGAATTGGTGAAGCCCAGGCAGGCATGGAGCGCACAGCTGGAATCTCAGGACTCAGAAGGGTGAGGCAGAATGGCCTGAATTCAGAGGCTAGTGTGGGACACACACCACACTGTATCCAAAAATTACAGATGAGGAAACGGGAGGAAGCTGTACCTGTTTCTGTAAGAAAAACAAATACGGCAGAAAATCAAAGGATCACCTGGTGTGATGGGGCAGGCCTTTAATCCCAGCACTCTGGAGGCAGAGGCAGGCAGATCTCTGTGAGTTCAAGGCCAGCCTGGTCTACATAGTGAGTTACAGGCCAGCTGGGGCTAAAGAGAGACCCTGTCACAAAAGACCAGAAAACAAAAAAGAAAATCGAAGGATCATGCTTCCATTTGTCTCCCTCCATAGGTGAAGCTCTCTTAGTGTTAAGGAGTTCAGAAAATGCCCCTGGAAGCCCTCATGCCTAAAATTCAGTAAAAGTTCTTCCATTTTAAGATTTATTAGACTGAGGTGTGGTTGAAGCAGGCATGGTTCTAAGTACTGAGGAAGAAAATGGAGAAAGCAGAAAAAGCCAGTCTTTTTTTTTTTGGAGCCTCTAGAAAACATGCTTAGAGAAGATGGATGGATGGAGCCTCTAGAAAACAATGCTTAGAGAAGACGGATGGATGAGCCTCTAGAAAACAATGCTTAGAGAACGATGGATGGAGCCTCTAGAAAACAATGCTTAGAGAAGACGATGGATGGAGCCTCTAGAAAACAATGCTTAGAGAAGACGATGGATGGAGCCTCTAGAAACAATGCTTAGAGAAGACGGATGGATGGAGCCTCTAGAAAACAATGCTTAGAGAAGATGGATGGATGGAGCCTCTAGAAAACAATGCTTAGAGAAGACGGATGGATGGAGCCTCTAGAAAACAATGCTTAGAGAAGACGGATGGATGGAGCCTCTAGAAAACAATGCTTAGAGAAGACGGATGGATGGAGCCTCTAGAAAACAATGCTTAGAGAAGGGATGGATGGATGGATGGAGCCTCTAGAAAACAATGCTTAGAGAAGATGGATGGATGGAGCCTCTAGAAACAATGCTTAGAGAAGATGGATGGATGGAGCCTCTAGAAAACAATGCTTAGAGAAGATGGATGGATGGAGCCTCTAGAAAAAACATGCTTAGAGAAGATGGATGGATGGAGCCTCTAGAAAACAATGCTTAGAGAAGACGTGGATGGATGGAGCCTCTAGAAAACAATGCTTAGAGAAGATGGATGGATGGAGCCTCAGAAAAAATGCTTAGAGAAGATGGATGGATGGAGCCTCTAGAAAACAATGCTTAGAGAAGATGGATGGATGGAGCCTCTAGAAAACAATGCTTAGAGAAGATGGATGGATGGAGCCTCTAGAAAACAATGCTTAGAGAAGATGGATGGATGGAGCCTCTAGAAAACAATGCTTAGAGAAGACGGATGGATGGAGCCTCTAGAAAACAATGCTTACAGAAGATGGATGGATGGAGCCTCTAGAAAACAATGCTTAAGAAGAGGATGGATGGAGCCTCTAGAAAACAATGCTTAAGAAGAATGGATGGATGGAGCCTCTAAAAACAATGCTTAAGAAGAGGAGTGGATGGAGCCTCTAAAACAATGCTTAAGAAGATGGATGGATGGAGCTCTAGAAAAAATGCTTAGAGAAGATGGATGGATGGAGCCTCTAGAAAACAATGCTTAGGAAGATGGATGGATGGAGCCTCTAGAAAACATGCTTAGAGAGCGATGGATGGTGGAGCCTCTAGAAAACAATGCTTAAAGAAGATGGATGGATGGACCCTCTAGAAAACAATGCTTAGAGAGAGATGGATGGATGGAGCCTCTAGAAAACAATGCTTAAGAAGACGGATGGATGGAGCCTCTAGAAAACAATGCTTAGAGAAGATGGATGGATGGAGCCTCTAGAAAACAATGCTTAGGAAGATGGATGGATGGAGCCTCTAGAAAACAATGCTTAGAGAAGAGGATGGATGGAGCCTCTAAAAACAATGCTTAGAGAAGATGGATGGATGGAGCCTCTAGAAAACAATGCTTAGAGAGATGGATGGATGGAGCCTCTAGAAAACAATGCTTAGAGAGATGGATGGATGGAGCCTCTAGAAAACCTGATGCTTAGAGAAGATGGATGGATGGAGCCTCTAAAACTTGAAGAAACAAATGCTTAGAGACGATGGATTGATTGGATGAGACCTCTAGAAAACAATGCTTAGAGAGACGGATGGATGGAGCCTCTAGAAAACAAGCTTGAGAGAAAGAGGATGGATGGATGGATGTGTTGGTTGGATGGATGGATGGAGAACGGATGGATGGATGGATGGCCTCTAGAAAACAATGCTATAGATGAAGATATGGATGGATGGAGCCTCTAGAAACAATGCTTAGAGACGATGGATGGATGGAGCTTCTAGAAAACAATGCTTAGAAAGATGGATGGATGGAGCCTCTGAAAACAATGCTTAGAGAAGATGGATGGATGGAGCCTCTAGAAAAAATGCTTAGAGAAGATGGATCGATGNTATTTCATAATCTTGAGAAATTTTCTAGACAATGCAACCTATTCAGTCAGGAAAGATTCTGGAGCCAAAACCTATTATTTTACCTCCTTTTAGGCTGAGAACAATACTGGTCATAGAGCAGATGTGAAGTGAATGTTTGCACATGAATCTAGAGGTGGATAGAGATATCTTCCAAGTAGAGGGGTGCTTACTGCGCAGCAGACAGAGCAGTCTTTATCAATAAGTGGGGCAAGAACTTTCTTATTTCAATATTTTTTCAAAAAATATTGGGCCTTGCATGGTTGGTACACGACTTTAATCCCAGCGCTGGGGCAGAGCAGCCAGGTTCTCTGAGTTCATGTCTAGCCTGGACTACTTACTGAGTTCTAGGCCAGCTGGCTACCGGAAGACCCTGTCTCAAAAAAAAAAAAAGTTAATCTTGTTTCTTCATTGAAAAAGCACAGGAAAACTCTGCCTGGTGAAGAAAAGTTATACATTGCTTGCGTACCTTAGCTGATAATAAAAGTTAGATGAGCGAGCATAGATATTTGTTTTTATGGACATTGAGCTTAAATCAAACAAACAAAACATTGTGACTTTAGGGTTATGTTGAGAGCTGAGTATTTGGGCCTGCCATTTGCTGGCTGCCTGCACCCCCACTGGGAACAGCCAAGGGCATATTGGCAAGGGCTATCCTAGCTGACCAGAGGCTGAACTTGTGCCGGTCAGTCTCTGATACTCAGTCTCCAGTTGCATGTCTCTCTCTTAGGAGTTCTGCTTGGATGCTGCTTATACAATAACTTATGATAAAGGCAACTTCCTAGGTACATGCCTTTGTCTGAGAATTTCTGCTTGGGTGCTGCTAACACAGGCACATGTGATGTTTGAAACTACATGGTTCCCAGGAACTTTGTTATGTGTTCTATTTCTATAGTAAGATTTAACTGCTTTGAGACAAGTATAAAACTGAAATTCTGCAGTTGAAGTGCCTGGCTGTTCAGCAGCCGAGAGGCCCTCCTGATCCGAGCTCTTTCTGTGTCGTCTTTTTTCCTGCATCCCCTACCCTTCCCACTCAGGGTTTTGGACCCTGCAGCTGGACTGCTGCAGGGTTACAACCTTGAACTCTGTCAGTTCCTCCTGAGATTCCTCTGACAGTTACCTTTGAGTTGGTGCGAAGCTTCCTCAGGGCCAGGGCAGAACCACAGTTGGTAATCTTCCTCAGCATGCTGGGGGACAAAAACCCAGAAATCACTAAGATTCTTTCACAGTGGACAATGAACAACGTATTTCCATATCATTTCTATCTTTCTGAGAGGATGTGATTGGGAGAGGTATAAATGATATTCTATCCACAGGGTTTCTATGGGTTAATTTTTAAATATATTTTAAAAGCTATGTGTATGGGGCTGGAGAGATAGCCTAGCGTTAGAGCCACACGTCTTGCAGAGGACCCGGGTTCGATCCCCAGCACCCAATGGCGGCTAAGAACCGTCTGTAACTCCAATTCCAGGAGAACTCCAGTTCCAGGGGAATCCGAGACCCTCTTCTGACCTCGCGGCATTGCACGACACGGGTGCACAGACCTGCATGCAGACAGTACATTCATACACATACAAAAATAAATAAATAATAAAAAAAAATTAAAAAAAAAAAAAAGCTATGTGTATGATTAACTTTGCCTGCATGTATGTAAATCCACGTGTGCATTCAATGCCTGCAGAGGCCAACAGAAGGTGACTGATCCCCTGCCACTGGGGTTACAGATGTTTGTTAGTTGCCATGTGGGTGCTGGGAACTGAAGCTGGGTCTTTTCTAAGAGCAGCCAGTGCTCCTAACCACTGAGCATCTCTCCAGCCCAGTGGCAAGGTTTGGAGTCAACAGGGCTGATTTCAGTAAGTCCTGTTTCTTCCCGGTTACAAAGAGAACCCAGATTCTTTTCTTTCCTGTCTCAAGGAGCGTAGGTTTATTGAGCCATAATGCAAGAGCAATAAGACCAGAGAAGAAAATTACAGGAACAGAAGATATCAGATTACCACTATTGGCAGACAAAACGATATACATAAGAGATCCCAAAATTTTCACCCAGAAAACTACTAGAAATGTCTAGTACTTTTCAGTAAAATAGCAGGTTAAAAATTAGTTTACAGAAGTCTGGTAGCCTTTCCATATACCACTAACAAGGAAACTCCCTCCATTCACAGTCAACTCAAAAATATATGGGAAGAAATCTAACAAACATGTTAAAGATATCTACAGTGATAAATTTAGATCTTTAAAGAAAGGTAGAGGAAGACACGGGGAGGGAGGACCCCCATGGTCAGTAGATTCGTAGAATTAATATTGTGAAATGACCATCTTCTACCAAAGCAACCTATAGATTCTATCCCATGCCAATCAAAAATCCCCATGACATTCTTCACAGAGTCGATACAAAATCCTAAAATTCTATATGTGATCACAAAAGAAGACCCAGGTAGCCAAAGAAATCTCTGGTAAAAGAACAGTGCTGGGGGAGATCACATGTCAGACGTCAAACCACACTACAGAGCTATAAGAATAAAAACAGTATGTGCGTGTCATAGAAACACATGTAGATCAACAGAACACAACAGAAATCTCAATAATGAGTGTGTGGAACTTCAGCCACCCGATACTTCCTTCTGTGTTCACACACGATGGAGGAAAAACAGTACCTTCAATACATAGCAGTGACAAAGCTGGGTCACCACCTGAGAAGGATGAGACTGAACTTATCCTCCACCACTCAGAAAACTCAACTTTGAGTGACCAAAGACCTCAATATAAACCTGGTGGCCCATACCTTTAATCCTGGCACTTGGGAGGCAGAGGCATGCAGATCTCTGTGAGTTTGTGAGTTCAAGGCCAGCCTGGTCTACATAGTGAGTTCCAGGACAGGTGGAACTACAGGGAGACCCTGTCTAGAACAAAACAACCAGATCTCCATGCGTGTGGCACATCCTTTACTCCCACACTCAGAAAGGCAGAAGTGGTAGATCTCTTGGGTTCAAGCAGCCTGGTCTACACAGTGAATTCCAGGCCAGCTGGGGCTCAGGGAGACCCTGTCTCGAAAACACCAAAAAGACTCCTGAAACTCAAACTGCTAGAGGAATACAGGAAGTATCCTACTATATATAGGTAGGAAAGGACTTTCTTTTATTTATTTATTTTTTTTTCTTTTTTGGTCTTTTCGAGACAGGGTCTCTCTGTAGCCCCAGCTGTCCTGGAACTCACTCTGTAGACCAGGCTGGACTTGAACTCACAAAGATCCGCCTGCCTCTGCCTCCCGAGTGCTAGGATTAAAGGCGTGCGGCACCCAAAGGACTTTCTAAATCAGACACTAGCTGCTCAGACATTAAAGCCAACCATCCATAAGTGGGACCTCATTAAAATTAAAACTCTGTCAAAAGAAGAGCAAAGAAGTAAAAAAACATGGGTGGGAGAAAATCTTCACCTGCTACACATCAGACCAAGGATTACAAACCAGACTATTCAAAAAAAAAAACAAAACAAAACAAAACAACAACAACAACAAAAAACGCAAAGGAACAAGAAAACAAACGACCTAGTAAAAACATGGGCTGAGAACTTGGACAGAGTTGTCAAACAAAGAAATAAAAATGGATAAGAAACACCTTAAAATGCTCAACCACCTTAAGAATTACAGACATGCGGATCAAAACCACTTTAGGGTTCCTTACCCCAGGCAGACTGGCTAAGATCAAGAGAAAAAAAAGGACATCAAGTGCTGGCGAGGGTGTGGAGAAATAGAGTGCTTATGCGCAGATGGAGGGATGCGGACTCCTGCAAAACATTATGGAAAGCAGCGTGGAGACTCAAGAAACTAAGAATTAATCTACCATATTCCAAAGGACTCCTCCTACTGTAGAGATAGAGACCTGTCCATCCACCTTTGCTGCTGGTCTTTCCACGATAGCTAACAAATGGAAACAACCTAACTGTCTCTCAACTGATGAAATGTGGTCCATTTACCCAATGGGTTCTTACTCATTGGTAAGGAAATGAAATGATGAAATTTGCAGGTAAAAGGTGAACTAGAACTGTGTTGTACTAAGTGAAGTGCGCATACCACACAAAGAAAGTGACATGTTCTTCCTCATTTGTGGATTGTAACACCAATCCCTTATGTTTGAGCAGATATATATAAGATATCTTGAGCCACACACACCCAACCACCACACACACACACACACACCACCCAGACATGACATTCATACACATACAGAAATAATTAAAAAAAAGTGTAAACTCATGTTGAAAAATCACATACAATATGTGAACATTAGTGCATGTGTGCACATATGAAGGCCTATATACAAAGGAAAGAAGCGCAGACAGGAGAACTTCCCTTCTCAATACTGGTCAGTGAGTGGTCCGGGGACTCCCAAAACAGCACAGGGCATGGCCACAGCCCTTGATCACCTCCCAGAACTTGAAGATATCCCTGCTGTGAAGACCTTTCCTAATTCCGACCCAGGGCTTGAAACAATGGGGCAGGAGCCGGCTGGAAGCTTTTCTCCCTGAAGTAGCTCTCATATTTCTAGAGGATTCTATGACAAGATGTGAAGGGATAAAATCAACCAAGAGTCCAGCCCACCTCTAAATCCTGATGAGCATAACAGCTGGCATGGAAAACTACCTCTATGTGTCAGTAGTGACACTCTTATCTAGGGGTAACCAACATCGTCTATTTGACTTAAAGCCCTCTTAGTGCAAAGGAACACATGGGTAGCCCTGCAAATACAGAGAAATATCCATGGCTGGAGAGATCATAGCGCTAGTGAAATCCTACTGTTTGTCACAACTCTAGACAAATGAATTTCTTACCATACGCTATGTATCCTTATGTTTACAGACAAATGTTCCATACTCCACTAATCAAAGAAGGTTTTTTGGCAACAGATGGAGGCTGTTACCGAGCTCCACGACTGGTCACACACAGATCTATGTCTGGGAGATGGAGGCTGTTTGAGAGCTTAACAACTGGTCACAACAAGAATCTATGTCTGAGGATGGTCAGCTCTAAGTGACACATCCATCGGCATAGCCTTTCTGTGCCTAAGCTATACAACATAGCAGAACAGGGGTAGAAAGAATACTAATACAGTCATCAACTTTAGAGCAAATTTTCTTCATGCAACGGGTGTGATGTACACAGAAGGCTCCAACAGGCTAGGGTTCAGAGAAAGCAGGACTGTCGAGTGAGCATCCCTGGACAGGACTACTACATAAATCTCACCCACCCAAAGCTCAGGGACTATTGGGGAAATGGGGGCAGAAAGATTGTAGAGTCAGCATTGGTTCCAGAACATCAGGAAAGAGAGACTTTCAGACCACTGGAAACTTGTTCCTATGAACTTGCAACAATTCTCACAGTATGCACAAGTCCCCTGTCAACCTGATCAGACAAAAGCCCCGAACAGAATGGGGGAAATGGGCAGCAGGCCCCAAGCTAGCATGGAACTATTGGCAAATGATTATACTTGGGTGAGGGAGAGTAGATCTTTTTAAGTGATCTAAATAGGCAGAGTGGACTCCAGTGGATTAAAAGCTACAGTAAGACTAACAGAGAGGACAGATGCCTGATACTGGTGGACATTGGGCTATGGGACAGGGAGGAGGGAGGGGATGTTAATTTGATTAAGATGGAACATGAGGGCCAAACAATTATAAACATTAAAAAATGAAAACCATATGAAATAAGAAAATAAAATAAGTAATAAATCTTGTTCAGGGATTGGAAGATGGCTCAGTGTTCGAGACTGGCTGCTCTGCAGAGGACCTAGGTTTGGTTCTCAGAGAGCCACATGGTGGCTAATACTACACTCCAGTTCCGTGTGGGATGCAATGTCAAATTCTAGCCACTGTGAGCACTCTGCACACCGTGGTACACCTACATTCAGGAAAACACCTAAGCATATAATGATTTTTAAAGAATTTTATATCATTTTATAGTATTCAGGTATAATATGTAAAAATACATGCTATTACTAGCACTCTTAAAATATCACCCAATAGCAAGTTATTGTGCACCAGTTCACATGGAAATTAAAGGATTACTTAAAACCACCCCGTGAAAGACCGGTGTTGTATTTTAGATGCCTTCAGGCCCAAAGAGGCGATGGCAAAATACGTCTTTTCAATTTATAATAATAAGATCCCTGTGGGCTGGAGAGATGGCTGAATGGTCAAAAGCAATGGATCCTCTTACAGGGCATCTGGGTTTGATTCCCAGCACCTACGATGTGCTAACAACCACCTAAGATGCACCTACATGTGTGCTAACAAACCACCTAAGACTGGCAGTTCCAGGATCCATGAGTTCTTCTGGCCTCCAAGGCTTTGCAAAACACAGGTGTAGACATAACATTTATACACATAACATAAAAATAAAATTTAAAATGTAAAAAAAGTTCTTGAGAATTATTTTTCATTTTGAATATATGTGAATCTCATTATTAACAGTTCATGTAGAAACTAAAAATAGCTTGAAAAGAACTTACAGGTCTTCCTAACATTGGAAGTAACTTCTTGATAATATCATTCACTGTTTCCAGATTTGTTGCTGTCACATATAAAGGCATATAAAAATGAGGAAAAAAGTTACTATGAGGTGATACTGTGAAAGGACATGACTGCATAGCTATCGTCTGATCACCTTTCCCTCTCTACAAGCAAAGCTGGCTTTCAGGGAGAGTGAACACACATGTAGAGCACAAGACTTGACCACAGTGTTTTCTTTCTATTACATAACACGACCCTGTAAGACTGCCAGTCTAACATACTAACCCAAAAGATTTGCTGCAGTCAAAATATACCGTAAGGGGCTTGGGAGGACTGACTGAATTCACAGCAGCCATGGGCGCTGTGCTCAGCACTCTGAGTTCGCTTGCAAGGAGGAAGGAAAGGGTGCGAACAAAGGAGAGTGAAGCCCTTGCTTCTCGCTGGCCCAGCTGTGCTTCTACAGAGTAAGGTTTTATTTTGTTGCACACTGTGTATGCAGTTCTAGGAAAATCAGAATAACAACCGACTCCAAAATACTTTTTTTGGTTGGTGGTGGTGGTCTTTAGAGGCAAGGTCTCCCTTTAGTCACAGCTGGCCTGCTAGCTCACTGTAGACCAGGCAGCCTTGAACTCCAGAAATCCACCTGCCTCTGCCTCCGAGTGCTGGGATTCAAATAAATACTTTTTAAACAACCACTGTGAAAGGAGAATTCTCTCTGTCGTGTTTCATGGTCTCAGATTTTCCACTGCAGGACGTCTGTTGGCACTGATGGATCTAAATCCAGAATGAAAGATTTTAGGAACCCATGTTCCTCCAGTAACTCTGCCAAGAGTGACAAGGTCCTACAATAGTTTTCTACTGCACTCACCTTCAGAAAGTGCCCCACAGAAACAGGAGACCATTTACAGGAGATAACCTGAGAGGGAGTCAGAGGATTCTGAGCTGATACCACTGAGATGTCAGAATTCCAAAACATTGGCATAGAATAGGATAGTAAGTAGACAGACATGTTTACTACACATGTGGGTTGTAAAGAAGAGGATGGAGGGGTCCACCAAACTCTCCTTAGTAGTTGCTGTTATCCACTTTGTTTCTCAAGGAGTGGTCTCACTGGGAGGAAAACAGCCCCTCTAGAAAACAATGCTTAGAGAAGATGGATGGATGGAGCCTCTAGAAAACAATGCTTAGAGAAGATGGATGGATGGAGCCTCTAGAAAACAATGCTTAGAGAAGATGGATGGATGGAGCCTCTAGAAAACAATGCTTAGAGAAGATGGATGGATGGAGCCTCTAGAAAACAATGCTTAGAGAAGATGGATGGATGGAGTCTCTAGAAAACAATGCTTAGAGAAGATGGATGGAGCCTCTAGAAAACAATGCTTACAGAAGATGGATGAATGGAGCTTCTGCTCCATCCCTGACAATAACATTGAAACCAAGGTAAAGGGAAACGACTCCATAAGCCATCACTTTCCCTTCACTGCATTTTTCTTTATTATTTTTAAATACTGGGAATTAGTAATCACCTTGAAAGTTAATTGTGTATATATGTGTTTGTGAGTATCTGTGTTTGGAGAGCTGAGACTGAACCCCAGGACCCACTGAATGTGAAAGCAAATGTTCTACCAGCTAACTGCACCCACGGCCAAGTTAAAATATTTTATTTTTATTTTTATGTGTATGAGTGTATTGCCTACATATATGTAAGTGCACACGTATCATGCCTTTAATTGCTTAGCCATCTCTCCAGCCTGTTAATTGCATTTTTATGAATGAAGTCACCTTCCGCCATCTCTCCAGCCCCCATTAAATGCAATTTTATGAATGGAGTCACCTTCCACTTACTAATTTCACATTCTGTCAACCACAACCCAGGAATTAGGGAAAAGTGTCTCAGAATGCAACAGCAGAGCTCAGATCTTCTGCTACAATGTCTAGGAAGGTGCCAACATTAGACTGTAGCTCAGAAGTTCATTAGAAGTGAAACTTCTACAGTTGGCCAAATGGTTCAGCAGGTAAAGATGCTTGCTACACCAAGTATGACTTCCTCAGTTCAGTCCCTCGAACCTACGTGGTTTAAGGAGAACACTGACTCCTGTAAGTGCACCCTGAAACGATTTCAAGTGTGCAGAGTTGTGCATAAGCAAAACCCATTTTAAAATAAAATATTTCTGAAAGCATTTAGGAAAATGCTTTAATGTGACTGGTTCTCCACAGGAGCTCAACTATTACCTGACATGTAGCGACTGCAATAGTGCCCAGGAGTGAGGCCAATCTCAAGATAATCTAGCTGTTCAAATTATGTGGAAAATAAGTTGTTCTCATTATGGTCAGTGATGTAAAGGAGAGGTGCTGAAAGTAAACAAAACAGACGTCGCCCCAGGAGAGAAACGGAAAACCATGGTGGCTGGAGAAATGGCTCAGCAGTGAAGGGCACTGGATGCTCTTGCAGAGGACCTGGGTTCAGTTCCCAGCAACCCATGTAGGTTAACAACCATCCAAAACTCCAGTTCCATGGGATCCAATGTCGCCTTTTGACCTCTATGGAGTTTGCATGACATGGGTGCACTTACACACATGCAGTCAATACAGTAATACACATAAAGAAAAATTTAAATAGTAAACATTTTAAAAAACACAAATTTCATATTGAAAAATATATGAAAGAAAAAATTATACTGAACTGTCTGAACATTGTTGACATGGCTAACATTGTTGAGAGTGAGGACATGAGAGATGTTGGCCAGGGATCCAATCCCACAAAAGGTAAAGCTCCTTGCCTCTAAACCGGGATATCTGCAAGAAGAGAGGTGATAAGTCCCTGCTGTTGAATACCTGACATTAACATGGAAAGATGTATTGACACACACAATGCAAGTGTACAGATGGCCTCTGGAAGACCAGAGAGTGTTAACAGGTCCACTAACAAATAAAGCAATATATAGGTTTCCTTGAGTCAGCAAGACTCCTCCTTCAGCACCCGCTACACCTCACCTGCCTGGAAGATAACTGTGCAGCGAGGCAACCAGATGCCTGTATATCCCAAATCAATTGGCTATTGGCTCTCTCTGTGGAGGAATAACCATGGCTGATGCCACAAGCTTACATCCTCTACAGTTTATGAGATGTTATAAGCCACAGTAAGACCCCGTCATAGTTAACAGGAAAAAAAATGTAATTCATGATTAAACATACCATCCAAACATCTGTGGTCTATACCAAAGTAACCTCCATAACTATTAGTGCTGTTTAAGTTCCTATATATCTAATTGCTTTGGCTTCATTAGTAGGATCAAAGTTTATTCCTGGATAAACTGTTAACCCATGAAAAGAAACAGCCAGATTGACCGAGTCCAAGACAAAACTCACAGAGAAAATAGAACTGTTTTGCTTCTCATCCACCTGTTGCCGCTTTTCTAAGCCTAGGAACAAATCTGGGAAGAGGGGCTGGTAAAGTGTAAGGTTGTCCGATTGGGGTGAATGGTGGAACTACAGCAATATATCTGGACACTCACTTGATCACCTTGATTGAACTAAGAGGCCCCCCCCCGCTGGATGTGGGGCTTGTGGTTTGGGCAAACAGCCTGCAAATTGGTTTTACATGAGGATGCTTGTACACATAAATTATCACTTATTGCTAAAAATGGGGAAAAAAACTGAGAGAAAATGCAGGACAGTTAGGGCAGAATGCAAGATCTGATGGGTGGGGTGAGATGGGGGAAAGGGAAGGAAAATAATGCCTGAACTGAATTGGAAATGATTTATGAAATACACAGAACCATCAATAAAAAATAAAAAATAAAAAAAATAAAATAAAAGAAGTGTTCAAGCATCGCTAATAATTAAGGAAATGGCAATTAAAACCCTCGAGATATCATCTTCTCCAATAATACGGGTGAGAATCAGGGAAGACTATGATACCAAGTGCTGGAAGTGGTGGGGGACAAGGGGAACACCTCATCCATTTCTGTGGAATGTAAACTTGTACAGCCACTAGGAACGCAGTGTGGAGACCCTTAGTAAGACTCAAAATGAGCCTTGCCATCGCACCCCGTATACCACTCCTGGGTATATACTCACAAGACACATGTACATTAACTCAGAGATACATGCACAAGCTAGTTTCATGCAGCCTCTTACTTCACAATAGTCAAGAAGCTTGAACCAACCCAGGTGCCCCTCAACGCTGAGTGGATAGAGAAAATGTTTAACATGTATACAAGGGTTCTATGCAGCGGTAAAGAGTGCGATACATCATGTAATTTGTGCAGGTAATGGATGGAGCTAAAGACATTATGTTAAGTGAGTAACACAGTCCCAGAAAACAAACACGAATGGTGTCCCTCATATGTGGATGCAGCGCCAAAACCATATAAAATATTCTAGGTGAGAGGGATGGATGGCATAGAAAAGACAACCAAGAAAGACTGCATCACGAAAACTGACTTAAATGGTGAATCAGGAAGGGGAGAGGGTGGGTGAGGACACGGGTGTGTATTCGATTCATACATATTTAATTGATGTGAGTTCGCAAAGTATCCAGTTTTGCCCAGCACTCGTCTACAGGTCTACATGGTGTTTTAGGCACTTAGTAAAAGTAAATATGTATATTAAACAACATAGGTTACAGGCTCGGATAAGAAACGGTAATGCATGCGAGTTAAAGGGAGATATAAATAGCTGTTGTCCACATTGTTTTTCATAAAGACTGTATACAATAGCTTGTGGGAATTGGGCCATAAAAATTCTCAATTTTCCTTGTTTGTACGTGTCACCTTTGTAGCATTCTCTTTGCACCTTAAGATGACTTAATGTAAAAATATGAAGTTTCTTCCCAAGTTAACGCACATACAGTCACCAAAACAGCATGGGGAATTTGATAAATCGTGCTGATCCGAGGCAACCCTAGGTATGTATAATAAACGCTTCTGGAGACTCATGGGCCAAAAACAAAAACCTAAAAAAAGGGGGGATACAGATATTAATNGGAATTTGAAAATGGATCATGTAAAATTATCTGGGCTGCTGTGAACTCCTGTGTCCTTCACAGGACATGACCATTGCTTTCATGAACTCACTGTGGTATACGTTGGCTGCAAAGATCACATCAACATGAGACAGTATTCCAGCTGGAAGCACTACTTGGATTAAGTAGCTTCCCAAATAATAATAAAAGATGAGAATACATGAATATTGGAAGGGGATGTGTCTGGGTTGTATGGGGGCAGCTTTGGGTGGAGATGATCAAGATACATTTCATGTAAGAAACTGTCGAAGAATAAATAGTAGATTAAAATTTTGTAGACTGAAAACCTACCAACATCATCCACTGGGGCTAGGAACAATACTAAAAGTTGGTGAGTGGAGAAGTCTAAGAAAAAAACATGTTTTGATGTAATAATCACGGAACATTCCCTAAATTTGTCCAAGGACAAAAAATGACAGATTTATGTTAAGTAGAATGAAACATAGAAGCAATTCAAAGGAAAGCCTGATCTGACGCACCACTACCAAAACTCTGAAAGCCAAACTCAAGACGACCTGGGAGAACTTCAAAGATAAAAAGCTCCCAGGTGGGCATCTCTGTTAACTACTTACCACATAGCAGGACAAAGAAATACAATGGGTGTCTGTAAATACTGAATGAAAAATTGGAAGAATGCTCTAAAGTCAGAGAAAATGCCCTCAAGGATGAATGATAAAGAACATGTTTAAATAGCAAACACTGCAGAAGTTGACTGGCAACAGATCTGCCCTGTATTATTGGTGATTTTGAGACCTGGAGGCCACAGAGAGGAGGGTGCACTCCAGGATGGGGTGGGAATCAGAGAAATGTTTATGTGGAGTTATGAATTCTCTGGCTGGATGAATGCCAAAAGCTTGAAAGAAGCTTGAAGAGTTGTCGGAGGGCCGATATGACTTTGCTCTAATGCTTGGGCTTGGTAGAACCTGCAGAGTTTGCTAAGACTCCCCTTGATTGCTTATACTTGAACGTAAACACGAGAATTGTTAGACATATTATTGCTGAAACCCAATGTCACTATGTTCCCTGTTTACTTTTATGGCTAGGCCTGCTGAACCTTGGATTCTGTTCCTCTCCTGAAGCCTTCCTTACATCTAGCACGTACACATTGTGTAGCTTTCTGTAATTGTCCTTGGAAAAACCTCTGCAAACCTGTGAGAGATATAAAAGCTTAAGATTCAGAAATAAAACCTTGTCAGCCTTCCTTCGAGTTGGTCGTCCGTGTCCTACATCAGAGTGGTGGTCCAGGTCTCGGAACCTAGAGTTAGTTCCTCGCGGTTTATGTAAATTATATCTAAATAAAATCGCCTTTTCAAAAGTTACTCCGATCATCCATGAAAAGTTCTAAAGCTATGCATGTGTCACACCTGAAGTTAAGCAGGCAGAGGGAAGAGAACCTTCCCCACACAATGGGCTGGTCTTGTCACCCCGTCAACAACTAACAGGCTCGGGCCAACAGGAGAGGGCGTTCTCATGGCTGCACTGTCTTTCTCTTCTTTCAGTACCGTTTTGTGTAATCTACAAGTGCTGTGCAGATCAAAGTGCAGCACAGAGGAACAGCATGTTCAGTATCAACACCTCTTGGCTACTGAATTAACATTTCAAAAGTTAAGCATTATGCAATATTGACACTGAAAGTTTCTTTTTTCCACACAGTAGCATTTGAAACACACAATGATCCCTTCGGAGGTTCAGTGGAGTCAATTCCGATGTTCTGGCATAAGAAAAGGCTTTCAGGACCCTGAATCTACTCTCTAAATGCAACCTAGAGTGGATCTGGTGCTAAAACAGGCCATGTTGTGCTCCTGACAACCTTGGAAAAGGAATTGTAGTTATATTTTTATGCACTTGTACTTGTACACACAGACACTCCAATGTTAAATTTTTAAAGGTAGATTACTGAACTGGTTACATGAAAGGATGTCCCTATGCCTAGGAGCTATAAAAGCAGTTAAAGATGCAGTGTCGTGGTTAGGTAGCCGACTTTGAGAAGCAGGTTGACAAACCTGGAGAGAAAGAGAGGAACTAAAACAGCACAACACCAGATGGTAAGGTGCTACCAGCCAGGAGGATCTGGGCATGTATGTTACGCACTGTAGTATTTTGTTTGGAATTTGTTTATAATGATCCTCTGTATTTATGAATGAATAAAAATTCAAGATAGATCAGCAGTGGTAGAAACAACAATAACTGCATGTGTGAGCAATGAGAACTGGGGAAAAGCTTAATTCCAGTAAGAAGGATTTGGTTGGTAGTTTACATTGTCACAACAGCCCTCCTCAGTTCATGGTCATGAAATGTTTCTTCTAAGCTTAGCACCTGCAGCTAACACAGATTACCTTGTATTGCTTAGTACTCTTTACACATGCAGCAACATGTATGTATCCTGACACATACGCATACATTTTACACACGGTGCTCTCTCTATTCTCAGTCTCTTTCTGTCTTCTCTTCCTTTCTGTCTCCCTACCCTCCCTTCACTCTCCCTTTCCTCCCCATCTCCTCTCTCTCCTGTACACAGGAGCTTGAAATGCCATCTTGGATCTTATATATACATACACGGGCACAGCTCAGGACGTTCTCAGGGAATATCTCCACTGTAATGCTCTTCCTGTCGCCCTTCTCCTTGGCTTGATTAATGCAGCTGGTCAAGTTAAATAAAAAACAAAAATGTAAAATAAGTTAGAAAGTAGCTTATTTTCAAGTTAAACTTTGTTGTTAATATTTCCATCTACGTTTTTAAAATATTTTTTATTTTTTATTTTATGCATATGAGTGTAATTGGTCCTGCAACTGTAAATGCACCTGCGTCATGTATTGCCTATAAAATCCAAAGTAAGTGTCAGATCCCCTGGAACTGGAATCACAGAGATGGGTGGCAGCTGGCATGTGGGTGCTGGGAACTGAACCCCGGTACTCTGCAGGAGCAGACATGTTTTCTTAACCCTGAGCCATCTCTCCAGCCCCAATGTTATTTTTTTAATGGAAACATATAAACTTAGAAATAGGAATTACACATTGGGAAATATGGAAAAGTACTTCAGAAAATAAGTCAGGATCCTGTAGACAGAAGCCTGCCCTGAAAAGTGAGATTAGGAAGCAGATCCAGCCCTCAAAATGGTTTCCCTGCATGAGAGAGGCCAGCACCTTGGGATCAAGGAGAGGAAGGAGGCAGCATTTGCTTTGAATGTGTGCAGTCCAGTGGCCTGCACTGATGGAGTCCAGGCTCTGTCTGGAGGATGTTGTCTGATCCAACAGAGAGGCTGGGAGGGGGACATGGAGAGAATGGCAGCCCAGCTTCCTCAGAAATAAACAGCTATGTGTGTCAGCTAGAGACCTTAGAGCACGCCAGGGACAGCCACACAAGGGTGCACTCGAAGACAGCTTAACTATTTCTAGTAACAAAGGGGGCACAGCTGGAGTCACGGATTGCAGAGCACTGTTTTTCACTAAAGAATGAAAATATGAACATTGGAAAATACCTCTGAAGGAGAGAACATCCACTGATCCTTTTGTTCTGAAGAACTGTAATGTAAAAAGGAAGTTAGACTCTATCAGACTGGTATGCTCCAGTCAACATCCCTAATAAGAATGCTAGAAGCCCATGGTTGCCATGCGTGTCCAGGAGGAGTAGCAGGCTGCTCTTATCTGGGCTTCTTCACAGAGAGGGGGAGCAGACAGCCAAATGGAAGGAAGCAGGTTGGGAACTAGAGACATGACTGTAACTACTGAGAGACACTGTGTGATCGTGGGTGGGGAAGGTACTGCTCTGAGCTTTGGCTTCTAATGCATAAATAAAGGGTTAATGAAGCTGCGCCAGTGTTCTTACAGCTTGAGGGGCTGTTCACATAAAGGGTCCCATTATTCATAGTACATCACAAGTAAGGGTTTCCTGTTTGGACAGAATATTCATGGATAGAATGAAGGTGATCTTTTTAGAAAAAAAAAACTCATGCTTTCTTTTCCATTAGAAATTGTAGAACTGCAACATGATAAATGATTCCTAGAAATCTCATCCTGTAGTCTCTAGTACTTTGTCAATAATTTCAACTTACCTGCTTACCTGGTGCTAATCTCACAGTAGCATTTAAAAAGCTAATTTAAAATTATTTAGCTATCATTTTAAAATTGCACTAAATTCAATTAGTGTGACCACTGGTGCATGTGTTACTGTCACAGTATCACATAAACTCCAACGTGATTTTGTTCAAGTTCGTTTTCCTTATCAAAACTTAGCCCTCAGCTCATTCCCGATCCCCGGTTTACACTCCATACTACAGTTTCCAGGTGAAGTAAGTGTCTGCACCTGTTGAAATCTTGGTCCACGCTACTGAGAATATTTATGCACAGTCTTTTCATCTGGAAGCTTTCATGAGTCCATACTCAGTAATCCAATGCCTGAGTCACATGGAATTCTGTTTAACATTCTGTGGGATCCAAGACTTCTTTTATCCAAGGACTGGGAATTTGATGTTTCTACACAAAGTACACTCCCACTTCCAATGTGGATTCTGACTAGGACCTGTGTCTTCAGAAATGTGAACCAGCTCTATGGCCCTCAACCTACACAGATACAGGAACTACTTCTAATTGCACCACATTACAAAAGTGATACAGGAAACATCAATGTACTTGTTAACAGGCATTGTTAGGAATGATAGCTGAGTCCATTCTGTGAAGGTGGCTGAGGCTGGGCAGGGAGTGTGTGCTAGCCTATGCACGATCAGGTACAGACAGAGTCCTGTGTTTTAAAATGTTCTGGGAAAATTGTTTACATTTTCCATGTGTACTAGGCAGTATGAAGTTGATCCCATATGTTCACAACCAGCTCATGTCCACACCCAGCCCAGTGGCAGGTCTTACCGAAAGGTAGCCACGAAATTCTCCATAGGCCAAAACAGGAGAATGGACTTCTCGGCATCCCTGTGGCTGTCCTCTACTACGTCCAAATAGTCAGCCATCCACAGGTCACTCAGTGGGACGACATGTTTTATCTTAAAGTGTTTCTTTCGCCTGAAAAGGTAATCAAGCAGTATTGCTGTTTACTTTGTTATGACTTTTCAATCCATATCTATGTGTGAACATATGACACGTGTGTGGGTGCCCTTGAAGCCTAGCAGAGAGTGTCTGTCCCTTACACGTGGAGTTATAAGCACCTGTGAGCAGACAGAGTGGGTGCTGAGAACCAAACTCCTAGTCTGCTCTGCAAAGGGCAGCAATACGGTTTAAACAACTGAGCCATCTCTCAGCCCGAGTTTAGTTTTAATGTGGGAGAAACGAGCATGCAGAAACCAATTCCTCCTTCCCAGAAACAGGGCAGCCTTCATCTGTATCCCCCCAGGTAGATATCCTCAAAAGAGCAGGTGGGGCTCAACAAAGCCCGACTATGGAAGCCTATCCCAGGTATGCACTGAACACAATGTTTTAGGGCCCAAACCACCTGTGGACTCTCTGGTCTATCTCTGAGTGTTGATTGTTGAGTATTTCCATGCTATTTGTCTTAAAGACGTAACACTTTAGTAATGCACATGTATTCACCTAAAAACATGCTAACCCCAAGACCTCTGAGCATCAAGGCTTCCTCTATAAAACAATGCAAAAGATTCGGCCTCATAGGGTCTAAGGATGAGACAGGCTGAGGTGCGCAGTTGCTCGGTGTAACAGCACTATGGTTATGGGCCCCAATGAATCATAGTGATGGCCATGTCACTCTGATTAGATGAATTTACCAAGCTAGTTCTTCTTAAATGGCTACTTTTGGCATGGCGAGGCTAAGTGCCACATGAGAAACAAACAAACTTCCTTCTCTCTAGTGACTGAAAAGCTAGTGAAGAGATGGACGGGTGTAGGAATGAAACTTTGCGTGGCTTGAGGCAAGAACTTGTAAGACCTGTCCCTAAAACCTCTGGAGGGTTATCTGATATCTCTGTAGGCATTCAATTGCCTCTATGAGTTATCTGTAGGTTTTGGATATTACAATGATTCTTGATTCGCCTTATCTCTGCAAAGTTCCGGACCCAGATGGCACCTTCCCTTGAGGCACTGAGCAAATTTGCACACCTCTAGTTATCTGTTTCACAAACAGGAGCTATGCAGCCCCCAGTTAGAGCACAAGGTGGGCTTGCCCCTAGACTTCCACCGGCCCCCCCTCCTGCTCAGAGCACAGAATTTTTTGGTATATAAGCATACAGCTGGCATAAATAGAGACTCTATTCTCCCGGGCTTTCTCTGAGTCTGTGTCTGTATGTCTTTATCTTTTCCTGTCTTTCTATTCTGTCAGGTAACTCTCTCATGGTCCCCTCCCCCCTCTTTGCCAGAACTAAGCCAAGAGATTGTCTGCCTGCAGGCAGGAGACAGCCTCGAGAAATGCAAGGAGGGAAGAACAACATGTGGATGCCAGCCACGCACATGACTAAAGGACTATTCGGACGATTATTAAACTCCGACACCAGGGCTGTCAATTCAATCCATCTACTTGCCCTCAGACACTAAGCAACCACCATTTTCAAGACTGGGAATCTGTGGTGACTATATTCCTGGTTGAGGGGAATGTGTACCCAGTTGTGTGTCTCCAAGATGTATTCCAAATATGTTTTCTGTGTCTTTTAAGTTACCTGGGACTTCTGAAGTGGATCATGAGGAATATTGTCCATTGATGAGCAGGAATAGTGTCACCCTAACTGGTTTCCCTGATTTACTGCTGCCGTCCTCTAATCCATTACTTAATTGGCCAGAACAAAACACCTTAAAATGTTTGCTTGATCTGGTTACTACCCTACTTAAATATCTTCAGTCCAATATCTCAGTCCATTATAATGACTTATGGAACTTCTGTGTGACTAAGTGCCACCTGACAACAATGAAACCTTTTTGTCAAAAACCTTGCAATTCAAATCTTAAAACTAACTACGGGAAAAGATTTGTATGTTCCAACAGGTCAAAATGTCACCAACTTAATGGCTGAGAAAGAAAAGATACAGCTTTGCATTGAGTAGGATGTACCAGAAAGTGCCAACAGAAAGGTTGACCCATCTGAACATTGAAAGGAAGAAAAGCCTCAGATTGCTACAAACATCAAACCCCTCTGTGGATCCTACTTGTAACAACTATTTATGAGTCCTAACGAAACTTACCTTCTAGGTGCCGCAAAGGTTTTAATATGAGAGACTTTCTTACCCCCCCATAGAACAAGGAGAAATATGATGACGATGATGATAATGATGAGGTCGTTCTCCAACTATAAATTGGAGACAACTATTATAGAGGTAATCTCTTATAAAATCGGTAAAACTGCCTTATTTAATTGACTAATAGACATAGGAACTGTGAAAAGGAATATTCTCTATTCAGAACCAAATACAATACTAAAGTCTCCGTAAGCTATGCACTTAAGCAAAATATATTAATACAGGAGCTCATTAGTAGGATCAAAAGGTTATTCCTGGATAAACTGTCAGCCCATGAAAGGAAACAGCCAGAATTGACCAGAGTCCAAGACAACAGCTCCAGAGAAAGTAGACTGTTTTGCTTCTCATCCACCTGTGCTGCTTTTCTAAGCCTAGGGAACAATCTGTGGAAGAGGGGGCATGGTAGAATGTAAGGGTTGCGATTGGGGTGAATGGTGAAACTACCAGTAAGTAATATTCATTCATTCCAATATCTTGAGCTGATACATACAGCAGGCTTGGCATGAAGTACTGGAAATAGTGCACTGAAGAAAACGGACCCAGTCTCATCCCTGATACATTAATATGCAATGTGCACACAAGACCAGCCTTGGCCCTTAGGGTTGTCCAACTTGATGGCCATGGAGTGGTCTCAGTGTTTGGAAACAACACAATCCAGCTGTGCCTGACTAGGATAGTCTGTGTCCATGAACTTAGCCTGATGTCTGTGAACTTTCTTCTCTGAGATCATCCAGGGCTCTGAGGATTCCTGGGCTCCAGAGTCAACTAATGAGTAGAAAATGTGCCAAAGATCACAGCTGTTGCGACACTGCCTATAAACGTCTCAACGGCAAGTGCAATGTGGTTCTCATACCATATTCATGTGGGATACCATAGTCATATGTGTTCTAATTCTTTAGCATCTGACATGTTATTATGAAAGCCAAGTTTAGAACATTTATAAATCAGTTACTTCTTCTGGTTAGAAAAAAAATAATTTCTCACAGCCAGCAATATCCAACTTCTTTGAATATCTAATGTAAGTTACTTAGTCTGCACTAAGATGTTTCAGAATGGACTGTTGCTATTTATCATGTAGTCAAACATTAATGAGGATAAGAAAACATAGTGTATGACATACTTCCTCATAATTTTTGTTTATTTCTTTTTATGTGTCTGGAGTGTTTTTCCCCGCATCTAAATGCACCTATATCATGCAGTGCCAATGGACACCAGAAGAAGGCAGATTCCTCTGGAACTGGGGCTATTATGGCTGTTAGCCACCACGTGGGTGCAGGGAACTGGACCTAGGTTCTCTGCAAGAGCAGGGAGGACTCAGCCTCTGAGCCATCTCTGCAGCACCTACCAGAAATTCTTATGTCAGGAATATGAGTGTAGTCATTACCACACTGCTATGTAATTATGTTACCAAGTATCTACATGGCTTGGATTTTTTTCTCCTGTAATATGTCTCCTTCTAGAAAGGTACAGAATTTTTTATTTCCTTTTTTTATTTCAAATCTCATCTTTTTCATAAATCAATGAAAACTGCAGAATTCCAAATAATGCTATGTCATTTTTCTAACTAGGACAGAAAGCAGATGTAGATGAAGGGCCTGAGGGTTCTTATGTGACATGACCTTGGGTGGTGGGTATGGGCATGTCTAGTCTGAGCCTAGGTGTGCGTGAGCTAACATTTCCAGCCAGCGTGTCCCAGAGGCACAAGTGAGAGTCCCAGGAGCTCTCTGGCCACCCCTGAAATTGGGGTGTGATGACAGAGGCACAAGTGAGAGTCCCAGGAGCTCTCTGGCCACCCCAGAAATTGGGGTGTGATGACAGAGGCACAAGTGAGAGTCCCAGGAGCTCTGTGGCCACCCCAGGAATTGGGGTGTGATGACACAAAGGTCTGGGGTTGGTCCCTGGGAGGAGCTGCCATGCTGCCTATAAAGCGATCTGCTGCACTGGAATAAAGCGCCGTTCCGCGTTTGGACTCACACCCTGCCGTGTGTCCCGCTGCTGTGCTTTCCTGTGTGTGCTGTGGCCTGGCCTCCTGTCGAAATGGCCACTTACTTCAACTGCCGCCCCCAAACACGGAGCTCGATGAAATCCTGGAGAAATGCGGGCATGCGAAGCCCACAGTCCTGCTCCTCGCTATTCACTTTTCTCTCTCCTTCTTAGTTTCTCTTTGTGTAAACATGGAGCTGGCTCTCCCAGTTGGTTGGCGGGCTAAGGGCTGGTGAACTGAGGACACATGGTTTCACACACGTGGAGGGAACCAGCAGTTTCCTGGCCGGGTTTATGAAACCATCAGCTTAGGTGGGGGCCGCAGAAGCTGGCAGTTCCCTCGCCTGGCTAGCCACAGGGCTGTCCATTAAGCCTTCAGCTTGTGTGAAGGCCTGGTGGGGTCCAGGAGTTATCAGCTCCCATCCATGTGGTTTGCCCACAGAGCCACCAGCTTGCATGGGTGGCTGTGGGAAACCAGCAGTTTCCCAGCCGAGTTTGAACATGAAGCCTGTCAGTTTCATGGCTGGGTGCATGTTGTTCCCTTGCTGGGGGCGGGGGTGCTATGATTGGCTCTGGGAACTGATGTCATTTGGTTTATAAAAACAGGCTATAGCAAGGAGTAAATTTGAATTTCCCAGTAACATCATCACGGAATTCCCAGCCGTCATTTTTATTAATTGCTGCGTCCATACAGGCCAAGGTAGGCCTGCATTTCGTTCTGGTGACCAGTGGGTTAGAAAGAGGTCCCCATGCGGACCACCAATCTGGGTAGCTGGTGTTGTGAGTGGACATAGGCTGAAGATAGGCCAACAGCCATCAGCCTGGAAATTCCTGTCCAAGGTTCAGCAGTCTCTGGGCAGGTGGGAAGTTACAGCCAAGAGTGGAACACGTGTCTCGTGGGTCCAGGTACTTCCTGAGTTGGAAGTACCACCCAGGCCGGGCTATGGGAAGTAGCCGCCTGGTCTGCAGCTGCTGGCAGGTGGTGTGTCCCTCTCCCCTTAGCAGGGCCACGTGGTCCCTGTTTGGCACAAAGGAAAGCTTCCTGCAGTCCAGTAAGCAATGCGTCCTGTCTTGATCTTCCTGTACTGGTCTCCATGATACAGCCTGGGTAGTCCAACAATGGCAGTCTATACTCTGAAGAGGCTTAAACAAACCCCAGTCCACAGTTGGATGTCTCAGCAGTCCTCATCTGGCACTGAAGGTTTGGAGAATTCTTGGAGAGACATGACTCTTCAGTCCATATTGAAAGGTTGAAAAGCTGTGTCTCATGTCTTTGAAGGATGGCAAAAGCAATGGCAGCCACAGGGTAACTGCACTTGCCAGTAAGACAGGCAAAGCAACTGTGTTCTTTTTTTTAATTAAATTAAATTAAATGTAAGCAAACCAATTTTTTGGGGGGGTAGTTTTGAGACAGGGTCTTCCTTTAGTCTCAGCTATCCTGAAGCTTGCTCTGTAGACCAGGCTGGCCTCAAACTCACAGAGATCTGCCTGCCTCTGCCTCCCAAGTGCTAGGATTAAAGGCATGTACCACCACTCCTGGCTAAACAAACCAATTTAAACAAACCAATACTGTAGATAAAATACTTGAGAGACAACAACAAATGAATCCTAAACCCAATACACAGAGCAGAAATCAATGAAATAGAAACAAAGAAAACAATACAAAGAATCAATGAATCCAAAAGCTGGTTCTTTGAAAGGATAAACAAGATAGATAGACCCCCCCCAGGCCACTTAACCAAAAGAAAGAGCAACTCCAAATCAATTGTATTTGTGATGAAAAGGGAAACATCACAGCAGACAGAGAAAAGATCCACATAATCATATGAGAATATTGCAAAAACCTATACTCTACTAAGAGAAATGGATGAATATCTGAAATCCTAGAATTCACCAAGGCTTAACCAAGAAGAGCTTGACAGCTTAAGCAGACCCATCCATAACAGATGAGGAAACTGAAAATTTAAGAAACCTCTCAACTAAAACTTTATAGTGAATGGGCATTATGTTAGGGAAAGAAAACTCCAATCATTTAGTCATAGTTTAAACAGAATTATATGTAAACCCAAATCATCTCTCTACAATTTTTATTGCCCTACACATTCCACTTATTTTCTATGCTCTACAAGTCCCTTCCTAATATATATATATAGGAAGGGACTTGTAGAGTCCCTTCCTATATATATATATATGAACCTTCCCGACAAAATGGGCTGGTCTTGTCACCCCGTCAACAACTAACCGGTTTGGGCCAACAGGAGAGGGCGTTCTCATGGCTTCACTGTCTTTCTCTTCTTTCAGTACCGTTTTGTGTAATCTACAAGTGCTGTGCAGATCAAAGTGCAGCACAGAGGAATAGCGTGTTCAGTATCAACATCTCTTGGCTACTGAATTAACATTTCAAAAGTTAAGCATTAAGCAATATTGACACTGAAAGTTTCTTTTTTCCACACAGTAGCATTTGAAACACACAATGATCCCTTCGGAGGTTCAGTGGAGTCAATTCCGATGTTCTGGCATAAGAAAAGGCTTTCAGAACCCTGAATCTACTCTCTAAATGCAACCTAGAGTGGATCTGGTGCTAAAACAGGCCATGTTGTGCTCCTGACAACCTTGGAAAAGGAATTGTAATTATATTTTTTTGTATGTGTATAAATGTTCTGTCTGCATGCAAGTTTGTGCACTCGTGTTGTGCAATGCTGAAGAGGTCAGAAGAGGGTGTCGGATTCCCCTGGAACTGGAGTTCTCCTGGAATTGGAGTTTCAGATGGTTCTCAGCCACCATGTGGGTGCTGGGGATCAAACCCGGGTCCTCTGTAAGAGCGTCGGTGCTCTTAACCGCTAGGCTATCTCTCCAGCCCCTGTAATTATATTTTTATGCACGTTAAGAATATAACCAAGTGGACAATCTATCGTGTGTGAGAACCATGCACACATGTAAACACATGCACGAGGTGCACACGTACATGTGTGTTGGCATGTACTTGCACATACAGACACTCCAATGTTAAATTTTTAAAGGTAGATTACTGAACTGGTTACATGAAAGGATGTCCCTATGTCTAGGAGCTATAACAGCGGTTAAAGATGCAGCGTCGTGGTTAGGTAGCCGACTTTGAGAAGCAGGTTGACAAACCTGGAGAGAAAGAGAGGAACTGAAACAGCACAACACCAGATGGTAAGGTGCTACCAGCCAGGAGGATCTGGGCATGTATGCTACGCATTGTAGTATTTTGTTTGAAATTTGTTTATAATGATCCTCTATATTTATGAATGAATAAAAATTCAAAATAGATCAGCAGTGGTAGAAACAACAATAACTGCATGTGTGAGCAATGAGAACTGGGGAGAAGCTTAATTCCAGTAAGAAGGATTTGGTTGGTAGTTTACATTGTCACAACAGCCCTCCTCAGTTCATGGTCATGAAATGTTTCTTCTAAGCTTAGCACCTGCAGCTAACACAGATTACCTTGTATTGCTTAGTACTCTTTACACATGCAGCAACATGTATGTATCCTGACACATACGCATACATTTTACACACGGTGCTCTCTCTATTCTCAGTCTCTTTCTGTCTTCTCTTCCTGTCTCCCTACCCTCCCTTCACTCTCCCTTTCCTCCCCATTTCCTCTCTCTCCTGTACACAGGAGCTTGAAATGCCATTTTGGATCTTATATATACATACACGGGCACAGCTCAGGATGTTCTCAGGGAATATCTCCAGTGTAATGATCTTCCTGTCGCCCTTCTCCTTGGCTTGATTAATGCAGCTGGTCAAGTTCAATAAAAACACAAAAATGTAAAATAAGTTAGAGAGTAGCTTATTTTCTTTTCTTTTCTTTTTTAATTTTGTTTCTTTTTTCCTTTTTTTAATATTTTTAATTTTACAAATTCAGTTGCTTAAAAATAAATTTAGAGTGTCATGTGTAGTTTTGATGACTGAAATGGAAAGCTTTAAAAATAATCTTACACCAAGGAAAATATTTTATTAAAGTATAGATTACCAGTTTTTAAAAAATACACAGGAAAAGACAAACATACAAAGGCAGTATCATACAACTGACTTCTAAACTCAGTACTTTTGAAATATGAAACAATGATCACTACTCCTAAGTCAGTTTATTGACACAAATTGATTTTTAAGTTGCTCTACAACTCTTCAATTTTGTTACTGAGTTTTTCAGCTTTATCACATATACTTTAAAAAAGTGTATTTACTGCTCAAAGTAGTAGTTATTTCTGGGAATTAATGATGGCAACTATAGACAGCTTCCTTAACTCACAACAATTCAATATAGTTTCTGCTGTGGATATAGTTACCATTTGGGGTTTTCTACACTAAGACCCACATATTTAAAGGAAACATTTATAGGACAGTTGAGGATTAAGAGCAGGAGAACTAAGAAAAGACATGTTATCTTTCACCCCAGATCTGCTAAAAAAGACTCACTTTTCTCTAGAGAAGCAGCTCTGTAAGACCACACTTGGCTCTATTTTCTATTTCCTTTTCTGAAGAATGTCAGTCTTTACTGACTTGCACAACCAAATAAATAGTTAACTTTAAACTACATTATACCTGAACTACTGAAATAAATTATTCTTTTAAGTGGTTTAGCAGCCTTGTTTCTGGAAAAGCAATAAAATCCACTTTGTTCCCAAATTACAGTGTTGACTCAGAGACTTGACTGTAAAATACCTAGCTATCTTCTATCCCCAATCAGGCATGAAGGTGGACCCTCATGAACTCTGTAATATAATAAATGCAAAACCACATAATACTAAGCCAGAAAAAACAAAAATGTCCATATATATAGGTTGGGAAGGGACTTGTAGAGCATAGAAAATAAGTGGAATGTGTAGGGCAATAAAAACAGATGGGGTTTACATATAATTCTGTTTAAACTATGACTAAATGATTGGAGTTTTCTTTCCCTAACATAATGCCCATTCACTATAAAGTGGTCCTAGTTTCTTTTAAAAAATCTCCTGTTTCCTTGGATTTATCTACTGTACCCTCGTTGTACTGCTATTAACTTATAAGCTGGGCCTGCCCAGCCTGCCTATAAAGCCTTTCTCAGAAATATACCAAGTGCATTAAACAGAAGCATTCTTTAGAATTCTGCACTTCAAGATAGCCTATGAAGAACCAGTAATTAATTTGTCCTCCAAAGTAAATACTCCTTATTTCACATTATCACAGAAACAGTGCAGTTCACTACTCCTTCCTTACAGGAAACACAGTAACTGTAACAGTTTTGTTTAGCTGTAAAAAAACATTTCAATACTTATTAATTCCAAAGATCCGAACAACATGCAGTTGTGGCATTTGGGGAATAAGTACACTCAGGAGAGAAGATGTGTTTAGGATGAAGTGAGTTGGATCATACTTCGTATAGAAGCTTGCCAGAAAATATAATATTATTGTAGAAATTGTAAAAAATTTCCATGAAGATGTGAACTGTACTCCATAATCCAGCTGTTCCCAGTGAGTTAGGAGCCTTGCTTTACCCTGGTCTGGAGTTTCAAAAGGTGTTCCTTTCACTGCATGCAAAAACACTTACATCCCCAGATTAGGTATAATGTTTGTTAAGGTCCAAGCAATAGGAACGCTGAAGAAGGGAATGCTGAGTAAGACAATATGAAGCAAGCCAACTCCCAGTGCATACGTCAGCCACGTACCCCGGATGTTCATTACCCAAGTATTCGGATTCACTTCACTGTGGGCAACTCCAACATTCCTGTTTGCTCCGCCACCAGCTCCCGGCGGTCCGGCATGTCTCAGGATCAGCCCAGGGGCAGTGGCAGTGTGTTCTCAAACTCAGAACCGCACTGGTGCCCGGGCAGCTTGCGGAAGTCTTCGGAGCCGCACTCTCGGTCTACGTATTGATTGCCAAGCGGTGCCAATCTCATGAGAGTAGCTTATTTTCGAATTAAACTTTGGGTTAATATTTCCATCTATGTTTTTAAAATATTTTTTATTTTTATTTTATGCATATGAGTGTATTGTCTGCACGTGTGTAAATGCACCTGCGTCATGTATTGCCTATAGAAATCCAAAGTAAGTGTCAGATCCCCTGGAACTGGAATCACAGAGAGGTGGCAGCTGGCATGTGGGTGCTGGGAACTGAACCCCGGTACTCTGCAGGAGCAGACAATGTTCTTAAACCCTGAGCCATCTCTCCAGCCCCAATGTTATTTTTTTAATGGAAACATATAAACTTAGAAATATGAATTACACATTGGGAAATATGGAAAAGTACTTCAGAAAATAAGTCAGGATCCTGTAGACAGAAGCCTGCCCTGAAAAGTGAGATTAGGAAGCAGATCCAGCCCTCAAAATGGTTTCCCTGCATGAGAGAGGCCAGCACTTGGGATCAAGGAGAGGAAGGAGGCAGCATTTGCTTTGAATGTGTGCAGTCCAGTGGCCTGCACTGATGGAGTCCAGGCTCTGTCTGGAGGATGTTGTCTGATCCAACAGAGAGGCTGGGAGGGGGACATGGAGAGAATGGCAGCCCAGCTTCCTCAGAAATAAACAGCTATGTGTATCAGCTAGAGACCTTAGAGCAGCAGCCAGGGACAGCCACACAAGGGTGCACTCGAAGACAGCTTATTTCTAGTAACAAAGGGGGCACAGCCTGGAGTCATGGGATTGCAGAGACTGACATCGTTTCATCACTAAAGAATGAAAATATGAACAGTGGAAAATGCCTCTGAAGGAGAGAACACCACTGATCCTTTTGTTCTGAAGAACTGTAATGTAAGAAGAGGAAAGTTAGACTCTATCAGACTGGTATGCTCTAGTCAACATCCCTACTAAGAATGCTAGAAGCCCATGGTTGCCATGCGTGTCCAGGAGGAGTAGCAGGCTGCTCTTATCTGGGCTTCTTCACAGAGAGGGGAAGCAGACAGCCAAATGGAAGGAAGCAGGTTGGGAACTAGAGACATGACTGTAACTACTGAGAGACACTGTGTGATCGTGGGTGGGGAAGGTACTGCTCTGAGCTTTAGCTTCTAATGCACAAATAAAGGGTTAATGAAGCTGCACCAGTGTTCTTACAGCTTGAGGGGCTGTTCACACAAAGGGTCCCATTATTCATATTACATCATAAGTAAGGGTTTCCCATTTGGACAAAATATTCTTGAATCAGAATGAAGATTATCTTTTTAGATTTTTTTCCATTAGAAATTGTAGATTGCAATACGATAAATGATTCCTAGAAATCTCTTCCTGTAGTCTCTAGGAGTCTGTCAATAAGATCAATTTACCTGGTGCTAATTACTAATATCCTCCCTGCAATTTCACAGTAGCATTTAAAATTCTAATTAAAATGATTAAATAGCATTTTAAAATTATGCTAAATTCTATAAATGTGGCCACTGGTGCATCTGTCACTGTCACAGTATCACATAAACTCCAGCATGATTTCGTTCAAGTTCGTTTTCCTTATCAATCCAGCCCTCAGCCCATTCACGACCCTAGCTTCCCCTCAGCTTACATCCATATCACAGTTTCCAGGTGAAATAAGGGTTTTTTCCACCTGTTGAGATCTTGGTCCATGCTACTAAGAATATTATGCATGGGCTTCTCATCTGTCAATTTTTCATGAGTCCATACTCAGTAACAGAACTGCTAGGACACATAGGAATTCTGTTTAACATTCTGGGGGATCTACAGACTTCTTTTTCTCAAGGACTTGGAATTTCATGTTTCTATACTCAGTACTCTCTCACTTCCCACTTGGGTTCTGACTAAGACCTGTTTCTTCAGATAGGTGAACCATCTCTATGGCCCAACCTACACAGACAGAGAAACACTGCTTCTAATTACACCAGATTACAACAGTGATACAGGAAACATCAAATGTACTTGTTAACAGGCATTGTTAGGAGTGTCTAATACATATTTAACAGGATCCTAAGTATTCTAATTTGCATGAATGTGATTTCCACATTTCATCATCTCATGTTTAAGTTTCTTGTTTAAGCTCTTGTGAAACACTTTATGTGTCCCAAAAAGAACTGCTTCTTCTCTCATGTATGGTGGGAGAAATAATAAGCAGTAAGAACAGGTCATCTTCATGGAAATCTGCAAGGGAAACCAGGGTATGTCCACAATGACACACACACGAACTTCCTCCCAAAGCTCTGGAAATGCTTTCCCCAAGTCAGCAGCGGTGTTTTGGCAGTTAGTAAGTTGACAGACTTGGAGACATTCATGATAGACATTCATGAGTTAGTAAGTTGACGGTTGAGTAGATTCTGTGTGGGTGGCTGAGGGTGGGCAGGGGTGTGTGCTAGCCTATGCACAATCAGGTACAGACAGAGTCCTATGTTTTAAAATGTTCTGGGAAAATTGTTTACATTTTCCATGTGCACTAGACAGTATGAAGTTGACCCCATATGTTCACAACCAGCTCATGTCCACACCCAGCCCAGTGGCAGGTCTTACTGAAAGGTAGCCACAAAATTCTCCATAGGCCAAAACAGGAGAATGGATTTCTCAGCATCCCTGTGGCTGTCCTCTACATAGTAGAGGACAAATAGTCAGCCAGCCATCCACAGGGCACTCAGCAGGATGACATGTTTTATCTTAAAGTGTTTCTTTCGCCTGAAAAGGTAATCAAGCAGTATTGCTGTTTACTTTGTTATGACTTTTCAATCCATATCTATGTGTGAACATATGACACATGTGTGTGGGTGCCCTTGAAGCCTAGCAGAGAGTGTCTGTCCCTTACACGTGGAGTTATAAGCACCTGTGAGCAGACAGAGTGGGTGCTGAGAACCAAACTCCAGTCTTCTGCAAGGGCAGCAAACACTGTTAAACACTGAGCCATCCCTTCAGCCCGAGTTATTTTTAATGTGGGAGAAACTGAGCAATGCTAGACCAATTCCTCCTTCCCAGGAACAGGGCAGCCTTCATCTGTATCCCCCCAGGTAGATATCCTCAAAAGAGCAGGTGGGGCTCAACAAAGCCCGACTATGGAAGCCTATCCCAGGTATGCACTGAACACAATGTTTTAGGGCCCAAACCACCTGTGGACTCTCTGGTCTATCTCTGAGTGTTGATTGTTGAGTATTTCATTGCTATTTGTCTTAAAGATATAACTTTTTAGAAACGCACATGTATTCATCAAAAAAAAAAAAATTCACTCAGTAATTCTCCTCTAAAACCAAACAAGGAAATTACTCAAAGTCCCAGGGCAGACTTTCCATCCTATAATTCCTGAAGCCTACCAGGAGCCAAGAACCATTGAAAGTGTACCAAGGCCATCATTTCATTTATTCTTGTCTTTTGCAAAGAAGCAAACTGTCGGCCAATCACGGCTCAGGACCCCTGAGCCCTAGTGCTGCTCGTCTCCCTTCCAACGTTTCTGGATGGAAGAGCAGCTCGTGCACCACTTCCCTCGGCTGTCTCACTTTTTCTTCTTTCTGCTAGGAGCCAAGAGTCTTTCCACTGGAGAAGGTTCCCAACATGTAAGAAGAAAGGATCTTTTTTAACATCTATGTATTTGTGGGAATTGATCAGTTCTTCATTCCATATGAGTTGTTTGCTATCTTAACAACATAAAAGGGAGAATTTCCAAGTGGAAGGGTGCTGAGGAGAGATGCACTCCAGGACACCTCTGTCTTTTCTTATGGATAAGCGAGAAACATAGGCAGGATCGACTGATTCAATGAACAACCTGTTGCCTAGCCTGTTAGCTCTTTGGGGAAATATATCTTGTTAGTATGTATTCTCCTGGCAAACAAGAGTGCATCCCGATACACTTGTATATGTGAAATGATTTAGCAGAACACTCTAGGTGTCCTTGCAATCTCTTAAAGAGCCTGTGATACCCAGGACAATCAATGGTGTCTCACATAAAAGTGAAACTCCTTAAGTACTCTTGTAATAAAAGGACAAGAAAAGGGTGTGAAGGAAACCTTCTCTTGACACATAAATGTGAGTGGTCTGCAGGATGCCAAGAAGCCAGAACAAGCGCTTCTGGTGACCTTTCAGGCTGAGCATGGAGGCAAAGCAAGGTGAGGCTTGCAGATGGTGCTGATCTGAACCCTGAAAGTTGCCTTGTTTCCCCTTGGCCCACTGCCTGAGCCTTCCTGAGCCTCCATTTGTATCTACAGCCTGCCTGGAGATTCTAATAAGTCCTGCCTTCTAAGGCCACTGTGCAGGTGACATGAGCTGTCTGTGATGCTCCTTCTATGGCCAAGGAACCTTTCAAACAAATTAGTTTCCTGTATTTACCTTGGTTATATGGAGAATGGTGACTCATTTAAGAATTTTGGGACTGGGCTGGAGAGATAGCCTAGCAGTTAATAGAGCCAACTGCTTTTGCAGAGGACCCGGGTTTGATCCCCAGCACCCACATGGCAGCTGAGAGCCATCTTTAACTCCAGTTCTAGGGGAATCTGACACCCTCTTCTGACCTCCACAGCATTGCACAACATGGGTGCACAAACCTACATGCAGATGGTACACTCATACATATACAAAATAAATAAATAAAATTTAAAAAAGTTTGGGACTTATCCTCTGCCCCACCCTCTGAAAGAACGTCACAGTGACCTCACGCCAAGGCCCAGACAGCCTTTCTCTCTGTCCTGGTCATCACTTGCCCCCTTTATGGCTCCATGTCTAGCCAACCTCTCTTCCTAAACCATTTTCCCATCTTTATCTTGGTCTCTGTTGTGGGACGTGTGGACTATTCATTCATTTGTTGGTAAACTGAGAATTCATTTGTTCTATTTTCAATGGATTCCAAGTAGATGAACTCCAAATTTCTGTTCACCCAAAGGGAAGTCTGATTTTAGAAGTGAAAAAGCACCCAAGCGAGTGTGGCATCATCAATGAAACAACAAAGAAATGCAGGACACGACAGCCTGTGTGTTCACATGAGCACGTGGAGTTCGAAGCACGAAATCCACTGGCTGCTGCGGCAGGCAGGCTAACTCTGAGACCTCTGAGCATCAAGGCTTCCTCTATAAAACAATGCAAAGGATTCAGCCTCGTGGGGTCTAAGGATGAGACAGGCTGAGGTGCGCAGTTGCTCAGTGCAACAGCACTATGGTTATGGCCCTGATGAATCATAGTGGTGGCCGTGTCACTCTGATTAGATGAATTTACCAAGTTAGTTCTTTTTTTTTTAATTTTTTTTGTATGTGTATGAGTGTACCATCTGCATGTACTGTCTGCATGTAGGTTTGTGCACCGTGTCATGCAACGCTGTGGAGGTCAGAAGAGGGTCTTGGATTCCCCTGGAACTGGAGCTCTCCTGGAATTGGAGTTACAGATGGTTCTCAGCCACCATGTGGGTGCTGTGGATCAAACCCAGGTCCTCTGCAGAGCAGTCGGTGCTCTTAAGGGCTATGTTATCTCTCCAGTGCCCCAAGTTAGTTCTTCTTAAATGGCTATTGATGACATGACAAGACATGAGAAACACAGAAACTTCCTTTTCTCTAGTGACTGAAAAGCTGGTGAGTGCCATTCTGTTTGTTGAAATAGCCTCTATCCTTCATGCCAGTTCATTAATAATGCCAACAGAGATGGACGGTAAGCAGATGTCCAGGACAGTCAGTTCAATCTGTCTACCTGCCCTCAGACACTAAGCAACCACCATTTTCAGGGCTGGGAATCTGTGGTGACTGTATTCCTGGTTGAGGGCAACGTGTATCCAGTTGCGTGTCTCCAAGATGTATTCCAAATATGTTTTCTGTGTATTTTATTTTCCCTGGGACTTCTGAGGTGGATCATGAGGTGTGCTGGATAGCTTTAGTGTCAACTTGACACACCTGGGTTGAGGGAGCCTCAATTGGGAAATTGGCTCCTTTGGATAGGCCTGTGGCCACATCTGTGGAGTATTGTCTGATTGTCGAGCAGTGTGGGAGGGCCCAGCCCACAATGAGTGGTGCCACCCTGGGCAGGTTGTTGTGTACCCTAAAAGAAGGCAGGCTGGGCATGAGCCAGGGGAGCAAGCCAGTGAACAGCATTCCTCCATGGCTTGTGCTTCAGCTTCTGCTTCAGCTTCTGCTTCCAGGTTCCTGCCCTGAGTTCTTGCCTTGGCTTCCCTGAGTGAGAACTGTGACCCAGGAGATGTGAGCTGAATAAACCCTTTCCTCCCCAAGCTGGTGTTGGTCAGAGTGTTTTGTCACAGCAATGGAAGACAAACTAGGACATGAGGAATATTGTCCATTGATGAGCAGGAATAGTGTCACCCTAACTGGTTTGCCTGATTTACTGCTGCCGTCCTCTAATCCATTACTTAATTGGCCAGAACAAAACACCTTAAAATGTTTGCTTGATCTGGTTACTACCCTACTTAAATATCTTCAGTCCAATATCTCAGTCCATTATAATGACTTATGGAACTTCTGTGTGACTAGAGTCCTGACACATTCTCCATGGTCATATGTGACACGATCCCCAGGTATTAGGGTTCAGTCATATCAGTTTTCCCTGTTGTCATTCCTGCAGAACCCCCAAAATGCAGCCATGTCATGCCTGCTGCTCACAGGAATACTGGCTGCTATTCTCCCTTTACCTGATGTTTTATGATATCAGCTCAGAGGCACACATGGGTGACCTCTTTTCAGCATTCATCACAATCAGAAATTGCTAATGTGATTCCTGCTATTTGTCAGTAAGCAACAACCAAGCAGGCCCTGCCTATCCTATCATGTGTTTTATTATTTCCTTTTTTAGAATAAGTGTCTCACTATGAATTCCACAGTGGCCTCAATCCTGCAATCCTGCTGAGTCAGCTTACCAGGTTGCAGGCCTGTGTCACCACACCCAACATCTGATCTTGGTTCTTGGTTGTATTCACTGTAGAAACAATGGCTGAACAGGACCCTCACCAATTCTTGCTCAAAAAATGGGAACCAATACATTTGCAAAACAAACTTAAACTCTTTGTATTTTTGTACAGTAAGTGCTAGTGAAATTTCATTCATTCACAATAAGGAAATGGCAAGTACATACGAGCTATTTGACACAACCAAAACATCATTGGATAAGAAGAGATGTTGCAAGAGCGGTCAGTGCTCTTAACCACTAGGCCATCCCTCCAGCACCCACATGGTGGCTAAGAACCATCTGTAACTCCAATTCCAGGAGAACTCCAGTTCCAGGAGAACTCCAGTTCCAGGGGAATCTGAGACCCTCTTCTGAACTCTGCGGCATTGCATGACATGGGTGCACAGACCTACATGCAGACAGTACATTCATACACATACAGAAATAAATAATTAAATAAAATTTAAAAAAGAAGAGATGTCGCTTCTTCTTTCTCCAGCCTCTTCTGAGTTCCACAGGGCCTTGGAGCAGCAGGGCTTGGTGGGTGCCCCCTGATGATGGTGTGGCTGTCTCTTCAATTGCTTCCATCTTAGGAGGAAGGCTTTTCCTGCTTCAGGTCAAAGCTAACCAAATATATAGACAGAGGTTAAATTATGGGATTGAGATTTATGCCCAATTTCAAGGGTCACACACTGTAAGAATATTGCCTCAATTTCCCAATCAGAACCCCAGTCAGTTGTATATAGTGTTTAAACATAACAGAAAAGTGGAGTCACTTAGGAAGCTGTACAGAGACACGTTCAAGAGTCCGGACTTGATAACACTTACTGATGGGGGAAAGAAAAAGCATCAGACACACTGTCAGCTGTCATACAAGAGAAGAAAATTCCTGAAAGCTGAGAGTCTCATGAGAAAGTAAAGATCAGTGTGAAATGTTTCCCAAGGCCAAGGCAGGTGAGCCCTGAGAACTGACCACTGCAGCTGCTACATGGAGGTCACTGGTAACACTAGAAGGAAGAATATGTGTGGAATGATGGGAGAAATGCTTGTGAAGAACACTGTCAAATGCAGAATGGTCTCCAAAGACCCTCAGTCCCTGTTTCTTCGGCCTCTGAAAATGTCATGTGACAAAGAGAATGCAGCTATCATTTACATTATGACCTTAAAAACCAGTGAGATTTATAATGACACTGTATTAGTCACTTTTCTGTTGCTGTGATAAAGCACCATGACCAAGGAACTTATAAAAGGAAGAGTTTATTTGAGCTTATGATTGACAGTTCTAGGGAATTAGAGTCCATTGTGGTGAGAGGCATGGCGGCTGGATCTGGAGCAGGAAGCCGCGGGTCACATCTTGCAAAGAGCACAGGAAGCAGAGAGAGCAACTGTAGACCATGAGGCTTGTTAAAACTCACTAAGCCTGCCCCCAACAACACACTTCCACCAGCACAGCCACACCTTCTAAGACCTCCAAAAACAGTGCCACCAACTGGAGACAAATATCTGAATACTTAAAGCCTATGGGGGACACTCATTCAAACCACCACAGGGGCACAAAAAGGTCAATTATAGTTGAAGGAGAGAGAAAAACCTTCCATGACATAAACAACTTGAAAGAATACATGTCTGGAAAACCAACCCTTCAGAGAATACTTGAAGCAATTCAAAGAACAGAAGAAAGGAGCAACCAACCCCAGGCACCTAGAAAGAGAAATCAATAAAAGCATAACTGCAGAAGTAGAAACCGAAACCCAAACCGCAAATGGATAATAAGGCAAAAG